>CM044104.1:17873825-18110819 GCA_024174645.1 Lemna minuta | reverse complement strand
TCAAAAAAATATTCATTTCTTTAAGATTTTAACTTTAGAAAATTAAATGAATGTTTATAAAAATGATTTCTCTCATTATTTAACTTTAAAAACCACTTCTAATCTCAAGTAAAGATAGTTTATAAAATCATTTATCTTTAATTCATCATAATTAACCCTAAATTAAAGCATTTTGAGATTATAACATAAATTTGCATGAAATGATAGAAATGCACTCAAAGTATGATAACATGCATACAAATGGAATGTTTTATGCCTTAATTTGCATTAATAATCATGTTTCATCATGTTAAGATTGCATGTTATCAGTCCGCACAACCTACTGTATGATCAAATCACATGCACATTAGATTTGTATGATAATTGCATTTATAGAAAGTATCCAAAATTCAGCTTCAAGCGGTCATTCATAAGATAGAGGGAATTGTTGACCATGTTCATTAGGTTCTCTAGGATCCTAGGTGAATTTTGAGTGATCAAGTTTATCATACATCTCAATATTTTTTTGAAGGAGTGATTGCTCTCATATACAATGGATCCTCTTATATGTTGCCTTTATTGAAGACTCATCCCAAGAGCTATAGTTGTTTTGTGAAGCAGAAATCATATATGTTATATATCTTCAAAATAATCAAATATTGTGGTGGAGAAGCAAACAGTATGTGTTAGATATTATGTGGCCAATAATCCAATCACACTTTCATGTATCTTTTTTATCTTTGCAAAAATAAATTTTATTCTTATATAATGTTTAACAATAAGGTCCATAAATATATGTCATAACCAAGTGAATTATGATGAGATCATAGTATAATCACTATTCTTTGAACATATATTCTAAACATTCCTATTTAAGAGATATCAGAAAAGGATATTGAATTATTTTGAAAGAATAGCATTGTCTAATCCAACTCATAATATGAGTTTGGTTTATTTTATAGCTATCAGTATGAAGACACTAATGATAGATAGTGAGTGCTCCTTGGAGAAAGAGTTTATTAAATTAATCTCTATGAATCACTGAATAATATTATACTTAACTATCAGTACCGTTGATTCGTGTCATTATTATATATGTGGTCCTTTGTCTTGAGACACCAAATATGTCTTTAGGATAAATGATCAAGTTTTGATTATGACTTAAGAATCTCTAGCTACATGATGTATCAAATGTCATATAGTGAATATAATATGAAGTCCTCAAGGATGAATGTGTGTTCAAGACAAGATTATTTGCCTTTAGCATGTGAGGAGATGGACTCAAGGAATGTGATGAAATAAAATTATTCGCCAAGGTAGTAAAAATATTACATATGGTATTATTAATAATTTATTTTATATATCATAATTAACTTGAGTGACCTATTAGGGTTTAATAGTTGAACATACCTAAAGTCATTCAATGGTCTCACGTAGAAAAAGTATTATATGTACACAATATATGATGATGGTAAGGCTTCATATGAGAGTTCTTATACATTTAATATATTCTAGAGCACGTGGTGTTGGGCGCCCAATGGTCTAACAACTCAAGTTGTCAATTGGGTTAAATCAATCGTTAATTAGTTAAGTTATGTGTTGATGTAGATAATTAATAGGTTTGCCTAATAAGGCGTTATTGGGTTTATAAAGTTATTAACTTGTGAGATATATAGACCTAGAGGGTCACACACATAATGTATATGGACATCATTATGAGGGTTCATTGACTTAATGTTTATAAATAGTGGGAGAATAAACAAAACTTAAGGTATCCATTTAAGCTTTGTGAACATTATTATATTTCTTCTTTTTCTCTCTAGGTAAAGAGCGTTGAAAAGGTGATCTAACTGTCCAGAAATAGTGTGAATACTCTTAGAAGCTAGATACTTTAATAGCTTCAAGAACTCTTTCAATGAACCCTATAATTATGGATTTAAATATATATTTGATGATAAGATCATCAATTCTGGTGGGGTTGGCATTTTGATTGTTTGATGCTATATATTTTTCTATGTTCGATTTTTTCATTGAAATTTTGAGAGCCTATAAAGTATCAAGTCCAAATAGTTCGTAATGTCAAGATTTTAAGAGCAATTAATAGGACTTATTTATGTTTAAATTAGTTTATTGACAATCTAAAATCCATGGAATTATTTAGCACACAAGAACAATGTGAAAGGGGGAAGAACTTAGTTAACATAGAAAAGGTATACTACTTTCCCTCCATTATTGTCTTATCTAAACATTTCTCATGTGAACATACCCACTAGGAAGAATAATATCGAAAGAATTCTCAAGTGGTCCTCTTGTTGAGTACTAACATTGGAAGAATTATCATCAGAAGAATTCTTGTGTGAACATATTGTGAATCTTTACTTGTTTAGCCTAACTCCATATCAACGATACCAAGATTTACTATATATCATTTAAGTGCATCTTTCTGATTTTAAGCAAGAGTGAAAGGATTCAAGATCTATGCTCTATAAAATTATTAAGTCTCTTTTTATAAGTGACTTCATATTTGATGGATCTTCTACATTAAATCGTCATCAAATACCTAGGCTCCAAAAAACCAGCATCACAATAATGGCCTTCAAGTCAAGTGGATTCATCTACATCCTTGCAAGCTCTAATTCTAATGAAGATCAAAATGAAGACATTGACCACTTCATATCTTGGGATAGATGTCATGTATTGAGGTAAGGAAACAAGAGTGTCTCCCTCACCTATGATAGCGGCCTTGATGCTTGAGCAATGCCAAGAAACCTCCTCTCTTCTTGGCATTCACTCTAGTAGGGCAAGAGCACAAAGGGTCGAAGCACATAGAAGTGGAAGCAAATTCACTTTCTTGAAAGGGGGAGATCGTAAGATAACTCGAGGGAGCCTTATAAACAAGCCAATCACCCATTTATATAGGGGGGGAACCCTAAAACAATGGATACAATAGAATATTGGTTAGCATGGTCTTGTCATCATCGCTCGGCACTAGTCTTTCACAAATTGTAACGTCTTATGTTTCATGTATGTTTTCAGGATGTAAGGTCGAGAAGCCTTCCAAATTTTTTATTAAAACATCGAATGCAATAAAATACATTGATCAAATATGCAAAACATCAAGGCACCCCAAGAACAGATGATCTTATCATCTCATATGTATAAGAAAACATACTTATGAGGTTCACCCGCGGGAGTTCTTGAAGCTATTCAAGTGTCTAACCTTTGGAGATATCCACATGATCTCTGGATGGTTGGATTTCCTTGATAACATACAATTTATATATGAATTTACATGATTATTAATGAAATTTAAAGCATTTAAAATTTTATTTGTATGCATGTTATCATATTTTGAGTGCATTTCTATAATTTTATGTAGTTTTATGTTATGATATAAAAAAATATCATATTTTTGGGATAATTCTCATAATATAATTTTATTCTCATTTATATTTGAAATCATAATTATACTTTCATGATTTAATGATAAGAGAAAATACTTATTTAAAGTCATGTATTTTTCTAAATTTATTTTCTAAGAGGAATGAGTGTATTTGTGAAATTAAAATTAATTCTCTTGTTATTTAAATATTTTGACTTTTTATAATGATAGATAATTCAATTTCTGATCCAAGAAAATAAATTTGGACTAATTTAGAGTTGTATTTTGAAAGTTATGAATTTTCCAATTTTTAGGAATTTTCTAGAACTTTTATGAATTTATTTAAACCTATTTTTGATTTTTAAAAGAATAAAATCAATAAATAATCTTTTATGTAATCGCGCATTGATGTCGCGAAGCGCCGCCACGTGGCGATGTGTGTACACGCCACGTGGTAGCGTATGTGTGCATATCTATGTTTGCACGTGTGTGCGCATGTGTGCGCGTGTGTGCGCGTGTGTGCACAAGAAAGATTAATGGGTTAAAGCATCCATTACGGATTAGCGCTAACCCATTATAATCTTATATCTTATATACGTGATGAAATATTATAATTTATTCCGTGTGGGACTATTTATCTTTCTTTTTAGTTACACGTGACGTGGCGCAACGAGATGTCCGATCGCGCAGTTAAATTACGATCGTCATATTTCACTTACTCGAGGCGGTACATGGTGACATCTGATTAGGCGACACTTTGATTTAATGTGATTTAATCTCAGTTGTTGATCTGGGGAGTTATAATGGTCGAGATTAAACGCGCCTTATGGGCACATGGATTCATCGTGATCGTTCAATGAAGATCAAAAGGACATCATCAAATGACGCCTCTTCTTCACGCACGACGTGGAAAAATCAAGACGCTTCATCGTGGATCGGACGGATGCGACCTAAAGATGTCGATTCGCCAAACGACGTTCAATCTGAGCCATTGATCAAAGATGAATCAACGCATCTGACGGTTACTCCCAAATTTGCCAATAAATTCAATTATTCTTCGGTGCGAAAACTTGTTCTTGGATTTTCGAGTAAATCAAACTGTTTATACACCACAATCTTAGAATCTCTTGAATTATTCATCTTCTAGACTCATTTTTGCATCCAAGGAGTGTTTGAAATCAAGAATTGGTTGAAAGAATTAGCAGAAATCATATCTTGAACGTCGAACTTCGTTTTCAAAATTGCAAAATGAAAAGCCTTGAATCCGATGATTAATTGGATCATTTTGAGCGCGACTTCAGGTTATATTGTGTTTTTTCACTTTAATATATCTTCCTTTAGCATTATATTTACATTTTGAATCATAGATTAGTTTAATTTTAGTTTCAATTTTGGTTTTAATCTATTTTCACGATCAAATTTATCTCAATTTTAAATCTCGATTTCTCCGCAAATTCTAATCCAAATTCATTGATTTTTGATTCCATGGATTTGTATTAGAGTTATCTTTCTTAATATGAAATCCTTAATTTCTCACCTCAATTCATTGCCTGATATGACCGAATTTCAAATATATCTCAAAGATTTCCCTTATTTCTCTGTGGATTCGATCTTTATTCACCACTATACTCTTTAATTGTTGATTTAAACTTTAAATTGATGAGATTGAAACTTTTTTTGACACAAGATTGTGTGTATTCAACAACCGCACGAAATCGTTTCATCACTCCTCTTCAATGTTCTTTACCAAGAGAGAGAGAGAGAAGAAAGGAGAGAATCGTCACAAGACTTGTATAGACACCTTGAGTTGTGGTCATTCTCCCCCTATTTATAGACATTTGATAGGTCCATTTTTCATAAAATCCTTTATAACTATGTCTATATCTATCAACATTCATAAATCTTATGTGTGTGACCCTCTAGATATATCTATCGTATTCGTTAATAACTCATAAACCCAATAACACCTTATTGGTCAATATTTATTAATTATCAATATTAACATATAGATTAATTAATCAAAGATCGATTTAATCCTATCAACAAGTTGAGTTATCATCTCGTTGGGTCTCAGCTTAGAAAAGTAGGGTTTTTGTAAGCTACATCACACACTCTAAGAGATACATAATATATAAGAACTCTCATTTGGAACCTTACTGTCATCAATTGCAATGTATGTTTCATCTTTTATCTCTAGAAGACTCATGAATGACTTAGGATATAGTCAATTGTCTAACCCTAATCAGTCACTCATATTAATGCTAATGTATGGACAAAATGATTGGGAACTCCTCTGATATTTGTACTATCTTGGCTAAGGATTCCATTACATCTCATTCCTTGAATCAATCTCCTCAAATACCGATGGCAAAAAATTTCATCTTGACCACACAATCATCTTCGAGGACTTCATGTTGTATATAATATATACCATTTTAGAGATCCCGCGACTAGGGATTTATAAATCATAATTAAAACACGATCATCCATCCACAATATGTCTTTGATGTCTCAAGTCAAATATCACATACATAACCGTGACATTAATCAACATGATTGCCATTTAGGTTTAATACTATTCAGGATTCATATAAATCAATACAGTGAACTCTTTCTCCATAGAGTACCCATTATTTATCCTCAGTATCTCCTCACTAATGGCTGCAGGATTGGTCATACTTATCATATGAGTTAAATTAGATAGTGTTATTTTTTCTAAATGATTTAATATCCTTCTTAAATATCCCAGAAATAGGAATGTTTAGAACATATGTTTAAAAACTAATGCTCATTGTATTATGATCTCATCATAATTTACTTAGTCATTACATATGCTTGTAGACTTCATTACAAACATCATACAAGAAGGACAATAAATAGATTTCATTTTAATAAACATAAACAAGATATATGGAAGTATAATTGGCTCATAAGCCACATAAGATCTATTAAGAATCAATATTTTTCACACCTAATCCATCTACCATGTCCTCACCTAATGTTAAAAAATGGGCACAAGACTCGTTCTTACACCCTAGACTCGTCAAAGGCTTCCTGCCATTGTGCTAGTCCCTAGCTGCATCTTTGGGCCTCCTACCAAAGATTAGCAACAAAGCTAAGTGAATGTTGCCACTCTACACACGCTAGCATACGTGGTTGGGTCCCACATCCATGTCATGTCCTAATGCTATCGTGCATACCCTTTGCTAATGTGTGGAGCATATAATGCCATCTATGTTGCAGTGCTCACTATGCAGCTATGTCTATGACATTGTCATGACAATGGCTGGCTAGACACATCAAGTGTACCGCAGGCATACTAACGTTGTTCGAGTCGAGTGCGAGGCCCAAGACCTGCAGCTTGGGCCCTCACAATAGACCTTTGAGCCATCTACCAAAATAATATGTGCGTGGAAACTCTATTGAATCCTTAGTGACTGGAAAAATAAAGTGATAGCTATAGTAAAGCAAAATGATACATCTAAGTTATAGAGTGATTCATAAATTTTTTACTCTATCCATACAAGAAGAATTCCTTCAAAAGAATCAAACGTGGGACTTAGTAAAGCTTCTCCCAAACAAGAGGCCAATTCTTTGAAAGTGTATGAAAGAAATATTTGGATTTGAAGGGTTACCATTGAAGCTTTGCTTCATAGCGAGGTATTTTCTCCAATACTCAAGCACATATCAATCCATGTTGTACTTGATTTGTAGCCCAATAGGACTTTGTACACTTGAACAAATAGATGATAAGACAAAGCTTTATTCACAAAGAACTCAAGGAGGATATCCATATGGATCAGCCAAGCATATGGCAATAACAAAGGCACTTGAAAAATTACTTGATTGAATGGATTATTTGGTGAAATCTAATCAAATCAGTATGTGATAAAAAAAATTCAATGATAGCAAAAGTGTCATTTCTTTTTTAAAAGATCAAATAAACTATGAGCGTACAAACTGCATGGATTATGTGCTTAAAAAAGGAGATATACACATCATGAAGATTAGAATTCATAACAACCAAATAAACATGATAACAGGGCCATTGCTCCAAGGCAATGCAAGCATCATCTTAGTCTTTTTTGGATATACGTGGTGAAGTTATCCCTATGGGTTGAATGAACCAAAATGAAGATCTATAGACATTGACCCATGGAACAAGGAAAAGTTCAAAATGACTAACATCTCTCTCTACATTCTATATCCTTTATTTTAGAAGTTTCTTTTAGAATTTTGAATTGAAAATTAAGGAGCCCCCCCCCCCTTTTGTTTTAGCTTTTCATATCCTCTTTTAATGGGCTATTACAAGTCTGCCCATATAAATATAAACCATCCCATCCTAGTAAGGGTTAAGAGTTTGATCACATTTCTGTTCCACAAATGGGAACTAAGATCCAAAAATCAGATTTTTTTTTTTTTGTTCCACACAACGCGATCCAAATTCCTTTTTCTTGAAATTAGTGTGTTGTGGACTAACCATTGGGCTTTGTTTAACTTTTTATGGTCAGTGATGGCATGCCTAAAGATACATAGTAATTCAATCTTTCTTGTCACATTTAGCATACTTTTTTATAAACCAGTAGTATCTCATTAAAGTATTGGTTTCATTAGCTATCAAAATTTAAGATGAAAGCTACTTGAAATTTCATCAAATAATCACCTTTCTCAACAAGAGGATCTTCACAACAAGATGATTGTCCTCTTATCACTATAATTCAGTACTCATTCCAGGGGTTAATCGCCCCATTTATCCCGTGTTTTGGGGTTTATTTCCGTTTTATCCCGTGTTTTCAAACTTAGCCTAATCTATCCCGAATTTGTCAAATCAGCCCAATATATCCCGTGTTTGTCACATCAAGCCCGGTGTACTGTCGTGGACGGCCACGTCGGCGTGGAATCCACGTCGGACGCCACATCATCGCGGGAAGAATCTTCCCTGTTATTTCTTCGAGTGTCCTCTTCATATCTCCTAGTCGCGGGAAGAATCCTCCACCTCGTCCTCAACGACTCCGTTGATCTTGTAGAGGCTCTCGAAGGCCTTGACTCTGATGACGAGATGGAGTCCCTGCGCGTCGACCTGTTGGGGATAATCGAAGCCCTGGAGTTCCGCAAGAAGACAGACGCCGCGCTGTTCATCTTCGAATGGGCCACAAAAAAGCATGGAATTGCCGAGCTCTTCGGATATTGCGAGGGAGGGTGCGGTCCGCTCGCTCCCGCCGTGATCAGCATTTTAGGCAAGGAGGGGCGTGTCTCCGATGCAGCTGCTCTTCTTCAGTCTCTCCGGAAAGAGGGTTGCCCTGTCGACGTTACACTTACACTTCGCTCGTTTCGACTTACGTGAGAAACGGGAGATAGAGGGAAGCTCTCTCGTCGTGCCGGTCCCTCTTGTGCCCCGTCGTCGGTCCCTCTTCTCCACCGTAACCGACGTGGTTTGCCGGACCGACGTGGCCGCAAGTTGCGTAGGGGACTTTCGGCTTTCCCGACCTCCCGGTCAACCTCTCTCCGGCCACCCAAGAGAGGAACGGCCATGTGAAAAAGTGAGCCCATCGAGGGCACGTCGTCAAAAGCTCAAGACCACGAGTTTGGGAAGACCAATCGATCTCTCTCTCTCTCTCCATAAATTTATCGCCCAATAACTGTTAATCTCTCTCTCAAGTCTCAATACTCATTCTCTAGTCTTTCCCCCGTCCCGATTATTGCTTTTCTCTCTTAGTTTCTCGCTCTCTCAATAATCGTCTCTCTCTCCGAACAAAAGTTTCTCTCGTCCTCTCGCTCTTTCTCCCAGCCTACCTCTCCCAAGAACAGTTTCTCTCTCTCTCGCAACCCAGTCTACGTTGACGGGAACGATTTTTCTTGCGTTCATCAATTTCGTGGGTTCTGTAGAATTATCCATCTTAATTTAAGGGTACTTTCAAGAATATCAAACGGCTAGAATTGATAGGCGAAAGACTCTTCCTTTCCGGCCTCACCAACACTAGAGAACGACCGCATCTCCTAGCCCCCCATTCAGCAACAATCAGCGGAGGTCACAGGAGATGAAGCTCCTCCTTACCGCGGAATCCCCGAAGGCCATGTGCCTTTCTCCCGGAATCTCGCGCCGATTCCTCATATCAATCACCATTCGCTCCGAGCGGTAGCACCGCCACGCGAGAACTCGTGGCGGCCGAGAATTTCCTCTCCGGGAGGGCAATCCTGCCAATCTTCGACGTCCACGCCACTCGCATCACGCGACTTAGAAGACCCGGACGCGGGAATCGTCGTGAACGAAGATCTGCACCCGCGGCTGGCTCGGGAAGATATTATACTCCGGGGAACAACATCCGAAACTCTCCAAACCTTCACCGACTTATCCAAACTCCCCTGTACACGATACACCGTAGATTCCCCATGAAGGGACTCCCCGCTCCCGCTCAAGCTGAGACATTTTACCGGTCCCGTGTGCCCGTGTACGGAGAGGCAAATATGCACTCCCTCCTCTCTTCGCCACACGCATATCGTCTTGTCCGCGGAGCCGCTAAAAACCGGACTACCCGCCGCCGCTCAGACGAGTACCGCCATCTTGTGCCCTCTCGAGAACTCCTCCATGTGAGAACTTCATGCCTGCAATTCTCCGGACTTTAAATGTTTTATCCCAAGACCCAGTACATGTAAGACCCCTCGATCTTCGTTCAAACTCAATGAAGAAACCGCGTCTCCGTGCCTTATCCACGAGAGCATTCCTATGCCGGCGCACTTCGACGTAGTTACTAGGGTTCATGGAGCTCGGAGCAAGTGCTTGAAGGTGGGCATGGTGCCGATCCTCTTGTGCACTCTAGGGTTCTTTCCGAGACTCTCCAAACCCTAATCTTGCCGTCACGGTGGCCGGTGAAGATGCGGTCGCCGGCGAGAATTATGACTTTGACCAGCCCGCTAGTTGACTTGAACGCGGGAGAACTCCGTCTGGTTCTTCCACACGCGGATGTTCTGCTGTCGGAACCAGTGTAGAGAAGATCTCCGGATGCGGCTAAGGAGTAGATATGGCCTTCTTCTCTCACTAGAGAGCCGATGAGGCCCGTGGCGGTAGAGAAGGTGCCGTCTGTCGTCGGAGAATGGCATAAGTGGTGGGCCGAGCTGGACCAAGGAGATTTCATGAAGGGTGAAGCTTGGGTCCATGGCGACATGTTGTAGGGAGAGCTATCGCCGCTCATTGGGCTTCAGCGAAGTAGTACGCAGGGCTTGCTGCAGAGGCGGCACTCGACTCTCTCGGCGAAGCTCGTCTTCTCCGTTGATCATCGAGGATGGATGTTGGGTTCGGGAGTGGAGGAGGTTGGAGAAGCGGCTGTGGCGGAAGAAGGCGCCCATTTCTTCTCTCATTGTCTAGAGAGAGAAAGAAGAGGTTGGGGGTAGGAGGGTGAAGAGAGAAAGCCGGTTATTGGTTTGCGGCGATATTAAAGTGACCGCAGAAAAATCGACGGCCCGCGATGATGTGGCGTCCGACGTGGATTCCACGCCGACGTGGCCGTCCACAACAGTACACCGGGCTTGATGTGACAAACACGGGATATATTGGGCTGATTTGACAAATTCGGGATAGATTAAGCTAAGTTTGAAAACACGAGATAAAACGGAAAATAACCCCCAAAACACGGATAAATGGGGCGATTACCCCCTCATTCCAGTGTCCTCGATCCAATTCTTTTAATCCATAGGTCAAGGCAGACTCGACTGATCATCAGGCCAAAACAAGAAGATGACTTTAACAGGCCTAGGGGGACAATCTCCTTCCTTGCCTCATCAATCCCATCTCTCTCTCGTCGAGAAAATTCATCAAAATCCAAATCACCTTCCTTCACCCTCATCGCCTTCCTTCACCACCGAACAGAAAACTCTTCCCCCCTCTTCTGATGGGTTCTTCTCTTCATATGCGCCATCCTCTGCAAATCCCCTTCATCTCTTCCTCTTCTGCCCTCCGCTTACGTCGAGCCCAACACTTGAGATTCCGCACCTTATCCGCAAATCTCGATCGATCTCGGCTGGTATATTTCGCTGTTGGTCGTGAAATTTCTTTTATCTTCAATTTTATGGAGAAATTTCTTGTATACTTCTCTGTTATCGCCTGGAAACATTGATAATCTTCTCCTTAATTACTTCCGTGCGAAGATGGTGGAGGTGAGTTCTCGTTGCCGTCCCATTATCCTAGTTCTTAATAATCAACATCTAATTGGTAACAATTCGAATATTTAAATCTGTTCCATAAACCAAAATCTGATGTCGGGGGGCTTAATTGGTGGACGATTCATGCAGAAATTTTAAAATCTTATCTCCTAGTGAAACAAAACCCTACCCTAATTGGAAATTTTAAATCTGTTTCGTAACCCCCAAATCTGACTTCAGGGGCTTAATTGATCGGGGATTCATGCTGAGAGTTCAAAATTTCATCTCTCAGTGAAAGCAAACCCTAATCTGAAATCAGGGAGACAATCACAATCCTCATTCTAGTGATGATCCTCTCGCCTATTTTCTCTTTTATTGTTATTTATTCCTTGAAATCTGTTCCTCGTGGGTTTGTAGTTATTTGCATTTGGGGTCGGGAGGAGGTTATTTTTATTGTGCTCAAAAATTCAAGTTATAGGAAGTAGGATGGGATTCGCAAAAGCCCGGGTATGATGGGCTGATGGAGGTCGTCAACCATCTCATGATGAAAGGAAGCAAACAAGAAGTCGAGCAATCAGCGGTATCTCTCTCTCTCTCTCTCTCTCTCTCTCTCTCTCTCTCTCTCTCTCTCTCTCTCTCTCTCTCTCTCTACACACACACACACACACACACACACACACACACATTGCATGGGGTGACTAGGTTAAATGAGAAACAAGTTTCCACTAGAAAAAAGCTACTAAACTGACCGTGGTTCTTGATCTACCCTTATTGAGATGCCATAATTCTTTTTGATTGCAGGTCCAAGTACTTAGATCTCTGTTTCCCCCTTTCCTTCTGGAGCTCTATCAGCTGCTCATTACACCCATCGCTGGGGGGAAACCAGCAGCTTTCATGCTTGGTAACCTTCCTCTCAATCGCTCCTCTGTCCTCTTTCTTCTTCTCTGTCTACTTCAATCGAAACATTCGTTGTGCTGGTTATATTTTCTTTCTAGCAAGAGCGACAGCCCTGTTATGTCAGTGGCTGATGGGGAAATGCACGGTCAACTCCGTTGACCTTCCAGATGGGTCCTCTTCTACAACAGGGGTACTATTCCCATTTCCGCTTCTCCATGGTTTGTCGGCGAGAAACCTAACTACCAAAAAATTCAGGTGCTCGTGGAAAGGTGCAAGTACTTGGAGGAGAGTAAATGCGTTGGGGTTTGTGTCCACACTTGCAAGTTGCCAACTCAGGTGGGTGGATGGCAATCTGAAAAACTTTGCTGGGTATCACATACAAATAACCTCGTTCAACGGGACTAATGATGGCATTTCAAATGTCTTAAGGGTTAAATTTAAATTTGCCATGGGTGGCAAATTTAGCGCCCATCTCATCCGCGATAATCCACTGATGCAGGCTTTCTTCAAAAAATACATGGGTGTCCCTTTGCTAATGGAACCAAATTTCCAAGACTACAGCTGTCAGGTAATTTCCTCTCTCTTAGTCTCTTTTCTCTCAAGCATGGTAATGTTATAAAGGGAGAGGAAATTTCAAACTACAATACTCTGGAAATTATGAATGATTTATTCAATCTATAAAAAAAATGAAAAATGGAACTCTGGAAGGGGTGCTTGGGTGGGAGCATTACTCCCTCTGTTGCACTCCCTTAAAATAAAAATGGAAATAAATTACTCTGGGTAGTTGAGAAACTGGCCTTTCAAAAAATCCTTCATGTCATCTTTTACCGGTGATCTTTATCTTAATTTTCTTCTCCTTACTTTCAACAGTTCAGTTTTGGGGTGAACCCTCCAGACCCTACAGAAGATAAGGTTTTCCTGGAACCCTGCCTTGAGATCTGCCCAAATGCCTCTCGTCGGCGAGAACTCAGTGCCAGAGCTTCCACTCTTCAGTGCCCCAAAGTATGATATCTATACTGTACATTTATTTCTCGAGTGCATGTACATGTCGAAGATAAATCATTTTGGAACACATAATCTGAGTTTTAAGAAGAAGTTTTTCATGGAAAAACTTTCTCATGTTCATAACGGAATGGATGGTAAACGTCCCACAAATTTTTCCCCCATATACAAAGCATCAAGTCTTTTTTGCACTCATGTGACAACTGACATACAAATGCAGAACGTAAACTATTTCTGAATATACTTCCTATCTTTTGAGAAGAATCTTTTCTTCGACAAATAATAGAAATTTCATGCAAAACTAACTTCATATGTTTGTACTATTAGACAGCCCAAGCACTTGAATAGACTACCCTAAGACAGAACACAATATCTCATTTTTGAATTTATTTAAGTAGTAATGTGCAAGTGTAGAATATAAATTATTTATAAACTCAGTTTCTACGATAAAAACTATTATTTTCTTGAAACTGAGACCTCCTATATTAATACTTATGGTTTCAAAATAATGTAATTTTATCTCCTTAAAAACCTTTCACTGCTCATGCACATAAAAAGAGATGGTTCACAACCCAAGGCATATATGGTTGCTTTTATCGTAGATATATTTACTGAGGATACCAGGTTTGCATTTTAAGATTTGTGCTGTCCTGACGTGAAATCAAAAGAAACGCCAAAAGAAGAGCAATGAGAATCATTACCTGAACTGGAACTGATTAACACGAGTGAGTGGAAAAGAAAAACGGAAAAAAAGGGATTATACAACTAGGGTTGCTCGAAAAATAAAGTTCACATGGCAAAACTATAGATACATGGGTATAATTATCGACTGAAAACTTACCCACTTCTTGGTAGACTGAGAAAGCATGGGTTTGAAACAATGAACAAGACGTCAACAATCCCAGCCTGAAGGTCGCTGTCCTTCTTTTGGCTTTTCCCGTGAACTGCAAAAATGAAAAACAGATAGTTGAAGCTTACTACTCCATTTCAACTACGCTGACAAACGAGAAGAATAAAAACTAAAAAAAGCACAGATTCGAGAGTAGTTCTTAGTGCACTTTTTTCCTATTCCTATAATAACTTGTATAAAAAGCTATAGATTGGTCTTTGACGAGGACAGGAAGACTCATGAATCATTTATCTGATTCATGTGGATTGACCTTCTACGTGCAACCATTTGTCTCTTATTTGGTGATAGCTCTTATGTGGATTGGGCAACCATTTATCTGATCTAATGAGTGTATAATTGCAATTAATGAAAAGCAAAAGTTACATTTGAACACATAAAAGATACACGTGCTGATTGACAACGCAATCTTCTATTTGGAAATATGAAAGAAATGAATAAATGTGAGAATATATTGAACAGTTTCAAACCTTTCTGGAGGGCGTTGACTTTCACTTTCCCTTGAGCTGACCCCCTGGATTTGCTCCGCATTAGGGTAACTCTGTCCACCAATAGAGCCCCCTGAAACAAAGCCCGAAAGCACTGGATTCTTCCCGGACAATATATTTGACTGATTTAAGGTCTGATTCTGGGGATTAGATGAAGCAGAGACAAAGCTACTCTTAAACTGCCTCATCATTCCTGTTTTCAACGAGCTGACTGTAGATGTCCTGTTTGACCCTGTGTCCGTTGACTCTGACTTGTATCCAATACCTTGCCCAAAGTCAACTCCCCTTACACCTCTTCCAGCAGACTTTCCTCTGCCTGAACCTTTCTTTCCTCCTGCAATAATCCGCGTGGGAAAACAGAGCCGATTTAGTCAAGGCCCAAGTTTCAACAGCATTTTAATGATATTAACTGACAGTACTTAACAACATTTTAATGATAATTATAAAAGCACTGGTAAGAATATCTTCTACGCGTATATCATGAATTAACATTTAAAACACCTCTTTCAATGTTTTCATTATGATTACAGTGTTTTTCAAGGAATTCTAATAAAAAATTATAGAACATTCTTATTTCTATGGCAGCTATAGGTAAATGAACGATACATACCTGACCCTCTACGTGCATCTCTTTTGGACTTAAATCTTCCGTCCTAAAATTCCAAAGAAAAAGATATCAGAAAAAAGAAACTGCTGAAATGTGAAAAGATAGGTATCATCAGAATAATTAGATTTACCTTCATGGCAAGGTCTGTCAACTCAGGAGGCACATTTTGACCAGCAGCAATCAGACTGTTGACCAATTCTCCAGCAAACCGAGCTTCTTTCTGCGTAATCAGAGTATAAGCAACCCCATCTTTATCACCTGCACGACCAGTTCTTCCTATCCGATGAACATGCATGTCCATATCTCTGGCAACATCAAAATTCACCACCGATTTCAATGATTTGATGTCCAATCCACGTGCGGCAACATCAGTTGCTATAAGAACATGGAAAACTCCAGATTTAAATTTTTGCAAAATCTCCATCCTTGAAGCCTGATCTTTGTCTCCATGAAGAGCTGCCACTTTAAAACCTCTTGTACTCAGCTGTGATTCGAGTTCATCCACAGATGCCTTTTTTGATGAAAACACGAGAACATCTCCTTCATCAATCATCTCAGGAAGCTTCTCAAGAAGCCACGGAAGTTTTTTTCTGTCTCGGAGGATAAGACTTTCACCACTTGGGTGATGTCCTCGTTGGCCCGTCCAACCTCACCGACAGTAACCCTAATTGGATCTGATAGAATTTCACGGGCCAACCGTTCAACCCTTTGTGGCATGGTTGCAGAAAAAAGTAAAGTCTGCCTGTCCGGTCTAATCTGACCAACAATGGACCTAATCTGGGGCTCAAACCCTAAATCAAACATGCGGTCAGCTTCATCAAGAACTAAGTATGTAGCTTTAATCATAGTCAACGCCTTCATTTTCAACAAGTCGATTAATCTCCCAGGAGTAGCGACCACAATCTCACAACCTGCCTTGAGCTCTTTGAACTGTTCTAGCTTAGACATGCCGCCATACACTGCTGAAACCCGGATCCCATGAGGCTTTGCGAATTTCTTTGCTTCTAGGAAAATCTGGTGGGCTAACTCCCTCGTGGGTGCACAAATAATCCCAATTGGGCCTTCTTCCTTATTAAGTTCGAGTTGATCCATTATATGAACGATCATTGGGAGCATGAATGCAGCAGTCTTACTGACCCTGTTTTAGCAATTCCAATGATATCTCTCCCTGACAGGATAATGGGAATTGCTTGGCATTGTATAGTAGTGGGATTCTGATAACCTTGTTTGGAAATGGCATTCATTAAAATGGAGGAGAAGCCACAATCACTGAACTGCTTGATTGGTCTAGGTACATCCAAGCCTGAAACCCTAATACCAAGGGTTTTTCTATACTCTGAGACCTCTTGTTCAGTCATTCCTGGTACATAAGAAATGAACAATGGAACTTATAAGACATCGTTTTTACTATTAAAGATAGATACAATGTATAAATAATTGACCAATCATATGAAATAGCAGCAATAAGCAAGTAATTCCCAAAATTCATGTTTTCCCTCTTCCAATCCCTGGTTAACTTTGGGAATGGGCATATGCAAGAGAATCCTAATGAAAACCCTACCTTAGCTTATGCTATAATCTCAAAGTCACGGTGACTTTCAGAAACCAAATCCTAGCATCCCTTCATTCTTTAAATCGTTGTAGCCAAGTATCTATACCCACAATTATTGTAGCCCAAATCCATTATCATGAACGAAACACAGTAAACCTACGAAACAGCAGCAGCAAGGAACAAGAAATAAGAATCCTCGATGATTTAGTATAAAAGGCATACCTGAAATGGAAGGTTTCTCTTCATAAAAAAATCCTTACTAAAACGGTTCATAATCAATTGAACTATGATCCAACGCAGCGATCGGCTCGATCTTCCTCTTATCCAAAATAACCGGATTATCATCCGAATCATACTCCACCAATCCAGCATCAACAGCTTTAGCAGCCGCATAAACCTCCTCATCCGAATCATATCCCGCGCGGAGAGCATCAGAAGCTAAAGTCAAAAACAACATCCTTCTTCGCCCTAAGAAAAACTATCCATTGGATCATCTTCATCATCATCCTGGAATCTCTCCCCCTTGGTATTCTTAGGCGCGCGCTGCATTTCCTCCTGAATTCCCTCCATAAAAGCATCCAACGGATCGATCTCGTCGTTTTCTTCATTATTCTTAGGAGGGGGATTTTCTAAGGCTTCTGAATCGTACTCTATGCCGTCGACATCGTTATCCTCGAAATTGTCATGATTGTGGCGCGAGGAAGGAGGAACGTAGAGCCGTTGGGGAGCGTTGGGGCGCTCGAAACTGTAGGTGGCGGGGCGGTTGATTCCGAATCCCTCGAATCCAAATTTCCTCTTCGACATGGATGAATTGGTCGTCCAATTCTGAAGATAGCCTAGTAAAGAAAGCTAGGGTTTGTCTGCTTCATTTCTGTCAAAGAAATTAGTTGTTATGAAATCAAGTTCATATATCAGGGTAAACCTCCTAAGCATGCTTATTAGCTTTTCACTTTTATGCCCTAAAATTCTTCAATTATGGTTGTCTTTTTTCTTTATAAATAAATAATAAAGGACAATTATTAAGCTAGGGGTTTAGGGTTTACAACTATTGCTCAATAAGCTTAATAAATAAATTATCAAGCTTGATTGAAGCCAGAGAAAGATGAGAGTGAATTTTCCCAAGATAAGCTACTTTTAATATATCTTCAATTCTTCGAATGACGAGCTAAAGATCCAAAATTTTCTTCATTTTCAAAATGATTTAATCAATTTTTTAGAAATCAGAAAAAATAATGAAAATGTGAGGTAAATATGATGCAATTAACATCTGAATTTATTCTTAGTTAGGTTAATTCTGTGATCAATTTTTCTAATGTATTCTTGAGTTTCACTTTTGGGACACTTACAAGTCCTAGAGAGCAATTTTATTAGGTCAATAAAAATATTTCATCTATCCTATTTGTTTCTTGTTTACCTTTGGATTAACTAATTTATCATGAAAGGTGGAAAAGGGCCCGAGTGATTTTCTAAAAATTAGCATCCTTTTCATCTACTTGTAGGAGAGGATAAACAAGTCGATCAAATTACTAGAAGCTCTTGGGAACTGCTTTTAGCAATTGCTTCTATGGGTCTATATTTCTAGAAGAAGATTTCCTTTTTTGTTCTTATTTTCACGAGACTAAATACTATGACCGGTTATTCGAACAAACACGAGCACTAGTGCTCTGCACTTGTTCGGATTATGCATAATTTTATCATGTGTAGCTCATAATATATGTTTAAAGACTAGTGATCATAATATTATAGAATCATAATAATTTACTTAGTCTTAACATATGCGCATGAACTTCATTGCGAACATCATGCAAGTATACGAATGAATAAAATTTATTTTAATGAATATAAACAAAATGTGGAAATGTGATTTGGCTTATACACACATAATATCTATAAGATAGAAGCAAGGATAAATAACTTGGATGAGATTATATTACGTATAAATATGTTTTATTGACCTAATAATATTACGTATAATCAACTCAGCTTACTGATTAGGTTAAATCAATTCATGATTAATTAATTAATTGGAAGTATACTTTGGCCCATTGGGTCACGCACATAAGGTTTTTATACTTTGAGCTAAATATATTAGTATTTTAAAGTTTTATGAAAAATATCAAACTCTTTATAAAGACCCTATGGGGTAGGGTTTGGGAGACCCATGCCACTGCCTTCCCTAAAGCCAGCTATATATTCTCATCTCCCTCAAATTCATGTGATGGGTGATGTTGAAGAGATCGCTACCAATCTACGTCATGTTTGCAATGCTTTGAACCATGTGCCAGGAGAAGATACAAGGAGACGAGATACGTGCAGATACCTCTAGAGGCCTAGACCATGGGCAACATTCCATTTGAGGAATCAAAAAGGCTATAGATCCGATTATGCACAAGGTAATAAGATCACATTTTCCTTTGTTTTCTCATGTTCATATTAGACTTCTCTCTCGTTGCACAATCGCGAAAATATTCAAATCATTTTCTTATATATATAGCATTCTTGATGGATATTATGAGGCCTATAAACCAATCACACTTTTATGTATATCGTTTATGTTTATTAAAATGAAATCTATCTATTGTCATTCTTATATGATGTTTGTAATGAAGTCCGTAAGCATATGCTATGACTAAGTAAATCATGATGAGATCATAATTTAACAATCACTAGTCTTTAAATATATGTTTTCAACATTTCTATTCGTGAGATATTTGAGAAGGACATTCAATTATTTGGAAAGAATAATATAATCTAATCCGACTCATATGATGAGTATGGCTGATCTTGTAGCCATTGGTGTGGAGACACTAATGATAGATATTGGGTGCTCTCCAGAGAAAGAGTTCATTGACTTTATCATTACGAGTCCTTAAGTAGTATTATACCTAACTATCAATCAAGTTGATTAATATCAAGGTTGTGTATGTGGTCCTTTGACTTGAGACATGAAAGACATCTTGTGGATGGATGACCAATTTTTAACTATAACTCATAAATCCCTAGTCGCATGATCTCTAATATGTCAAATATTATATATGACATGAAGTCCTAGAAGATGATTATGTGGTCAAAATGGGATCATCAGCCCTCGGTATTTGAGGAGATTGACTCGAGGAATGCGATGCAATGAACTCCTTAGCCAAGATAGTGCAAATATTGGAGAAGAAGTTCCCAATCATTGTGTCCACACATCAGTATTAACACGAGTGGCTAATTAGGCTTTGACCATATCTTCAGTCATTCATAAGCCTTGTGTAGATGAAAGATGAAACATACATAGAAACTGATGACAGTAAGCTTCCAAATAAGAGTTGTTATCTACTTCATGTATCTTAGAGTGCGTGGTGTAGCTTGAGACCCAACAAGCTGGTAACTCAACTTGTCGATTGGGTTAAATCAATCCTTGATTAATAACCAATATATTAATATAAATAATTAATAAACATTGAATTAAAAGTTGCTATTTCTTTCTCCAAAAAATAAAAGTTTTTTTGCAAAAATAAACTTTTGAGTCTCGCAAGGGATCACCCAACGAATGGAAACATTCTCATACTTCTACATTACTTCTACACCAGAATCTTGATGAGTTCTTTTGGGAGTCAATGATTCTGTGAGGTCTTCTTCTTTACTAGTTTGCATAGGTTAGTGAGGTTCAGAATTCATTCAGAAAGTGCTTTCAGAACCTAAGGTTCGACCGTAGGGAGATAAAGTTGTGACGAGTTGTAGAGACCGTAGGGAGATAAAAGAAGGGTAACGATGATAAAGAAGGCTTAGGAGCGAGGTAACCGGCAGGTTAAGTTAAGGATCCGAAGGGTTCCCCAACCGATGAGTAGCTAGATGGGGAAGTCAACTCAATCATTGAGGGGCGACCTTAAGGAGCGCTAAGCCTACGTTCAAAGCTGGCACTAAACTAAAGATTTAGGTCACTAGCGATAAGTTACTAACGAAAATAGCAAGCTCGAAAACATAAAAAGAAATCAAAATACATGCATAGATAGTGGTCTAATGACAAGGGCCGACGACTACAACTCGGGGTCAATCCCACTTGATGCGCCCGAACTAGCCCTGAATATAATTAATAAAATCCTTTATTAATATATTTATTAATAACTAATAAATAATTATTATTTATTAATAAATATATTAATAACTAATAAGATATTATTGGGTCTATAGAGTTATTAACCAGTGAGATATATAGACCCGTAGGGTCAAACACATAAGGTCTATGATGTTGGTCGATATAAACATAATCATAAATGATTTTATGAGAAATGGACATATCAGATGGTTATAAATAGGGGGCAAATGACCATAACTAAAGATGCCTATGCAAGCCTTATGAAAATCCTCTCTTCTCTTTTCTTTGTCTTTCTCTCTTAGTGAAGAGCTTTGAAGAGGAGATCCAACAAACATGAGATCATGTGGATATTTCTAAAGGTAAACATTTGAATAGCTTCAAGAACTCCTTTAAGAGAACCATGTAAATATGTTTTCTCATACATACTAGATGATATGATCATCTATTCTCAGTGCTTCAATGTTTTGAATATCCAATTCAATGTATTCCATTGCACTCAATGTTTTGAGCAAAATTTTGGAAAGCTTATTGACCTTAGATCCCAACAACTCTGTCAAATGTAAAAGATTCCAACCAAAATTTTCATGCCTTACTCCCTATTTGTCACTTGTAATTAGGATTTTATCTAGTGTTGAGATGATCAAGTAGAATCTACGGAGTATTGAACCAACTTTTTGCAAATTTTTTGTTTCAAAGTAGTCCAATTGAAAAGCTATGGGAAACCTTGGTGCCTGTGAACACGCAAAAGATAGAAAATCTATTGCACATTCAAGGCGTGAATTGGATTTATTCAGGAATCAAATGGGTGGCGTGAATGCACAACAATCCTACGATATATTAAAATAATTTATAGATGACCTTGATAGTTAATAGCCGCTTGCAACTAACATGATTACTTCAAATGAGGTGCCACCTAATCGTTATCACTACATATATAGACATTCTATCACTTGAATTGGTGTGATCATGCCCAGCTCAAGAATTATTCCTTATATTGGAATAGAAGTTATTCCAAATTGGGATGAGTTTTTTCTTTCCTAAAAGAGCTGTCTCTGTGACAAGTGCAGACTCATCTATGCATGTATGTGTGTTTAGTTGATTTCCGGTAGTTGCAGGACGATAAAATTTCACAATGATAATCATCTCTTGCAAACATACTTGAAAATTTTTATTATGTGAATGCATAGACATATAATGGTTACCATGAGCATGTAATCGGAACTATACTCAATAGCTGCAAATTCCTAGTCTTACTGCTATGTCATCACTCTCATCCATGTTAATTATGGATGGATGATGACAATCATCATTTCTAAATGTATTTGAAAAACTAATCACCCCAAGTTAAAACATGTATCCATTTTCTAAGTGGCTAGATTGAATCATCGTCTAAGAGTTGCTATGATTATATCATTGGAACAATATTGAACTCATAAATGTAATGTATCATCAAACACTTGATGTGAAGACAAGATGAACATGAGGGCAATCCTCATTTCTAGATGCATGTCACAAATCATAAAAATGTCTGAATATGCTTGTGAAAATATTCAAATGAATTCTAAAAGTACACGAGACAGTTTCTGTCCATTTTAATCTTCAAATTTCAGAAATAAATATTTGGCCCCGCAAGAATAACACGAATAATGTAGTCATTAAAATTGACCGAAATTTTATTTCTGATCACATCTCTCTCTCTCTCTGCGATTTTCATCTCTCCTCAAATATCGCTAAATCGTTCTCTTCGGCCGGAGATGGCCAGTAGCTACTTACGCGCGCCGGCGAGGGCGGCGGCGGCGATGATTAGAGAGTTGTGTACGGCGTCTGGTAGCGCCGACAGCCTGGCGGGGCCTGGCCTGGCGAAGCCGCTGTACCGCCGCCTCTCCGCTCTGGGCGGCGCTCCGGCGGGGAGCGTGGCGAAGGCCATGGACGAGTGGGTTCAAGAGGGGAAGCGAATCAGACCCATCCAAGTCGTCAAGTATGTCAGGGAGCTTCGCAAGTACAAGCGTTTCAGTCAAGCTCTGGAGGTCGTTTTTCTTTCCTGTTATGTTATTTTCTCTATATTCTTGTTGATGGGAAATACGTGATGGGATGAGAGGTAGTTCTTGAGCGACGAGTCTTGATATGATTCTCTAATTTGACCTGTATGATATCAGGGCATCAGGGAACTGCATAAGAAAGTAACAATGATAGATACAGGCAGGAAAGTCAGACAGTTAGAGAGAGCCAGTTTGGAGAGTCAGCTTGGGAGAGAGAGAAACAGAGAGTTTTAGAGAGAGATATAGGGAGGGGGATTCAGCTTGAGAGAGCAAGGGAGTCAGCTAGACAGAGAATCAGAGAGTTAAGGAGAGAGTCCGCTCGATAGAGAGCTGGTGTTGAGTCAACTGGACAGAGGTAGATTCAGCTATAAAGGGAGAGAGCTAGGGAGAGAGAGAGTCAGAGAGTAGGAGAAAGTCACCCAGAGAGATAGATAGGTAGGTAGGTAGATATATAAAGGGAGTCAGCTAGAGAGATAGAGAGAGAGAGGGAGAGAGAGGGAGAGAGAGAGTCAAGTAGAGAGAAAGTCAGCTTGATAGAGAACTATGGAGAAAGTCAGCTTGATAGAGAACTATGGAGAAAGTCAGCTAGAGAAATAGAGAGATAGATAGATAGAGTCAGCGAGAGAGAGAGGGAGGGAGAGTCAAGTAGAGAGAAAGTCAGCTTGATAGAGAACTATGGAGAGATAGATAGATAGATAGATAGATAGAGTCAGCTAGAGAGAGATAATTAGAGAGTCAGAGAGTTAGAGAGGGAGTCATCTCTAGAAAAAGAAAGCTGGGGAGACAGTCAAAGAGGGAGTCAGACAGTCAGAGATAGACAGAGTCAGGCAGTCACATAGAGAGGAGAGAGAGGGAAAAATTCCTATAAACACTCAAAAGGTTTAAACATTCATTAAAAATTATTTGTCTATAATTTATATTCGTATTACTTCCACATAACTTCTAGTCGTGCTCTCACTCCAGCTGATGGAATGGATGGACATTAAAGGCATTCAAATGACTCACAGCAACCATGCAATTCGCATTGACCTTCTCTCTAAAACAAGCGGCATACATTCTGCAGAAGGGTACTTCGCCAATTTACCAGAATCAGCAAAAAACTCTCTCACCTATGGAGCTCTGCTAAACTGCTACTGTAGAGAGAGAATGGTGGAAGAGTCAACAGACCTCTACCAGAAGATGAAGAGTCTGGGGTTTGACGACTCCACTCTTGTCTACAACAATCTTGGCAGCTTATACTTGAAGTTAGAACAGCCCGAGAAAATTCCTCCACTAATAGAAATAATGAAGATCAAGAAAATTCCTCTTGATACTTTCACTCACTGCATCTTGATGAACAGTTTATCTCGTCTCGGAGACATCGAAGCCGTCGAAAAGCTCGTCTCCAAGATTGAGCGTGAAAGTGAAGGGACTTTTCCACCTTGGCCGATTTATAGTAATTTGGCTTCAATTTATCTTTTTGCTGGCTTGAATACTAGGGCTGAGTCAGCCCTGAAAAGGCTGGAGATGGTTATAGATAGAAAGGATAGAGATTCCTTCCATTTTCTCATCAGCTTGCATGCCCGACTTGGGAATTTGTTGGAAGTCAACCGGGTTTGGAGATCGATGAAGAGCATTTTCCCAAAGACCACAAATTTGAGCTATCTTGTGGTTCTTCAGGCACTCGATCTTCTCGATGATTTGGATTCAGTCAAAGAGTGCTATGAGGAGTGGGAAACCCTAGCTAATCATCATGATATAAGGTTAACCAATGTGGTGATTGGAGTGTATCTCAGGAAGAAGATGATTGAAGATGCGTTGACTTTGTGGGAGAATGCAGAAAGAAGAGGGGCAGCTGTCAATGTCAAGACGTTTGACTTGTTCGTTGACTACTATATCAGGAATGAGGAAATGGAACAGGCTATGAAGTGCGTGTTGACTGCGGCATCAAAAGTCAAAAGAGAATGGAAGATGAGTCAGGAGAGGGTGGACATCTTTATGAGATACTTCGAGGAGAAGAAGGATCCGGAAGGTGCTAGAAAATTCCAAGAGATATTGAAAAAGCTAAATTGTGTTTGAATATTGAAAAATGGGGTTTTTTCTACCAAGTTTTGAAGAATTAATCGCAGAATCAGCTTTAGAGTCCTCTTGCAGCTGCCGCAAAGATTTCTCGAAAGATATCTATGTTTAACCAATTCAAGACAGAATGACCCGAAAGGGCTCTGTTAATGACATGGCTGCACGCGGGGCTTGGGAAGATGAATCTCGAGAGATGAGAACTGGTTCAGAAAGTGGAGATTCTTCTGGACTATCAATTGACAATCCATATTCCAGTTTATTGTTCAACGAGAATCAACTTTGTTATCTGTGTTAGATCAGTTACAGAAACCAGAATCTCTATCGGACTTAGGGCTTATGCAATTGGGACCAAGAATTCCGATAATTAGGTAATTGCATAAATGTGATTATTTCAAATTGATTTCGACAGCAGAGAAACAAATTAAAAGGTAGATTGAATCAACTCCAACAGCAAAAGATTCACTTGAAAAAACCGCTCTGAATCAATCCTGTCGGTCTGAGCACATCAGCCGATGACATCAGCAGTTCAAGGGAATGACATCAGCAGTTGAAGCGGTTTCTCCATCCGGCAAACTGCCATTTAATGGAATTACCATTTAAATGAACTATGTATATTTAATTAATATGTTTTCCTTCAGAAATTATAAAATAATATAAATTATTTATTAATTCATTAAAGACAGTCGAACAGCTTTGATTAACTTATCAAAGTGAATTTAGATAACTAAAATAAAGATTGTGAAAATATAATTGATTAAATTTTAATATTTATGTTTGCGAGGTAATATAAACTGATGACATTTACTATTTTTTGTTTATGTCAGTTAAGAAAAGTTTTAAAACGCTCTCAGGTCTCGACAGACTCTACTCTCCTTTCTCGTTCTCTCCTCAAGTCGCCGTCATATGCTCTCTCCCCCAGCCAAAAATGGACAGAACTAAAGGTTGAAGGGAAGGAGAATATAGGAGAAGAGAGAGAGAGAGAATCAGAGGTAGAGGGATAGTAGTTTGAGTGAGAGAAGAAGGAGAGAATGAGAGAGTGATGGACAGGGAGAATGAAATAGACGGGTAGTTTGAGTGAGAGAAGAAGGAGAGAATGAGATAGACGGAATAGTTTGAGTGAGAGAAGAAGGAGAGAATGAGATAGACGGAGTAGTTTGAGTGAGAGAAGAAGGGAGAGAATGCGAGAGGGATGGACAAGGGAGAATGAGATAGACTGAGTAGTTTGAGTGAGAGAAGATCTGAAGAAGGGAGAGAATGAGAGAGGGATGGACAAGGGAGAATGAGATAGACTGAGTAGTTTGAGTGAGAGAAGATCTGAAGAAGGGAGAGAATGAGAGAGGGATGGTCAAGGGAGAATGAGATAGACTGAGTAGTTTGAGTGAGAGAAGAAGGGAGAGAATGAGAGAGGGATGGACAAGGGTTGAATGAGAGAGAGAGAGAGAGAGGCGTGGAAGATTTCGTGTCATCAGATTCTTCGTGAATAGGAGGTCGCTGAACAGTTGGAGATTATTTCTGTAGTGAGTGGGATAAAACAATCAAATTCGAGAGTTGCATCGCCTGGTTTTTTATTAACGAAACTACGCTTATTTATCGCATGCCCTCTCCGTGCGATCATCTTTTTTCAGAGATAGGAGTTGAGTTAGGGATCTCAAAGAGTTTACACTGGAACTGAGCGATGGAGTCCCCCTCCATTCCTGACGATTCCTCGAGCTTGCTGATCTCTATATCAGCAAGAAGATCATGCCATGGGATCGATCTAGATCGGAGAAGACGTAGTTTCGATAAACAAACACAGAATCTATCATCCCTTTCCGAATCCATGCAAATTCTTTCATAATTGTCGACGTACTGCTCGATATTTATAATATTCTGGATAGAAGTAGGTTTTTGTGGCTTTTATTCCTAATTTTTTTGGCATTTTTAATCGAAAAAAAGAGTTGATTGTGTCATCACTTCATCGCAAAAAACAACGAAAAATTTAATGAACTGATTTGTTAAAATAAATAATCCACGAAATGTTTAATTTCCAGGTGGCTTTCTTTAATTGGCCGTTTTACAATCGAGTGCCACGTGGCGAGGCATGAGACAGACGGTAGGATAAGAAGAAACCGGCTGGCGACGAGGTTCCACTGCCGACTGCAATGGCGACATCCTCTTCTATCGCTCCCCTCCAGACTTCGGCCATCCCTTCCGCCTTCAAATCCCGATCTCTTCTCTCGTCTGCCAGTTGTAAGCGTCTTATTTGCCGTTCTTCCTCGCGAGTAGGACGTAGGTTTTGTGTTAAGGCGGCGGCGGCAGCGGCGGCGGCAGTGGAATCCAATGGCGCGGTCGCGGCTCCGAAAATTATTCCGGAGGAGTCGGATTATGGGAGGAAGTTTTTCCCCCTCGCCGCTGTCATCGGACAGGTTGACGTTCTAGCATTCTTAATTTGGTGTGTTTACTGAACTGTCTTCACTAATGGAAATCTGACTTGTCTGAACGGGTTAGCTTTATGTGATTTCGTCTTTTAAGTTATGATTGATAGTTATTTAGTTATAGTTTATAAACCGAGGAGGCTTTGTGGCATTATTAATTAGTGGGATCGTGAGTTGTCTGAACGGATTAAATTTGTGCAGTTTCGTCTGTCAAATTATCATTGATAGTTCCTTTGTAATTTGAGTTAAATGAGGAGGCTTTGTGGCACAATTAACTGGTGTTTTAATTGAACTGACTGAATTAGTGGGACTGCCAGTTGGCTGAACTGATAACCTTTTTGCGGGTTCATCTTTTAAATTATTATTTATGGGTCTTTAGTAATTGAAATAAACTGAAGAGACTTTTTTGCCATTCTTAATTGGCGTTCTAACTGAAGTTTCGTAGTTTGTGGATTGTGAATTGTCTGAAATGGTTATCGATACGTTATTTTTCTCTTTTAAATTATCTTTGATTGTTCTTTAGTAAGTGAAGTAAACTGAGGAGATTTTTTGGCATTCTTAATTGGTGCTCTATCTGAATTGTCTTAATTAGTGAGATTGTGAATTATCTGAAATGGTTAGCTACTCGTGATTTCCTCTTTTAAATCATCATTGATAAATCTTTGGTAATTGAACTAAACTGTAGAGATTTTGTAGCGTTCTTAGTTGGTGTTCTAGCTGAACTGAATTACTTTTTTTTGGACATTGAAGGACGATCTCCTGAGAACTGTCTTAATTGATGGGGCTGTGAATTCACTGAAATGTTTACCTCTGAGTCATTCATCTTTTAAGTTATAATTTATAGTTTTTAGTCATTCTAGTAGACCAAGGAGGCTTACTAGAATTCTTAGTTGGTGTTCTACTGTCTTAATTAAAGGGATTGTGAATGTCTGAACTGATTACCCTTGTGTGGTTTTGTTTTTTGACCTATCATTGAAAGTTCTTTATGGAGGAGACTTTGTATCTTTATTTAAAGTTACAAAGGAAGATCACCTGAAATTGGTGATCAACCCAAGAGGTATCCCTTCCCTGCACTCCCAAGTCTGAGCTGGCTTAACTCTGGAGTTCTTCTCCACACCTGTGACCTCTTCCCAAGGAGTTACCATGCATGCACTGTCCAAGCCTGAGCACACTAAACTCTGGAGTTCCTCTTCCTCACAGCGTCCCTCTTTCTAGGGTGTCTCCTGTTCCTCCACTGCCTAAGCCTAAGTAGGCTTAACTCTGGAGTTCCTATCCACCCCAGTGGCCCTCTTCTCAGGAGGCCACCCATCCCTGCACTGCCCAAGCCTGAGCGGGTTTAACTCTAGAGTTCCTCTAGAGGGACTACTTTGTATCATTATTAAATGTTCGTCTAAATGCCTTTGTGCTCGAGACAGTGGATTGTTTGGAGTAGTTACATTTACCTATGTGTGCTTTTGTATTTTAAGCTACAAGCTCTATTTGTTTAATAATTGAATTAAACCAAGGGGACATGTGAGCATTCTTAATTGGTGATCCAACTGTCTTAGTTTGTGAGAGTTTGAGTTGTCCAAACTGTTTACCTATGTATGGCTTTGTCTTTTGAATTATGACTGATAATTATGTAGTAATTTCCATGAAATGAAGAAACTTTGTGTGTTTCTTAATTGTCTTCGTACTATCTTTGTGCTTGGGATAGCAGATTGTTTGAGATGACAACTTATGTGTGATTTCATGTTTTGAAGTATGATTGATTATTCTTTAGTAATTGTGTCAAATCTTATAGAATACTGCTGGGGCAAAGTTTCTGTGTTCTGTCAATTTCTATTACTACAATTTCAAAAGCAGAATCAAATGTTTTTTGGCTTGTTTTCTTGATTTTTTAGCTCTCTAAATTTATTTTACTATTCCAGAAACAGCATGCTTTTTATTCTTTCATATCTCTAATCGACATATTTTAACCCAACTGAGTCAACTATCTTTTGGTCTTTTCTTGGTATTATTTATTTCTGATGATGAGTTTACTCTTTTTTTCTGTATCTTGGATTCTTGAAATTAGCCAAAGCCCCTGGTCTATTTTTAAACCTAATTATCAGCAGTTAGCTTGACTATCTAGTGTTTACAAAGTAGTGATTAAACCATCATCATTTGCCATCATTAAGTCAGTTTTATGATTATACTTGCCTCTTCTTCGAAAACACACAAAATAACCATGACCCAAAATTTCATCATGTAATTCTTCTCGCTACTGTGGTTCAACAGGATGCTATTAAGACAGCATTATTGCTTGGAGCTATTGACCGGGAGATTGGAGGAATTGCCATTGCTGGAAAGCGTGGAACAGCAAAAACAGTGATGGCTCGTGGATTGCATGCTATGCTTCCTCCAATTGAAGTAGTTTCAGGCTCCATATCAAATGCAGATCCAACACAGCCTGACGAGTAAGGTTACTCAAAACTTTTTCTCACGTCCTAATGAAAAATTAGCTATTGAAGAAAATCTCAGCATTTTGGTCTATATTTTTTAATTTTAGAAGATGATTAATCTTTGCATTCTTTTTTTTTTTTTTGAATTGAGATTAATCTTTGCATTCTTGATGAGCCATTCAAAATTTGAAAGACTGGGTACAAAAAAGGAAATGTGATAGACGACGCCATCTTTGGACATTGGAAAGAAGAAATCTTATTTTTCTGAAATGCAAAAAAAGTAGATAACCTGAGACCTGTGATCCTCCGAAAGTTGTGAGATGTATCCTTGTAAGTTACATAAGTTACCCTACTGGGATCCCCTTCCCCACTCATGCCCTTCTAGACCACCATCAGACAAAAAAAAATTATTTAAAAAAAAAAGTTCTTTCAAAAACCATCAGACAAAATCCTCCATTCGCAATAAAGAAACCTTTCAAGTTTCAAGAAACAAAATGCAAGAAAGGGAAACATGGGAGTATTGATTTGAGAGTCTCTCCCTGACTGTCTTAAGTCCAATGACTTCTTTGGATGTCCTTCCATCTAGTCCCCACCTTTGTTCTTAGGCTAAGGATTACTTAATTTAAACCCCTAATTTTGTATAGATTGGTGGTTGACTCCTCTTGTGTTGACACCTCATAGGCTAAGTGCAGTTGGGTGTCATATCAGTCCTTTTCCCTTGAAGCTTAACCTTGCCCTCAATGTTGAAATCAGGAAATAACTGGACAACGGTGCTCATATCTTCCCATGAAGCTTCACAGTCCCTACAGAATTTGGCCACCTTCATGGTCATCAGGAACCTAGGAATCTTTGAAGTAGGCCGCACGAATTTAAGCTCTCTTTGAGCTTGATTTTGAAAGATTGCCAAATCTGGATAGGCAAATGATATTCTGTCTAGATTTACCTATCAAATGTTTCTTTGTCCATATGAATTAGGACTAATTCCAGATATTTGGCTTCTGAAATGTGATTCAGGCAGAGGTAATTCTCTGTTTTGTTAATCCACCTCCTTAGGTTCTCGTACACCAAATTATAGACACCTCTATCTTTGGAATTCAGAATGAAGAAATCTTCCAAGAATTCTGTCACTAGAAACAAGATTCAAAATAGGGAGATGTAGAATTTCTCCCTGATTCTCCCTAAGTCCAATGATCTACCTGGATGCCCTCCCATCAAGTCCAGCCTTTTATTTATAGGCCTGGGATTATTATATTTAACCCCCTGATTCTTTAGAGGTTGATGGTTGATCCCTCTTGTGTTGATAACTTGATACCTACCTGAGTAAGTGCAGATGGTTTTCATATCAAAATGGTGGGTTAGAATTCTTTCTGACATTTGGCAGGTTTTTTTTCATGATAAGTGTCGGGTAAACTGTCTTTTGAAATTATTTTGAAAGTTTAGTAATACTCATCCCTTATGCATAAGACCAAATTACAAAATCCAAGAATAGTTTAACAACAAATTAGAGCTTTTACTCAAGCGTCTGCTGTTTTTAGTATCAGATGTTATGACCAAAATTGATGTATGCAATGGGGCATTGGCAAACCAAGGGGATGATAGAAGCCCAAAATTTAGTATGGTCGTTATTGTAAATGTCCCTAGTATCTGTGGATAAGAACTTATGTTCCAAGATTGAGGCATCACGAGATCATTATTGTTAGAGGAGAGGTTTGAAGGGCCCTATCAAATTCCTTTCAGTATTCTAAAAGATGAAGTCAGTCTACCCTCTCTAGCTATTCTGTCTAACTTCCCTGAAGATAGCTGTTCATGATTTTCCACAGAAGATTATTTCATCAGATAAGAAGGTCCCTTTTCCTTCTTCAATTCTCCTGCCGCTAATGGTTTAACTATTGGGTAATGTAAATATGAAGATATTCATTCTAAAAATATTAATATAACAGGCTCCTACTTTAAAAGCATGTGACAACATTGAGGCCCATTGGCTCTCTGCAGGTGCTTCTTTCCCTTTTATAGGAGTCAGGACTCTCAGCTGCATGAAAAGAGCATGCATAGCTTTCACGACATGACTTCACATGGGCCTTGTCATGCTAGTTCTTTTTATACTGTCACTGTGTGACCCCCACCACACAACTGAACTGCACTATTATCTGACCTCTCTCTCCTGCAGTCCTCCACCTCCTGCTGACGGCAAGGATCTACACATCCCCCCTCTCACTGTGCATGACATACTTGTGTAGTGCGCCAGCCTGGCCACAAGCTGCCCGCTCTGGCTGTGAGTCATTTTGACCCAAAACCTGCCGAGGAGATTCTTAGAAACTCCTAGCAGGAGTGATCTTTGTAGGGAAGAAGTTGGAGATTAGATGGGGTCAAAGTAGCAATTAAGACATGGATGACGTTTTTATATTCATTCATTTAAACCATACATATAGGTAATTATGAGCCTTTTTTTCAAAGGCCCATATTTACTGACAGCACTTTTGCCAACAGTGAAGTTGAAGCAATAGTAAAATGTCATGAGGGAAAAATATGCATGATAACAACGTAAGAACTTCGATTTTTATCTGGTTATCTTCCACGGGGAGATAAATCTTGATGGCACAAATGCATGCTAGTAGTCAGTATTTGGCGCATAAATGCACTGGGATCAATTTTTCCTGGACTATTTATGACTCCCTGGACTTTGTTTAGGCTTTTATTGAACTTGAACCCCCTGTTTCATTGATATATACCATGACCTCTCAGTTTGCCTAAAATTCTTCGTATCAAATTTTTTACAACACATGGAATGATGATAATCTTTATGGTTTACTAAGATGGGAAGATAGACTGGCTGATCGGCTGGAGTATGATGCCGACGGAAACATCAAGACAGAGATTGTGAAGACACCTTTCATTCAGGTAATGAATAAAGTTTTCTATCCCATTTCCAAAATGTCTGTGTTTTTTTCTATCATTTTTTCGTTGAATTCAACTGCAGATTCCCCTTGGTGTTACAGAAGATCGACTGATTGGTTCCGTTGATGTTGAAGAGTCAGTTAAATCAGGAACCACAGTTTTCCAACCTGGACTTCTCGCTGAGGCACATAGAGGCGTCTTATATGTTGATGAAATCAACCTTCTGGATGAGGGTATTAGCAACCTACTTCTGAATGTTCTAACTGAGGGTGTTAACGTTGTTGAGAGAGAAGGAATCAGTTTTCGGCATCCCTGCAAGCCGCTTCTGATTGCTACCTATAATCCTGAGGAGGGATCAGTGAGGGAGCACTTACTGGATCGTATAGCCATTAATTTAAGGTATATTCCTCTAGATTTTAGAATATACTGATTCATGCTGAGCTGTTTAGTACCTACTTTGCACAGATGGATCTACGTCATCATAGATCCAGTGGTAATGCACTTTGAGGGGAATTCCTGATTCTCTCCCATGTTTGATATATTCTAAAGTGATTTCCCCTTACAATACTATCCCTGTTTATAGCTTTCATACGTGCTGTTAAAGATATATATATCAAGAGTGCCCTTTCAACAGCCTCCAAGCAAGGGCTATAGTAGTCTTTTTCCTGTCTTCCAGAGTCAGCTCCAATTGAGGGTCATATCAGTAGATTATGGAAGAATTAGCTGCAAAGATTTATTTTATGCAATACTTTTGCTGTTGGTGGATGAAATTTTTGCTCTGTGTTTTTACCCTCTTCCTGATAAATATTTATCACTTAATAGATGGCTATTTGCCCATTGGATAAATTTTTAGTGGATGATTCTTTCTTACCCTCTCCATGATAAATATTCGCAGTGCAGATCTTCCCATGGGATTTGACGATAGGGTTGCAGCAGTCGGCATTGCTACACAGTTTCAGGAATCTAGCAAAGAAGTTTTGAAAATGGTGGAAGAAGAGACGGAATTTCGCAAAGACTCAGGTACTTCTATTTAAAACTCATGTCTGTACATCTTTGGAGGTTTTCATTTACTAGGGAGTTCAGATGTGGATTAATGAGATATACAAGTTGAGTTATCTGAGGTCTCTTTTACTCATGAATCAATCCCTCTTTTCTAGTTTAGGAAAAATTATCTTCTCTCTCAATTTAAAGAGTGTTTCCAGAAAATGCTGATATGTACATAGGATAACCAAGTTTCCAGAAACAAGCCACGCCACTGCTAATTAGAACAGTTGACCTGGGATCTCCAGTTATTATTAATGAGAGCAATTCTGCGGAAGGACTCTTTTTGGAAAACCGTGTGGTTGCAGACCATAAATATTCCTGTCTCCATATATTTACTTGCAAATAAGCAAGCTGTGTTACTCGTATTTTTCTTGATTACATGTTTATATTACTCATTTTTCTGAAAGTGCTAATCTGAATTTCATTTTAGATCTTCATTTATGAGGGGGAATCTTATCAAATACCAAATTATCTTATGATGCAACTTTTGACACTTTACTCTGACTATACCTTTTGTTGTAGGTTATTCTTTCTAGGGAGTATTTGAAAGATGTCACTATCTCTAAAGAACAAATAAAATACCTGGTACTTGAAGCCTTAAGAGGTTGTTGCCAGGTTTGTATTTCTGGATTGATTTTTTGTCTTTTTTTAACCAGTGGGGACAATCCACATCACAGTTTCTCTCTCTCTCTCTCTGTAGACTTACTTAGTCTTCCATTGATAGTCCTCATAATGTATTTTTCCTGTTACGATTTTTCCTGTTACGATGATATCCATTTCTTATATATTTTAATTTTTTGACTCGTCAGTTTTGTTAATAAGCCCATAACATCACCAATAGCTTTTATGATTCATATACACATCTTCTGTTAGATAGTGAATAACTTAAGGTTAAATTCATGGCAGTAACTTGAACTTTGTCAACGAGATTTTTTTTAACACAAAAGGAGGATCACCGGAATCGATGATCAACCAGTACTGGTACCCTCTCCTTCCCACCCTAGAGGTCACCATCCCTGGACTGCCTAAGCCTGAACACCCTTAACCATAGAGTTCTTCTCACCCGATGTCCCTCTTCCCTGGAAGTTTCCCATCCCTGCACTGCCCAAGCCTGAGTATTCTTCACTGTGGAGTTCCTCTCCACCTTGGCATCCCTCTTGTGCTTAAGGGGACATAATTTTTAGAAAAAAATATATATATATATATATATAACTGAAGTGAATAGGGAATCTAGATGTTGATGAGAAAATAGCAATACAATCTAATTTGTTCTACTTTACAATACTGGGTAACAAAGGAAATCCAATCCATTCAAAAAGTAGGAGAGGAACAAAAACAGGATCTCTTGGCAAACCTAATCCAATTTAGGATCTTAGATATACCCCACTACCCTATATTTTCCCAAACTGTGATCCTTATACCGATGGATGAAGGTCCCTTTGCTCTGTAGTTCTTCACATGGTTTGGCTGCTCATCTCCCATGATAGGTTCTTTAAACCTGAGATTGATGTTGTTTAACTTAAATCTATTACCTTACTGTAATGATTTAATAATGATATTTTCAGTTTATTTACATTTATTTTTAGAAACAATTTGACTTCATAACTAATGTCATTAATTCTCTCTGAACCAGGGACACCGGGCTGAGCTATATGCTATGCGAGTTGCAAAATGTCTGGCAGCATTTGAGGGGAGAGAAAGGGTGAATCCCGATGACCTCAAGAAAGCAGTTGAGTATATTTCTTTCCTCTAAATATTACAGAGAGTTGTAAGCCAATGCAGGGAAGAGAAACATATATTACAAGTAGAGCTGTCATGACAATAAGTTTTACAATTGTTTCGGACTGCAGGTAGAGCTGGTCATTCTCCCACGTTCTATAGTCAATGAGAACCCACAAGATCAACAAAACCCGCCACCACCCCCTCCGCCACCCCCTCCACAGAGCCAGGATTCCCAAGAAGATGAGGACCAGGAAGAAAAAGAAGAGGTCTCTGATTCGCTTAAATTATCTGAGAAAGTCATTTTGTATTTTTTTCATTAGCTGGAAGTAAAGTACCACTCCTATTGGATGTTAACCAGGAAGAAGAAGAAGATAATGAGGACGAAAAGGAAGACCAAGAACCACAAGTACCTGAGGAATTTATATTGGACGCTGAAGGTGGTTTAGTCGATGAGAAACTTCTCTTCTTTGCTCAACAAGCACAGAGACGGCGTGGCAAGGCTGGGAGAGCAAAAAATGTCATATTCTCAGAGGACAGGGGTCGATACATCAAGCCTATGCTTCCCAAGGTATGTGACCCTCTGTTTTGGTCATAGGAATACTTAGTTTCCTTAATCTCTTTCTGTGTGAATAGTCTGTCATTAGTTTCATTCTGATGAAATTCACCTTTATCACTTACCAGTGAAGGATACTCCTAGCCTGAAATCTACTAGGGGTTCAATAATTATTTAGGCAGAGAACTCTTATTTGTGTGTCTTTGTGGGGGGGTGTGGTTGAGAATCTGTGGATTAACGATCAAGTTCACAGAACAGAGGAGAAGAACAGAGGTTTTGGCTAATAACTACCTCTGTCCTCTCACCTCCACACCTTCTTCCCTTTACTCTTTGAGAGGCTTTAAGAGTGATCAGGATCCATTTATAAAAAATATGGGCTTGCTTCCCATGCTAAAAAATGCAAGAAACTGCCCCAAATTTTTCAGGCCCCTTGAGGTCCTTTGAGCCAGACTCCACAAAGAATGCACTCTTGGGGGATGGGGGGGGATAATTTGTTTTCTTGAATTATTAGTTGAAGGATAGAATTGAGAGCTGCTGCTGATCTCTATTCCTTGAAGTTGAATGTTGAGATTTATTTGACTCACTCATGTTCAATCTTTGGTAGAATGTGTTCCTCTTTCGTATCATTGCGTTCTATACTCTTAGGAAAATTTGGTTTCCTTGACCTCATACTAATGCGAATTGAACCATTGATATTGTCCCAGTTTTTTCCTTGATTTTTTTGTTTTATTCAGGGGCCAGTGAGAAGATTAGCTGTAGATGCCACTCTTAGAGCGGCTGCGCCATATCAAAAGCTTCGGAGGGAGAAAGACGTCAACAAAACCAGGAAAGTTTTTGTCGAAAAAGATGACATGAGAGCAAAAAGAATGGCTAGAAAAGCTGGGGCGCTGGTTTGTTCTCATATCTAATTTCCATATTTCATTGCTAAAAGTCAGAGAACTTTTTATTTGTTTCACCACTTTTTAATGTAAATCTATGATTTTTTTCTCAGCATTTTTTTGGTGTTTTCAGATACTCTTCTAAACCTAAAATATTGCTCTTGTTATGACTGCCCAGAAGATTTATTCTGATTTTAATTCTTTGTGTGGCTGTTTCTCGTGTTTTAATTCCATTGGTTTTTATTCGATTGGTGTATAGAGATTTTGTAGTTTTAACTTTCATGCAGATTAATAAGTGTTTTATTATGTCTGAGATTTTTTATAGGTAATATTTGTAGTTGACGCTAGTGGCAGCATGGCACTGAACCGCATGCAGAATGCGAAAAGGTGCAGCATTAAAGTTACTAGCAGAGAGTTATACAAGCAGAGATCAGGTACACATTCCATAGGTCATATCTTGCTTCCATCTGGATTGCTTTGTCTCCATCTGTAGTTTTTCTGTTTGCATTATTTTTCGCTCTGGACAAAGATTTTGTAGTTTTTCTCTGGACGATACTTAATATTTTTCAGATAAGCAAATGCTAGCAACTTCAACTTGCGAATCTCTCTGTGGCTATTAATAGCTGATTTGCATAATGTTAGATCTTTATGATTCATGGTAGATAACTAATAGACTTTTTTTAGTGTATAAGAAAAATGTGAGGCTATGTTTGTTTAAATTCATTTTTGTGGAAGCTACTCTTTTAAGGGTGTGTGACATTTATCCATTCATTCCTTATTGATCACACGGTGATTAGTTTTCTGTCGGTCATGATGATAAATAGGCAGCTTCAGGCAACTTTGGGTGAGAGATATAGTTGTTGTGGCCAGTCCTTTAACTCTATATTACAACATCATCTATAGCAGTTGAGGACCCGACGTCACATACTTCATAATTGGATCTACATTACCTTTAAAGAAATTACATTCTCACACTGTGAAAAAAATATGCTGCGAATCTTACCTCATGAATCTTTCAAGTTAAATGGGACTGAAGGCCTGCAAAGTATGAGAGCAAGCAGTTACCTAAATCACTCATTTTCTTTGGGGAGGTTTCCTTTCATTAGTCCATTCCATTTTACGTAGCATCTGCACTTTGATTAGAAAGCATCCCTAAAGTTGCCCGCTGTCTATGAAAGGAAACAATGAGCTTGGAGAGGAACTCACAAGAACAGTTCCCCTGAAAGTTGTGGATATATCTATCCAATTAACTGATCAAATTGTTGTTACTTTAAATTTTTGGTTGCACATATTAACTTAATGTTGCTTTTACCATAAAACATAAATAATTATCTTTTTCATAAAATAATTCTTTGTAATTAGGTCTCAATCATCCCCTTTCGAGGTGATTGTGCTGAAGTACTTCTTCCACCTTCAAGATCAATTGCTATGGCCCGAAAACGGCTCGAAAAATTGCCATGTGGGGGCGGCTCTCCTTTAGCCCATGGACTTAGCACGGTATTTTTTTGCCTAACCCCTTGCAAAATCTTCTGACGTTGTATTGTCCGAATTATTTAATTTTTTGATAATGAAATATTGAATAATGTACCAGGCTGTGCGAGTTGGGCTGAATGCAGAAAAAAGTGGAGATGTGGGCCGAATTATGATTGTTGCGATAACTGATGGAAGAGCCAATGTCTCATTGAAAAAATCCAACGATCCTGAAGCAGAGACACCAGATACCCCTAAACCTTCTGCTCAAGAATTAAAGGTATTCTTGATCTTTTCATTACAAAAATTTTGAATAGATTTGCGCCAGAAAAAAGTAAATAAATGGGTTTGAATATGTTGGTTAAAATATTTGAGATCCTAAGGACAACATCCTAGATGGAGGTTCGAATCTTAAATCCAATAGAAGGCTGCTCAAAATAAAAAGAGAGAGAGAGGGATGACTATTGAATATTGAGGTTTATATAAGATTTCTTGAAATGTTTTATATTTTTGTTTTATATTTAATGATCACTTGATTTATTATTCCTTGAAGGATGAAATCCTGGACGTGGCAGGGAAGATATACAAGGCGGGTATGTCCCTTCTTGTCATTGACACGGAGAACAAATTTGTCTCTACTGGGTTTGCCAAAGAGGTAGCCAGAGTAGCCCAAGGTAATCAATAATTTTACATCGGCATTTATTCTCTGTGCATAATCACGTTAATAATCTGATACATTCTTGATAACTCTTGAAATAGTAACTGAAAGATTTTTGAAAATAGAGTCCTACTCAATTCAGATCCCCTGCTCCACACCTATTTCGAACAGAGAAGAGAAAAAGAACAGTAGTCACCTCTTGAATAAGAACCTCCGCTAATAACAGCTGTATGCTGCCTCTGTGTCAAGATGCTTAACTACTGATCCCGTTCAACTGAGCTCCTCTTTCTAATTTATAGATTCCAGTTCCAGGCCTCATACCTGTTGTTCATCAGACATGTGACTGCTCACGTGTTTATTCCTTTATTTGATAGAACACCTTCTTTAGACAGAGGTGCATCCCTGTCTTTCGAATGTCTCTTCTTCTCTTGTAAGTTCTGATTTTTATTGTAATACAATCATATATTTGTTTCACACTTGAGGTTTAGGAGGTCATGTTAGAATATTCCCGTCACTGGATATGAAAGAGACATGAAGAACTCAAAGTATTATGATAGCATACAGATAGAATTTTGTACAGAGGCATGCTTTTGGATAGAAAAATCATATGTTACAGTATGATAGAGTAAACTGCATTAAATGATAGTACGTTTTGCTATGATTGTGGTGCCTGTCAGATCAATGTGCCTGTTATTTGTTTTCATCATAGCCTAAGGGTAACTGTCAAAATTTCTTGCTGTTCTTATAGGAAAATACTACTATCTACCAAACGCTTCGGACGCCGTTATATCCGCTGCCACCAAAGATGCTTTGTCAGTATTGAAGAACTCTTGATCTTCTTTTCTTGAGGTTTGCAGTCTTAATATGGATAGTTCAGTTTTCTCTCAAATTTAATATTTTGTTTCTGCTGTTATCCTAAGGGCAACTATCAAATTTCTCTATGATCCAACAGGAAAGTACTGCTATCCGTTCAATGCTTCTGACACTGTCATATCTGCTGCCACCAAAGACACCTTGTCAACCTTGACGAAATCTTAATCTTCCTTTCTTGAGGTTTGCAGCCTTAACGCCATGCCCTATGCTCTCTCTCCAAAATCAATTTTCTTTTTCTGGAAGGCCCGATCTGAAGCAAAAAGTTACGATTCTGGTGAAGAGATTTGGTTGTTTGTAGAAAATGGAAATTTTCAACTGTTTTTTTTGTGGGGTTCTTGTTGGTTTATCTCATTTATTTCTTAGTTTATTAGGTTTGAGCATCAGCCCAATAATTTTGAGAAATTGTATTCTCGATTTTGTTTTAGAACATTATTTATCAATTATTATTCTTTGTGAGTTTGACTTTTCTCAACTGTCTTGGATGCCATGCTTGGTTGCCATTGTTCTTCATATATAATGTGCATATTTCCCTCCCACTCATCAGAAGGTCAACTTGGGGGTCATAGTAGTTGCTCAATATCTGTATTTGACCCAAAAATATGATTGTCGTCAACATGATCATATCATCTTCATAAATTTCTTACATTTTTCTATACTGTTTTGTAAATTGTTTCATCTTAATGCGTTTTTTTAGTACAATTTATCTTCATGCTTTTAAATAAAAATCAGAGTGAAAATGTTTGATCATTTATCAGATATCAAAGACATCCTAAGAATATGTCAATAACTTAGCATTTGAACCCCGTCGATGTCTGCAACGAGAGAAAAAAAACAAGCATGAATCTTGACCTTAATGATTTAGAATGGAATATGGTAGCCATGTTTGTTTTACCAGTTGTCTATCACCAAAGATTAGTTCTCTTCAACCACCTTCTGCTTTGTATTATTTCATCAGAAAACTGTAACACATGTCAGAAAAGATTCAGACATGGAGAGGGAATTTCTTCTGATTCTGGTTTTCAAGTTATAGTAAAAGATGGAGAAGCTCGCTGAAAAGGAGTTGGAGAAGCATTTGGTGTTATATCTGGTAACTTTTTCTATGGTATCCTACTATTTTATTTGACATCATTCGTGTGAAAAAAAGAGAGGAAAAGTGAGCCAAGTGACTGCTCCTATCAAGGATAGGGTTTGGTTCAAATGGAATGAGAGAATGAAGAAGTAGTGGAGACTTCATCATTGAATCACTTTAAAATGAACTATTCTGGCTGCATTTAATTATCAAAATTAAATGATAGATTATTTTATTGTGCAAATATAGTATTTTTTTCTTCTATTGATAAAGGAAAATGCACGTAAGTAGATATAGTTCACTCTAGAGCATCTGATTTCTAGACATGACAGAAAAATTCAATCCATTAGGGTATTTTTCTGATTTAATTCATGCAGATATCATTCAAGCTCAATTTTAAACCAGGGAAGACTTTAGTTTCAAGGAATTTATATTTAATCATATAATTATAATTATAATACATGTAATCAAGATGAGGGCCTTTTTGGTAAATTTGTTGAAAAAGTCCACTTATCCAAAGGCCTGGAAAAATCAAACAAATTTGTTCACATTCAAGCCTTACCAATGCGATAATTTGGGCGACTTTTTGGATTTGAAAGGAATCATCAATATGATCATGAGATTATGAGATTATGAACAAGAAAATTGATCTAAAATATTAGAGATCAAAGCCACATTATCTTCTAAATCGAGAGAGAGAATCAAAGAATGCTCCGAATTAATGCTAGATCAAGGCTAAGCTTGCAAAAATCACAACTAAGAGTCCCCACAATTCTAGTGATAATCTATCATAAAAGGTCACATATTTATTTAAACATTTTTCATAAGGTTTTTCACAAGTGAAGACATTAGACTAACCGAGATTAATTGATGGCCAAGATGATTGAAAAACAAATTTTTTACGGCCGATTTGGTGAGAAGACAACAAAAATGAACAGTAGGCATCAAGAGGGATGGTAACTAGTCTTGGTTGTTTACATCACCCTTTACATAAAGGCAGAAAAGACCAATATCTGGCTATGTCACCCCATGTTAGGTGAGGAGAGAAGAGAGATAAATCAATGATTGTGACATGTTTAGCTTTTTGATCATGAAGATCAAATGTGGAAGCTCACCACCCATTAGATTTGTGTGAATTGATGATGAAGAGCCCAAGATCATGCCACATGACATCATCTACTGAGAAAAGAGGAAGATTATGGGCCAATCACCAAGAGCCATTGGACAATCTTCATATGCCTAATATTTTTTCTTCACTCAAAAAAGGTTAGCCAATCACAAAGCATCAAATGTAAAGTCTATGATACAAAAGTTTAAAATCCACGATCACGAGTCAAACGTAATATCTAAACTCACTTAATTAATGATAACATTAAGTTACCTTGAGAGGTCTTAGAATTTGGTCAAATTGTATGATGAAATAAGGTGAAGAGACAACTAAAATAGGGTGTTAAACGAATTTAAATCAAAGCAGAAATTGAAGAGAGAATTTAGAGAGAGAGAAAAATCTTAGATGAGGAGAGAGAAAGTGTCAATTAAAATTTGATTTTGATTTAATTTACTGTCATAAAGATAAACTAATCCTATTGGATGATGGATTATAGCAAAACACACCAAACTAGCCTAGAATCTCTAAGGTCTCCAATTGCTTCTTAAATTAAAGAAAATCACAAATTAGATATTCTTGATGAGTTCTGACTCTCAATTCATATCCAACTATCAATCTTTAAGATTCCATAGAAGGGGAAATCATCCAGAATCCATTCAAAATCAAAGAGATTTGACCATTTTCCCCAAATTTTTCTATCCTACTTTCAAATTCAACATGGATCGAAATAACCATTTTTTTCCACACAAAAATCTGATGCAGGATAGAGAGATATTTATAGAGTTTAAGCCCTGTGAAACTTTGCACCCATCCATTCATCCTAAATGACAATCAACAACTAAGATTTTCCATGTTGCCCCCCAATTTGAAGAAATAAGTATCTATATCGTTACAACTATTTATTGTGAAATGATGATCACAATAGAGCCGACTAAGAGAGAGAAACTTCATCTAATTTTGGACGTAGATCCAATTTCAAGGGCAATTGACTCCCTCAATGTTTCTAGATGTTGAAGACATGGGCGTTGGGGCCCAACATCTTTTGCCTAGAAAATCAGTTTGCACCATGAAACCCACAACCTTGTAAGTGATGATGAGTAGCTCATGTTAGCCAACATGATTCGACTCTCTAGACGAGGCCTTGTTACATGCAAAATAAAAGGTAGTCTTTTGTCCTGCGAGGGCAACGTTAGGAAAACTTATACATTATATGTAGAATTCAAACGAAGAGACAGTCGCCATTGGGCTAAATATATACATCTATCTATACACTCACCCACACACTAAAACTATTACTCCCTTATATGGCGCCAAGCATGTGTCGCTTGGGCGCTGTGAAGTGCCTTAGCCACTTAAGTGCGGTGCAACATGTGCACATGCCGCAGTGTCAATCATCCCAAGTGGGACTCCTTTCGACCAATTTTAGCCTTAAACTTATTCAAACAAGAATTTTTTTGAAAAAATTAGGAAAAACTTTGAAAATCACTCACACGCACACTTACACACACACGTACACACATGTATTAAAATATAATGTCTTTTTCAATTGAATTTTGGCATAATTTTATAAATTGAGTTTTTTAAATTATCATGCCTGTGATTAACTCAAAATAAGAATATAACAAATGAGTTAATTAATTCTTTGACTTAGATTAATTAAAAAAACTTAATCAAACAGTTAGTATGTATATCACAAATTCTCCTGTTTTTGGTATTATTTGATTCCCTTGAATCCACTGAAAGTCTTGAAATAACTCAAACTTAAGAAAATATTTAGGTTCAAGATGTGTGACCCTTTTTACATGATCAAACATACCTAATCTAAATTCAACATTAAAAGCATGTAAAATAAGAATTTAGATGAAAATGACATGGTATGCATAAAGATATATAAATATGATGATAGCATACATTAAAAATAATACAATTCAGACATTTCATGAGATAATTGAGAACATATTTGTAATTATAAATGCATGTTATCAACATCTTTAAGAAGAAGATAGAGAATCATACCTAGGTCTAGAGATAGATCATAAAAAAATCAATGATAAACATATATCAAACAACCATTGAAAACTTAAGCAAAAACACAGAATTATGAGTCAAAGAGATATTGAATTGTCTAAATAGTAATGAAATCACATATAGTGGCAAACACTTGTCGAATCTATGAAGAAGTGGGGATGAAAGAAATGACTCAAGAGCATGTAAATAAATAAAAATATTTTTGGAGGAAACACTATAAAAAAGAAGATAAATGTAGCTTTCAAAAGAGGACTTTGATGTAAAACCAAGCTCTGCATCCAAGAGGCATGTCGATATGAGTGATCATTTTATTAGACAGAGGCTTGGTATAGTCGCATATCATCATCTTGATGGTTGCATGATTAGGCTCCATCATAGCCAAAATTCCATTGTTCAATGTGCATGAATGAGGTGGTTGATTGGTCTCGTCGTTGCCGCTCTCATCGATCAAAGACTGCTAAACCTGAAATGAACAACCAATCTAATTATCTAGGACTCAGTCGTAAAAATAACCAAGTTTAATCAACTCATAGTTTTCCTAGATCTGTAAAGTAATATTCACTAAGTATTGAATTTTTTTTTGAACTCTTTTTTTTTAAAAAAAAGTTCAATAAGTATTGGCATTTTATAAGAACTTACACTTCTACCCTCACTATTTTGTTTTTCGAATAGAATTATAAGAGTGTGGGCCCCATCTAACATCGAATAAACTCTAAGGTTATAATAATGTGGGGGCCCATTTAACGTCCTAATTTGAAAAAATTTCGCAAGGAGAGCGGATCCGCTGGCACGATTTCCCGCCCTGACATTCGTCCTCCACTCATCTCAATTTTCTCTAAAGATTCATGAATTCTCAGTTTTAGGCACGATTTCGGTTTTTGCTACTCCTAAGAATTCTTTGCCATTTTCGAACTTTAACTTTGTGCGCATGGAGCGGCTTCATACTCGGCTCTACGAGAAATACAGGAATCTCAAGGTTTGCCTCCGATTCTGCAACACTTTTTGTTTTAGTTCTGTAATAGTTTATTTTACAAGTTCGGTTTATTGCCTAGATTAAATTTTTGTAAATGTTATCCTGACTTGATGTTATCCTTAGAAGCGAAGGCTTACGGAAGCTTCCGAATGTAGTGCCAAAACGGAAGGAAATTTCGAGAAGTATATTTCAGGTGATTATTTTGAGGATTCTTACCTTGAGTTTTCTCTTTCTTCCTGATTTTTCTTTTAATGATCCTCTGGTGGTTGCAGAATTATTTCTTCATCCCTGATTTGGTTTTTCGCTGGGTTATTCTTCTGCTCTAGGCACCACTAGTTCTTACCTTGAGTTTCTCTCATGAGTTAACTTTTAGCTGTTCCTGTGGTGGTGGCAGAATTATTTCCTCCTCCCTAATTTGGGTTTTTACTGGGTTGTTCTTCTACTTTAGGCTTCGTTAACGGATAGAAAAAAATAGAATCTTGGTTTCTTTCTCCCTCGTTTCAAACAACATGGAAGAGATATATGAAATAATGTGGATATATATATGTATATATCAAGTTAGAAGAAAGAGATTCTTTAACTAGTCATAGATCATAGTAGAAATTTGGTCGAGAAGATTCTTGGTGCAGTAAAACTTAGTTGAAGCTGGGAAAGCATGGAGTTTTCCCGGATTCTCTTGTAGCACTACTCAGCTATCCCTCCCTTGTTACATAAGTTCTCTATATAAGATTCCTATGGCGGGGTAAATTTTGTGTAAGTTTTTTCTGCATGGTCCTGTGTTTCTTCTCTCATCTTTTTAAGTGGGTTGGTACGAATTTTTTTGTTGGCACACATTGTTTTGTGTTTTATTGGTTTTGGTAGCATTTAAACAAAAGGTAGACCTCTGTTTGGCATTGTGCCTTATCACTGTTTCATTCAAATCATTGGTTATTTGTTTCCTTGCAGTCATGGAGACAATGCTCGAAGAATTGAAGAGTGAAAATAACGAGTTGTATGAAAAAATGTAAGCTGTTTTGAAAATCCTTTCCTCAACGTTCGATTTTATTTTATACAACTGGATTGCTAAGTTGACATCTAGTCTTACTATGCCCAATATTTGGAATACATTGGGGTGATATTGTGTCCCATGATCTCTTGTTTATAGATCTTCATTGGAGGACACTAACGCTGAATATCAGCAGGGTTTGATGGAAAAGCTTAAAAAAGGTGAGAATTTTTGGCATGTTACTGGTTTGAGGCACCTTGGGAATAATTTTTGAAATAAAGTTTATAATAATCCTTCAACTTTGATAAGTGGAAGAAATACTCTGGTTCATGGAGGTAGTTTACTCATGCATCGTTCATTTATTTGATTCTTTGATGATCAGGTTGCAGATGTTGGTGCTCTGATTATCGCATATGTCACACATCTTATTTGATGGATCTTTATATATCAAAATTTCTTTTCACATGCTGAGTTTGGCTTATGATTTTCATCAATGAATATGAGTGTTTGTTTGTGTTCTCGTCTTCTTCGACAATATTTTGATCTACAGTGGCTCAGTGAATGATCATCTTATACACATCTAAAAGGTATTTGCCATTCTATCCGAACATGAATTGCACATCAACAAAGATTAATGTATGTTTGGATGAACTTGACTTGAATGTTTGGGGCACCAGTTCTGGCACTCAAAATTTCCAGAACCCTTCATTTGGAAACTGATGCATCAATGATGAGTCAGGGAGTGGTATTAAGTCAATATGGGTGTCCCATTCCCTTCTACAGTCATGCCCTTCCATCCTCAGTGAGACCCCGATCAGCCTATGAAATGGAGTTTTTTGCCTGGGTGATAGCTGTAAAATAGTGGAAGCACTATCTGATTTTTATGCCTTTTGTCAAGAGTAGAGGAGATGGAGAGGTTGAATGGGAGAGAAGAGTTTGCAGAGAAGAGTTTGCGTAGAGAAAAGGAGTCATTTATTTACACCAAGGTCACAGGTTTTATACAGTGCTGGAGGGAGTTTGAACTAGCCGTTGGGTTACTTACTAGTCACATCAACCCAACAGCTAATCCAAAAACTGACCGTTACAAGGGGTTTAACATGAATTGTATGTTATAACAATATAGAGAAATATTTCTAGGTATATTATGACGGTGTCTGACTGGTCCTCCTCAGGTTGACCTGGTCAACCCAGTCAAGCGTTGACTTGGTCAACTTGAAGCTGTTTATTCTTAACACTCCCCCTCAAGCGCAGGAGTGAAGGCTCTTCATTCCAAGCTTGCCAACCAATCGGGTAAAAGTTATCGCTGGAAGTCCCTTCGTGAAGATGTCAGCCACTTGATCTTCGGTCCTCACATGTTTGATCTCTACTATCCCGCTGTCTAGCTTCTCTTGAATGTAGAACCTATCTATGTCGACATGTTTAACCTTATCATGATACAACGGGTCATGTGCCAAGTAGATAGCCGACTGATTATCACATAACAGTCTTATAGGTTCCTTGTATATGATCTTCATGTCTCTTAGAAGATACCGCAGCCAGAGTACTTCGTCGATGCCCTTTGATATAGCTCTGAATTCGGCTTCAGTGCTAGACTTAGACACTACATTCTGTTTCTTGCTACGCCATGTCACAAGGTTCCCCCCCAGGAAGGTGCAGTACCCGGTGGTAGACCTGCGATTAAGCAAACAACTACCAAAATCAGAATCGGTATAAACAAGTACATCAAGATTACCTGTTTTCTTGAAGGTGATGCCTAGCCCAATTGTCCCTTTGAGGTACCTCAACACTCTGACGACGGCTTCAAAATGATGATTTTGAGGGCTATGCATAAATTGGCTTAGTACATTTACTGTATATGAAATATCGGGCCGAGTATGTGATAAACAACAATTTACCTACGAGCTCCTGATATCTACCCTTGGATCATCCTTAGTTATAGTGAGTTTGTGATTAAATTCTATAGGTGTATCACTAGTTCTGCTGTGAAGGTGTTTAGTCTCTTTGAGTAGTTCAAGGGTATACTTCTGTTGAGTCATAAGTATACCTTTGCTCGAGCGGGCAAATTCCATACCTAAGAAATATTTAAGGGGTCCAAGACTCTTGACTGTAAATTGTCTGGACAGTTCATGTTCTAATTCTTTAATTTCAGCAGTCCTGTTCCCCGTAATGATTATATCATCGACATATACGATGAGGAGTACTACTCCCCCTTGGGGAAAATGTCGGAAGAACAGGGTATGATCTCCATTACACTGTCTGAATCCGAGCCCCTTAAGGACTTGGCTGAATTTTCCAAACCATGCCCTAGGAGACTGTTTCAGTCCATATATGGATTTTTTCAGTCTACATACTTTTCCTCTTGTAGATTCATTTTCATAGCCGGGAGGAATCTGCATGTATATCTCTTCCTTTAATTCACCATACAAGAAGGCGTTTTTAATATCGTATTGTAGTAATTCCCAATCTAGGTTTACTGCCAAAGATATTAGCACCCTAACAGTATTCATCTTTGCCACTGGGGCAAAGGTTTCCTGGTAGTCTATGCCATGGGTTTGAGTATAGCCTTTAGCAACCAATCGCGCTTTATACCTCTCGAGACTACCATCAGATTTACACTTTATAGTGTAAACCCATCTACATCCTACAGGTTTTTTTCCACTCGGCAGGTTTAATAATTCCCATGTTTGGTTTTCTATCAAGGCACTCATCTCATCATTCATGGCTTGTTTCCAACTGGGGTCCTTTAAGGCCTCAGTTGGGTTGTTAGGGGTTTCAATACCTTGTATGGTGGCTAGGAAACACTGATACTCTGGAGATACACGTTGGTAATCCAAATAGTTTACCGTATCATATGGACGAGGTTTCACACATGATCGAGTCCCCTTCCGTAATGCTATAGGCCACTCACCTCTTCCTTCTTCATCCGTTATTACAATAGTATCTATAATTTGTTTTTCTGGATCTGAGTTGTCCTCTCCTTGATTTTCTGCTCTAGGATTATCTACCACCTGATTTTCTACCAGTGGCTCTATTGGTGAGATTTCAGTTCTTTCCTTTATATCCTTAATATTCTCATTAGATTTTTTCTTCGTCCTCTCATAGTATTTAGGGTAATATGGATATGGCTGTTCTTTCTCCTCGAGTTTCAGGGAAGTTTTTCCCTGTTCGGTTGTTATACTAGGATCTTCCTTAGGTGTATCTGTCTCGAATATACCTTGGTCTGACCTTACTTGGTTTGGACAGTCCAGTGGGATATTCATGCTCTCTTCATTTTCGGAGATCACATTAAGGAAGTCTGGATCATTATGCCCTGGTTTCCGGGAGTAAAAGAAGGAATTTTCGTCAAAGGTAACATCCTTTGACACAAATAGTCTCTTAGTGGAAGGGTGATACAGTTTATATCCCTTTTGGGTATTCGAGTATCCCACAAACACACATTTGTGGGCTTTTGGGGACAATTTATCCTGATCACGATCATGAGATAAGACATATCCAACACATCCAAATATTTTAGGTTTCAGTTTCTCCCCCTGAACTATCAGAAATTTGCTTTCCAATAGTTCAATTGGAGCCGTCATATTTAATCCCTTTGATGGAACCCTATTAATTAAGTAAACCGCTGTTAAAATGGCGAAACCCCAGAGGTTTCTAGGCATGTTTGCAGCAAACATTAGGGTTCTTCCTTTATTCATTATGTCACCTATCTTCCTCTCAGCAAGGCCATTTTGCTGAGGAGTATAGGGGCAAGATGTCTCGTGCCTTATTCCATGATATGCAAAAAATTCCTTGAGTTCATTGTTGCAGAAATCTTTAGCATTATCTGAGCGGAAGCATTTAATATCCGTATTGAATTGTCTCTTTATCATACTGCAGAAATTCTGTAATGTTTTTGCAGTATCCGATTTCTGTTTTAACAAGAATGCCCAAGTCATTCGGCTATAGTCATCTACAAAGATCAGGAAATATTTGTATCCATTAATGTCAGTTGTAGGAGATGGTCCCCATATATCACAGTGTATCGAATGAAATGGTTTATTACATCTGAGATTGGATATGGGGTAAGTGGTTCGTTTTTTCTTGCCAAATTGACAAGCTTCACAAAACAGTTTTTCAACCCCATTATACTTAAACAGGTTTGGATACAACTGTTTTACAATTTCAAAGGATGGATGTCCCATCCTTTGGTGGATCCTCAATACTTCCCCCTCAAAATTGGAGCTAATGGCTGCTGCCGTATGCTCCCCCTCTTTTCCTTCCTTGGGGATCGTCCAAGGCAGGAAGTAAAGTCATTGACGGACTCTAGCCAGTCCAGTCTTCCACCCGTGAACCTTATGACATAAAAAAGTCATCAAATAACACGCATAATTCTTTATTATTAGCTAGTCTCTGTACAGATACTAAGCTAACAAATAGTTTAGGTACATATAGGACATGTGTCAAAAGACCAATCGGTCCTAATTTAATAGTACCGATGCCTTCTACAGTTAGTAGAGTACCATCGGCAGTTTTAACATGGTGTCCCTTCTTAACAGGATTAAAGATCATAAAATCCTCCTTGACAGGAGTCATATGATCAGTTGCTCCTGAGTCTAGGATCCATGCATGTTTCAGATTATTATTAGATACTGAAAAAACTGATAATTCCGATAAAATTTTGGTTTTACCTGAGCCGGCCAAGGAGGTAGATCCAATGACTGATCCGGAAGCTAGAAGTTTTTTAAGCTGTTGCATCTCTTCTTGGATTAGCCGTTGGACTTCTTGGGTAATTGTCTGCGAGGGAGTTCTGAGTTGGCTTCCCTGTTGACTATTCCCATCGACTGTGTGGGCTTGGCTCATATGTGGGGGGAACCCATGCAATTTCCAACACTTATCCTTGGTATGGCCCGGCCTCTTGCAGTAATTACAAAACAGGGCCTCCTTGCCTTGCTTTCCTTTCTCCTGCCCACGCTGGTTTGGAGCAGAGGTATAATTTTTTTGAAAAATGACCTCCGTGGTGGGAGAGGAAGACGGAGCTCTCGGGGTTGACTCTCATCTGTTGGAGTCGTCCTTCCTCACGAACAACAGCAGCAACTGCATCATCAAAGGTATACTGATTTCCACTATTGTAGAGTTGACTGCGTAGTCCTTCAAATTCGGGTCTTAGGCCCTCAAGAAAGTGATATATACGGTCTTGAACAGTATACTCCCATTGAAGAGTACTGTACTGAGGCGGCCGATAAAAATCCAGCTCATTGTAGAGAGATCCTAATTCATTTGAATACACCATAACAGATTTATCACCCTGTTTCAAGGCATTTGCCCTGTTAACTAGGGAGGAGATCTTGCTGGAGTCATTTTTCTTGGAATAAAATTTGTGGACGGCCTCCCATATACCTTTGGCACTTTTATACTCGATGAATTTTTGGAAGTAGTCAGTACTCATGGAGTCAAGCAACCAAGATTTGACAATCTGCTCCTCCACGACCCATCTCTTGTATTGAGGGTCGGTAGACAGGGGCGCATCTTGAGTCAGGTGAGGCGTCAGAGATCTGGGACTTAATGCATGATTGACCACCATTTCCCAGTGATATAAATTGTGGCTGTTGAATTGGCTCCTCGGAGCGACCACGGGAAGCTGGGACAACCATCTATCCACTGCAGGTAGAGGGATAGAATTACCTGCCGCCACTTCACTCCGAGCCTCTGCTCCGGGCGCGATTTTAATAACAGCTCCTTCCATCGGAGGCGCAGAAGATGGAGAAGGGACATAAGATGTTGACGTATCTTCCATTTCAGATGCCAAAAAAAAATCTGACGGCTTCTCTTGGGGAGAACCACCTACCGGACCTTTTACAGAGGATCCAGCGGTAAGACCTTGGCAGAATGTTGGGCGCTTTCTTCAAGCCTGCTCTGATACCATGTCAAGAGTAGAGGAGATGGAGAGGTTGAATGGGAGAGAAGAGTTTGCAGAGAAGAGTTTGCGTAGAGAAAAAAGGAGTCATTTATTTACACCAAGGTCACAGGTTTTATACAGTGCTGGAGGGAGTTTGAACTAGCCGTTGGGTTACTTACTAGTCACATCAACCCAACGGCTAATCCAAAAACTGACCGTTACAAGGGGTTTAACATGAATTGTATGTTATAACAATATAGAGAAATATTTCTAGGTATATTATGACGGTGTCTGACTGGTCCTCCTCAGGTTGACCTGGTCAACCCAGTCAAGCGTTGACTTGGTCAACTTGAAGCTGTTTATTCTTAACACCTTTCATGGTGAAAACTGACCAGATTAGTTTGAAACTACAGAATCACAATGATAAGCATTGGAGGGACATCAATTTTAACAAAGGCTATATGGTCTATTTAAAAGTCAGACCATACTGGCTGAAATCTGTGTCCAAGAAAAACTTGCATCCAAATACTTTGGGCCATATGAAATACTGGAAAAATCAGGATCAGTAGCAGACAAGTTAGCACCCCCCAGTTACTGCTTCTCTGTTTTTATCTCTCAGCCTATTCCAAAGAATCTATCAGAAGACTCAGACGGGACAGTCGAACCTGAGTATGGTAAAGATGTTCAGTCAATCCTCCATGGCACCAAAGTCGTCGTCAAATGGGCAAACCTTCTGGAGTTTGAAGCCACATGGGAGCTGGCAGCAGAAATGACAAATGATTTCCACAACAGCACCTTGAGGAGAAGGGGAGTGTTTTGGGAAGAGTAATGGTAAGAACCCCCTGATGACATATAAACCGAGTAAGGACCAGGTGACAGCTGGGCTGATGGTGGGGTTCAGCCACTAAGTGACCAACGCGTGTCTACTGATGAATAAGAAGCCTGGAACTTACTGGGGACTATAATTAAGGAGAACTGAAGAGATTCATGGCATTCACGAATATCGGTCGCTAGAAATGGAGGGCAGCAGAGGGACCTCTCAAATTTATCCTTCCTTCTTGCGAAAACTTAACCTTCTTGGTTGGTTTTCCTTTTGTTCTCACATTCTCATGCAACTCAATTCATTCTCGGGAATACCTAATGCAGTAGGATTGGGGATCTAACCAGAATGTGTTTTTTTTAAATGAAAATTAGGGAAGATCACCCAAGACTGGTGATCAACCTGATGCAGATCTCCCTAAAAAAGTACACTCATTATGTGCCCAGAACACTGCCAAGGTTCATACCCAGACCGATGTGCCCCAACCTCCCCTTTGCCCATTGGAGCTCCAGAACCTCTCTGCTGATGAGACGTCCACCCCTGTGATCTCCTGGTTCACCAAAACCATCCATGCAAATGCACAATCAAAGAAGAGAAGGGGTACATCTTCAATGCTCTCAGCATGCATGATGCAGTCTGCCAGTGCATCTAGAAGCCATTTCTTTCGGTATGCGGGGGTCACCAGCCGCCACTTAAACAGAAACCAGCTGAATATCCTCACTTTCAGAGGGACCTTTACTTTCCATAGGCACTGGCACGTCTATACAGTGTCAGTCTCCTCCTCTGTTTGGGCCCTAAGTAGCTTCCAGTAGATGCCTAACCAGAATGTTGAAGGGTGGACAGTGTTAGTGCCACAGTGAGTAACTAAACAGTGGCCTGTAGAAATTCTTTACCACGTTAGTTCTATCCAATGTCTTAGGAGTCTAGGTCTTGCCCGAGCCTGGTCCTGTGGTTCAATAAGTATCAAGAACTTCTATTTCAAGCAAGAATTGGAGAGGCTAGGATCATCCTCGGGGACAAAACGAAGGAATTCAAGAGGCTACCTTATTTTCTCAAACAAGCTTCTCACTTGAATGCCTCCTCTCAGAGCCCCATTATTTATAGTCCACCTAGCAAGACACTTACACAATGTTAGTTAATTCACTTCAGGCTCAATCACGCTGAAATTTCATACACCATCAGGCTGAAGAATTGAAATTTCTTGTTATTATGTGATCTTGCTCATCAAATAGTCTACTGTTGATTCTTCAGGCTTTAAAGATTCATTATTGAGGTGTGGAGTTCTTCATCTTGAATATTTCTCAAGTTAGTCTGACATCAGTCAGATAATATCTGTGTTGCTTTTGTGATGTCAGCTGAAAAATTCAGAGGTATATGCAATAGAAAAATATTTAAGGCAAGCTAAAGGTAAGATAACTTCGAGGCAAGTTAACGGCAGAAGTATTCATTCTTCCTTTTCAAAAAAAAAAAACATTCTTCAGCTTGAGGAGGAGTGTTACAAGTAACTGGGAGATTATATTTTATTGATCTAAAGATATTCTTGTAATTTGTAATTTATTTTTGTAAGCCTATCTAACACAGTCATATATGAATGAGGTTAGTGGTTTGCGCTCATTTCCAGGGCGGTAGGAGTTCCTGCTGCCCTGCCTTGTTGCCTCTCGATTATCCTTATGGATGAATCAATTCTTACCTGCTTTTTTCTCGTGCAAGGATCATGATCTTAGTTTCCTGATTATTGTCTCGCAAGAATTATATTTACTTAATTTTATGTTGTACTAATCAGTGATCATTTTTATCAATATATTTTCATCTTTCTATCATTTACGTTGTGTTTTTTCTGTGTTAGTGGAAGAGCTCTCTAATGAAGTTGAGAGGCTCCGTAATGTGGGATCAGCTAAAGAACATCAGAACCCTATACCTCAAAATGATGAAATTTTCACTCTTGCCACCCCTCTTAATATTTCCACTGATGAATATGTGGATTTTAGTGAGCAAATGAAGTCAAATATGGACATTGTTCTGCATGAGCTTTCTCCAAAGGGAACCTGTACTTTTCAACATGGTACCCGTTGTAATGAGCTGCCCATGGTAGTCCCTCGTTCTGTCTTAAAATCTTTTATTTCAAATTCTTATCAACCTTTGTATTTCCTTATGTTTACTTTGATTCATCTAATTATGATACATGCTTTCTTGTTCTTTGGTTTTCCTTTGGCCATAATGATTGGGTTCAGGCAGACAGCTCTGATGGAAAGATAACTACCTCGACTGGTATGAATGTGGAACGGGGATTTAATTTTCTTACTCTTAAAGTTTCTATAAGGATATCTTAATTTTGTTAGGAGATCGAAAAGAAGAAGATTATGCAAGATCCATCTACCAAATGCTTATCGAATCCTTGGTTGGCATGGAATTTTCTGTGAAAAAACAAGATGATGATGCTCACCTCTGTTTTACTCACCAATCAAGTGGTACTTTTCTCAATCTGATATTGTTGTCTTATCAATAATCATGAAGAGTTTAGAAGTCTGGGGTTAATTATAAAACTCTCCCAAAAGGAAAAGACAAATTAAGTCCAGATTTTTTCAGGCTATAGCTTCACATTGACATGGTTAAGGAAAAGGGAGGAAGACGTGGGAGAGTTCCTCTACCGGATGTCTTCTCTGGGAACCATTGAGAATGTGGCCATGGACTGGATGAAGGAGGATCTGCTCTTTAGCGTGGCCATGTGTCACCTTTTCTTTAGCCGGATATCTCAGGTCCTTGGGAGGAGTTTATAGGCGCTCCTTTGTCTGTCAGGTATTTCGTGGTTCTCAATGTGCAGACTATCTTGATTGTTTGATATATATATCAGTGCTGTGCTATTGAGTTAGTAATGGAGTCATCCTCACTGTTGCTCGATGTCAACTGAATGCCTTCAATTTGATACTATGGAATTTCATCAGGTTTGGTCTAATGCTTAGAGAAAGCTGGTGATTTACTTGCGTTATTAAATGCAGTTTTCATTATAATTTTTTGCAGTTCTGATTGTTCTTTAAAACCCTTGAAGTATAAGTCTGACAAAGGGTAGAAAATGACTTCAAAATAGTTTCAAGAAGAAGTTAAGTTCAACTAACTATTAACTCCTTAGTGCGAGTGTTATGATTAGCTTGATGTCGAGAGCTAGGCATTAGAATTCTACATTGTTATGTAAAAATCTGTGGTTTTGTTTTCCAAGCATACTATATTGAAGGACAAGTAAAATCACTTTGGAAAAGTATACTATGCTTGACTTCAGCTATCAAACCTTGTTAGATCTTGTGTTTATTTGACATTCTTGTTTTAGCATAGCATCTTTCTAAATGTTGCGATGCAAAAATTCCTGAATCCAAGAATTTAGAATGACAAGTTTTTCATTTCCCAGAATAAAGTAACCACTTAGAATAGCGAAACAGGTTATATTTGTCGAGAAATGTAAAAATACTAAGTAAATTATATTCATCATGTATTCTGACCAATTGTACTGTTTCTTTTTGGATTCCTCTGCGAAGGTTTTGTAAATGTATTCCATCATTTTGTCAAACAGAACAAGTTCTTCTAATTCAATGAATTTTTATAGAACGTTCTTCTCTTGAATATCATTCAAGAAAGTTTCGGATTGCCTATTATTTAACAAATAATCAATCCAAGGTTCCAGATATTTATTCAATGAGAGAAGGTTCCACCAGGTAAGAAGACTATAATCCAAGAATTACTCTGTGTTTGCATCCCCTTTGTTTTTATATTACTCTATGCGTTGAATGTCTCATGATATCATTTTGAAAGGGTGATCATCAAACCTTATCTTCAGATTTGACTGAATTCTAAAGGATATCAAATTCAACCTAGAGCATCCATGAGACCAACTTCTTTCTCATTAACAGGCTATAATTGTGCGGTCATTATATACATGAAATTACTGGTCCGCTCATCATGTACTAGAAGTTACTCAGAGTATATGATAAGTAGGTTAATAATCCTATCAGATGAGTTTCATTGACAAGGATTGTCAATAGGTTCTATTTACAACTTAAATGAAGGAGAAATCAAAGAATTAAGACAAGATGACAAAGTTGCAAAGAGAAATGAAGAGACATGTTAAGTTTAATAAAATTGGATGACATATAAGCTGTAAAATGGATGAGATGTAACATTTTGGCTCAAGGTTTTCATAACATTTTGGCTCAAGGTTTTTCAATCCTAGTTTAGGTTTGGCTCTTAGACCAATCAGATTACTCTCTCAATTTTATCCTTCTAAAACCTCGGTCTCCTCATTGATTTTGTGGTTGATTTTGAGGTTGAGTTGGGTTTCATTCTATTTCTTCCTCAAAGAACTAAAGTTTTTTTAATTCAACTCTGATAGACAATTACTTCCCCAGAAAATGCACCAATTATAAGTCTAATTTTAGGGTTTAAACATGTCATTTTAGTTAATTAGACTTATAATAAGATTTATAACATTTCAACTTAATCACAAGTTACCATATATAGAGAGAATATGAGGTCAAACCACAACAAGAAAGGTCAATATATTTAAATTTTTAATTTTTGCAAAATGAAAGACTTAGATAGAGAAGGAGAATATCTAACTCTCATTTCACACATGAGAATATTCAATATTAGCGAGATAAATTATGTTTCAAAAGATATTAACGTTAAATAAAAGATCCTAACTAATTTTAATCTAGTGATGCTCTTTATTTCAATCATTTGTTCAAGAAGCTATAAATTCCTCCTGGATTAATAATCTTGCACCCAGGATGAAAAAAAAATCATTAAAATAATGTTCCTAACACAAATGACACCTCATTGATGCCCTCTTTCCTCTAGCAAACCAATGTTAGAAAAATGTCTAGGTTCAACCACTCCTTTATACTACCAAAGTTATAGATATATTGACGATACAAAGAATTTCTATCTCAAAAATTTCAGCTAAATTCTTTTTATGGAGATTTTGATTTATCTTTTGCCCTTAAAAATGGAACATTTATAGTCATTGATCTATTTCTCTCTCCTCATCAAGGTCATCAAATCCATCGCATCTCCGTAAAGAGGCATGGTGATCAGTGTTGAAATCTTCATTAGTCTAAAAAAGGTGTGCTGATGATAACATGCATATTTTGTTAGAGTGCTAGTTTTGACGTAAGCATTTCATCTTGAATTGTCATCATCACAAATGGAGGAATTAATTTTCATAGATTTTTTATTGTAGGTTATTAATTTTAATCATTACTACATTATATCTCCCTTGATTATTTTCCACTAACCTACTAATGTGTCCATGAAGATTTATCTTTTTCAAGAATTTACTGCCTCATGCTGTCACTATCTTCCCATGCTTCATTTTGGTGTTCTATCCTGCATATCCAATGATATAGTTTCATTCATAGATGCATATATATATATATATATATATATATATATATATATATATATATATATATATATATATATAATTTTCATCCACGGATGCTCGGGTAATTTTTTTATTACCATCTGCCAACATATATAGATATGTATATATCTATATTGATATAAATAGAGGCTTGCTAATAATGTTCTTTCATATAGATATACATACATATATGTTTGGTATTATTGCTCTTCTCTATAAATACCTATTAGGGTATTATCGCAAATATACAAATATATACATATCCCTCATCATGAATAAGAGTATTTACTTGTATTATTATTACTTGCATATATAGATAGATATCTATGCTTGGTGTTATTTATTACGATGACTATAAGGGTAGTAAGGTAATTTTTTCGTCTATATAGAAACTAAGGTTTCATTTTCAAATAGATGGGGAGCGGGTAAAATTTCAGGAATTCTCTCGCTATGAAATCGCTCGGGAATCGCTCCCCAAATTGCTTGGAAATTGCTCCCCACACGGCTTGCAATCGCTCTGCAAATGCTCAGAAAACGCTCTACGAACAATTTGCAAACGCTTCAAGAAGAGATGGTGATTTTTCCCAACCTGGTGTCGTGGATCAAATCCTTCAAAGAATAAATCGTCTTTATATATTCATTGATCGTGTCAACAGTTGTGATACTAGTTGCGATTCTCACAGATCTGTTGATATTTAATTCTCTGTATTTCTCACATATGTTATTAGTCAACGAATTGGTTCATATCGAAGGATGGATTTTTCTGTCATTGTGAGTTTCACACATTTTTCAATTCACTCTCTGCTATAATTGTCACTCTTCGAACAATCATAGTTGTCAGATTTGCAGTGACAGATACTCGGTAATCCTCATTCTCAAACTCTCATCATTTCCATTAATTTAGAAAATTCTCACATATACTTGATTGCAGTCATATTCTTTGATCTACTGTATCAAACACTTGGTAAGGCTTATTCTCAAACTCTGTTCTCATTTTAGTATTAGAATATTCATATTTAATTGATTAACGTCCGTAAGTTCATCAATTCCTCTATTGGTTTGGTATTCTCATTGAAGTTATAATCTTTTTAGAACTAATATTCTGTCATTATTAATTCTATTCATCAATCATTCTCTGCATTCATTGTTTGTGTACTTCAATTAGTATTACTTATATGCTCTCATAAACTTAGTTGTCAATTATTCATACAAAGTATTAAGATTTAATTCTTTGTCTTTGTTAACCTTGCTCTCAATCGGTAACATAAATCTGTTGAGAATTATTTTCTGTAGTTATTAAGTACGTAAACAGTCACTTATATTATTCTGTTTATAGTTAACTTCATGTCTTTATAACGACATCTCTCAGTCATTCATACAATGCTGTCAGATTTAATTCTTTTATTATATAACCTCTGTTATCAATCATTTAGTAAATTTGCTTACCCTTAATTCTTTGTTGTAGTAAGTTAATTTTAGTGATTTACCATCTCAACTGACATACACTCAATAGAGGTACGATTACTTAGAATTCTGTCATTTAAAGTTTTGCTTTAAGTAAGTTAAGTTCTATCATCCGAACATTCGGTGGGTTTAATACTATCAGTCAAGATCAGAGGTATTTCATTTCAGGTTGATAAGTCTCTCATTACTTACATATTACTGTTTGCCTTAACATTCTGGAGGCTGATATTCACAATCAAGTTTTTGAGGTGTTCTACTTATTTCACATTAGTCATTTACCACGATCTTTCTATTTTCAACATTATCTCTATTTTCTTCACTGAGCTCGGGTTAAATTACTTGGTGTTTAAGTTCACCCTATATAGTGGAAATTAGGTAGAGTCAACCGTGTGAAGTCAAGTCAACCCTGACTAGATCAAGTCAACCTTGATTAGTAAAGTCAACCCTTCTTAGTTAGAAGTCATCCTTTGACAGTCAAGGTCAATCATAATCAGTCAAGTCAGTCCTATTCAGTCAAAAGTCAACCCATAGTCAACAGAAGTCAAAAAGTCAACTCTTGTAAAAAAGTCAACCCTAGATAGTTAGAGTCAATTCCAGCAAGTTAAAGTCAACTCTGATTAGTCAAGTCAACCCTTCTTTGTCAGAAGTCATCCTTTGACAATCAAGGTCAATCATAATTAGTCGTCAATCCTATTCAATCAAAAGTCAACCCATAGTCAACAGAAGTTAGAAAAGTCAACTCTTATAAAAAGTCAACCCTGAATAGTTAGAGTCAATTCCAATAAGCTAAAGTCAACTCTGATTAGTCAGGTCAACCCTATGTAGTCAAAAGTCAACCCTAGGTCAGAGAATCAATTCCAGAAGTTATTGTATTGTGTGTCTCACGTATTCGTGATTTCAGCCTCACTAATTTGCTATTGTCATCTCATATAGCTAGCAGCATTTAGATTACCATACCATTGCATTCACACATTCAGAGGACGGGAGCATCTCATTCTTTGAGACGAGAAGGAGTCAAGTCTCTGGAGCGGGAAGTCCAAGTGAAGCCTGAAGACGAGGTCTCAATTTACTGGTGGTCGACAGTTTAGTGGAAGAGGCACGACAGGGCGTGAAGGGACGAGCGATCGGGTGGAGATTGGCCTGAGGGAGTCAGGTGACGAGACTAAATGGTATGGTCGTTGATTGCACACAATTTAGTGTCAAAATAAAGTCCTAATATTACCAATTTAAGATTAATCAAAGTAATTAATTAGTATAATGGTAATTAAGGGTCGAATCCACGGAGAATTAGGGAAATTTGAGAGATACTCTTGAAATTCGGTCAAATCGGATGATGAATCGAGGTTAGAAATTGGGCAATTTGATATTTTAAGAAAGATAACTCAAAATCAAATCCACGGAATCAAAAATCAAGTGATTTGGTGGAGAATTCGAAGAGAAATCGAATTTTGAAGAGAGGAGATAATTTCATTTCGAAAAACGATTAAAAACCAAAATTAAATCTAAATTAAACTAAATCTACGATTCTAAAACTAAAATTAATGCTAAATGACAAAAGATTATGAACAATTCACCCAACCTAACCCAAAGTAGCCTTCGAAATGATCCAATTAATCGCCAGATGCAAGGCTATTCATTCCGAATTTTCGAAGATGAAGATGGAGTTCAAGATGTAAATTCTTCCTTCTCCTTCAATAAAATTTTGATCTTACGCATTCATTGGAAGCGGAAATGGGTCAAGAATGCTCTCGAACAAACGGCACGCGATTTGGAGTTGTATACAAGGAGAATTTGGAGATTAATCGTGAACGTGTTCTTCGTCGCGAAGAACACGTTTTATAAAAGACGAAAATACATATCAGCCGTTGGGTCTGATGGACTCATCGCGATGAACGATTGCAATGAGACGGCTCTTCACCAATCGGCGTTTAATCTCATTCGTCGGATTCCATCGAACGGTTGTGATTGATCAGTGATTAATCGCGATGGACGATCGTGATGCGTTCACTTATCCTTTCTATATGCGCACGTGCTGATTAATTGATGCAGTGGACTCCGTGTCCACTGAATCCACTCCGTGCGTTCATTGCGATTTGATTGCGATGAGATCCAACGCACGAAACGATGCCACATCGCCTGAAAAATATTAAAATATCAATGTTTTAGTCCCACATGGGATAAATCGCAGGAGAAATCGCGTATAAAATATACGCGAAATAGAGCGATTTGATAATTTGTCCCCTTATACGCGGGGACCCCTAAGCATTATATAAAAAATGACGTGTGCAGGCGCCACATCACCGCCGGCACGTGGGCGGTCCACGCGTCCACGTGGCACTGCCACGTGTACACGCGCTGGGTAAGCTCGCCCCTTTCTTCCCATTTTTTTAAATTAATTTAAATATAAAAATCGAATTAAAAATCTAATTAAATTCAGAAAAATTCTATAAATTTGTAAAAATCATAGCTTTCAAAATACAAATCCAAATTAGTTCAAATTTGTTTTGTTGGATTCAGAATTGAATAATCTATCATTATAAAAAGTCAAATTATTAAAATATTAAGAGAATTAATTTATATTAATTTTATACTTTTATGTATTATATAAAATAAATTCATACAAATACATAAATGTTAATAAATGTGTTTTCTCTTCTATTTTCAACTTTAAAATATGATTATAATCATACACATAATTGGAATTAAAGATTAAAATGTTTAATTATGCATAATAATCCATAATTAGTGTATTTTTAGATCATAACATGAATTTACACCAAATGATAGAAATATGCTAAAAAGATGATAACATGCATACATTTATAATGATTAATGGATTAAATTGCATTAATAACTATGTAATTACATGCATAAATAGCATGTTATCATCAGGGCGTCCGAGAGCCGAGGAGGTCGAGGCCTAGAGGGTAGTGCCCTAGGGATAGGTAAAGGTGAGTGTTAGGTTTGTCGTTGGGGGCAAATCTAAATCCTTGTATCTGAACATTGTCCTTCACCCATTTGAGGGGTGAGAGGATTATGTTTCATTTGGTGAGGATTGAAGCTCCGAGTCTACATTACTTGGGATTGGATTAAGAGACATTAGGTCTCCCAACTAGTATAATAAGATTTGGTACATTGAGAAGACAAAAAATGAGTGCTTAACCAACGAATCTTAATAAACAGACCCGTGCGAGCTGATGTGGCACGACGTGGACAGGTGGCGATGCCACATGAGCTGACACGAACACACGCAGACACATAAGTGGTGCAAAGAATTAATGAGGCTATGTACGTTGGTCCTAGGAGAGTGATAGGGGGTGTACTAAGGCCCAATGGGTGACGCAGAGCTTTTAGATCTTTTCCCCTTATTTAGGAAATTATTTATCTTGATTTCTTCTGTGTGAGATGATGACATGCTAATGATACATAATAATACATGATTACTAATGCATATTTAAACATAAAAGATTTCATTCTTATGCATGTTATCATATTTTTGAGTGTTTATCTATCATTCTATGAAAAAGTTATGATAATCTCAAAATACTTTAAATTAGGGTTAATTAGGACGAATTAAAGATAAATAATTTTATAACCTATCTTTACTTGAGATTATAAATGGTTTTTAAAGTTAAATAATGAGAGTAATTATTTCTATAAACATTTACCTAATTTTCTAAAGTTAAAATCCTGAAGAAGTAAATGTATTTTTGAAAAATTATTATGTTTTACTTTTCAGAATGATAGATAATTAAATTTTGGATCAAATGAAAGAAATTTTGATTAATTTGAAGTTACATTTTGAAAGTTATGAATTTTCTAATTTTTAGATATTTTTTTGGAATTTTTATGAATTTTTAATGAATTTCTAAGGATTTTCTGGAATTAAAAATCGATTTTTCTAATTAAATATTATTTTTTCAGAATATTTAAAGCGCCCAAGTCACATGGCGCAATCAGAGCCTTCCGATCGATCGCGATCAATGATCGCGATGAGAAGGCGACGTAACAACATTTTGGACGTGCGATCGCGCGTGCGACATTGACCGTGGATCTTCACTTAAGATTGATGGACCATGTGGCGTAAATCAAGAGTTCATCGATCATTTTAATCTCGACCATTGATCGCAAGGAGTTATAACAGTCGAGATTAAATGCGATCAAAACGCATCAGAGGCGTTCGATGAAGATCCGACGGATACGTTTTCGATCCATTTCATAACGCATATCAACGTGGCTTCATCTCGAGTGTCCATCGGCAATCCAACCGACGCAACTTAATCGTAACGATTCATGATGGATCGTTTCATCAAAGCCATTGATTAATTCGATCAGACGGTTATGCCCAAAATCCCTATAAATTGAGATGTTCTTCCGATTTGTAAAGCATTCAAGAGAAAATCAATCAAATTGATCTGTTTAGACATCAAATCTCTTGAATCTCTTGATCCTAATCTCTTCTTGGCTCAATTTCGCGTCCATGGAGTGCTTAAGATCAAGATTTGGGCGAAAGACGAGGAAGAAATCGACGCTTGAACTCCATGATCGCGATTTTTGAATTATTTATGAAAAGTCTTCATTCCGGTGATTAATTGGGTTAATCCAATCACAATTGTGGGTTAGTAAAAGCGGTTTTGCCTAATCTATTGTCTATTACTGTTTAATTTCCATTTAGATTAGTAATTTCTGTTTGATTTTTGTTAATTTTGCGATTTTAAGTTTTGGAAAAATCACTTCACTTCGATCTTCAATTTCTTCGCAAAATCAGAGTCAAAATCGATGATTTTTTATTCCATGGAATCGTCTTGAAGTTCTCTTTCATAATCTCCATTTTCCCCAATTTCTACCATCAATTCATCATCTGATTTGATCAAATTTGAAGAGATCATCAGAAATTTCCCTAATTTCTTGTGGATTCGACCCTTATTTACCATTATACCCCTTAATTCTAGATATTTTTCATCAAATTGGTATGTTTGGAATTATTTTTGACTCTTGACCGTGTGCAATTGACGACCTCGCAGTCTTGATCCATCATGAGACTAAATTTTTCTGTATGTGTGGAGGTGACATGGCAGCTAGAGAGGCGTTGGATCAAAGTGCGTGAAAGAGCTTATGTCGATCTAGTGGATCTTGGCCCACCTGATTCCAATCAACCGCATGTGAGTAATTCACATTGGTCGGTCTCATAAGTGAAATCCGACGATTGCGATTTAATTTCGTACTGGGCAAATCGTGGAGTGACACACGGGCGCTTGAGGATGCTCCGATGAAGATCAAGGAGAAGTGGGCCTGCATTGTGGGATCATGGTCTACTTATCGCGCGCGACATGGACACATCATGGCTGTTCAAGCACTCTTCAGAAAAATGGACGACTCAGATATTTCGCGATGAATTCTTCTATAAATCAATGCTTTCTCTTTCAAAACTATAACTTTTGATTAAACGTGAAGAAATTAAGCATTTTTGGATGAAGATGTTAAGTTCTTCGTGATTCTCTTGCATTCTAGACTCAATTGTGCATGGATTGAGGCAAGTTAATCACAAATTATTGCGAGAAAACATTTGGAAATCGCCCCTTGAACGCCGAAAGCACGATGAAGAAGGAACCAAAGAAATTCTCAACAATCAAAGCAATTTGATGCTAAATCTTCATATCAATTGGGTTAGTAGTGTGATTCCTTCGTAATCCTTGCAATTAAGCTAGTTTAGATTAGATTTAGATAGGTAATTATAGTTTAGGAATAAGAAATTTTGTCATTTTGCCCAAATTTCATCGCGGATTTTTACTGATTTCTGATAACATGCTAAATTAACATGATAAAATATGATTTTTGATGCATATTAAGGCATAAATGATTTATTTTTCATGCATTTTATCATACTTATGTGTTTTTCTATATTATTCTATGAAAAAGTCATTATAATCTCAAAATACTTTAATTTAGGGTTAATTTTGATAAATTAGAGTTTAATAAATTGATAACCCATCTTTTTCTTGAGATTATAAGTGTTTTTAAGGTTAAAATAAGAAGAGAAATCATTTTTATAAACATTTATTTCATTTTCTAAAGTTTAAAATCTTAATAAATGAATGTATTTTTGAAATAATAATTTTAACTCTTATTATTTATTAAATTTGACTTTTTAGAATAATAGATAATTATATTTTGGATCAAATGAAAGAAATTTGGATTAATTTGGAGTTTTATATTGAAAGATATGATTTTTACAATTTTAGGGATTTTTTTCGGATTTTTTCTGATTTTATTTTCAATTTTTAAACCCTTTTTAAATAAATAAAGAAATAAAAAATTAGATTTGTTTTGGCGCGGGCCCCACGTGGATGCGACGTGGCACGCAAGGCCACGTGGCAGCGCCACGCGGACCCGCGCAGCGCCTACGTGGCGCGTTCTATATACATATATATTTAATTAATTATAGTACTTATAATGGGTCTTAAGCCTTCCGTAGTCGGAAAGGGTATTCAACTAATATAATCGTCGGGTGTTATAAACCCGACGAAATGCTTCAATTTAATCCGTGTGGGACTAATCCAGGCGGTTCATTATAATGCAGGTGACGTGGCACGACGAGGAGCGACGGATCAAACGTGCAATCAATCGACGCGCGTCGATCGCATGCGTCGTGGACCACCGACAGATCAATCAAGCACGTGCTGATTTAAAAGAGTTATAACGGTCCAGATTCGATCGCGCATGGAGAATCGCGGCCGTCCAATTGCGATCCAAAGGGCGTTATTTGAAGCGTTTTATAAAGCATTTCATCGGATCAGATCAAGGCCGTCCATCATGATCTGACGGTGGCAATTTAATCGAAATGGTCCACGATGGACCGTTTCATCGTAATCATCGATCGTTTCGATCGGACGGTTAGGATCAAAAGCCCTATAAAACAAGATGTTCTTCATCGTTTGTAAGCATCCGAGTTGAAATCAATCCAAATTGATCTGTCTAGATACCGTTCTTCTCGAATCTCTTGATTCCATCGTGTTCCTCTTCCATTTCCGCACTCACGGAGCCTTTGAAATCGAGATTTGGCGGCGTAACTTGGAAGAAATCGCAGCTTGAAGCTCCTCTTCGCGTTCTTCACGTTTTCGGCGATTAATCAGTTTAATCGCATCGTTTGTAGTGCTAATTGGGATTAGTGGAGGCGTTTTTTCCTAATTTACCTTCCTATAGTGTTTAATTTCCTTTTAGATTAAGATTTAGATTTCAATTTCATAGGATTTAGCTCAAAATCGCGAATTTTCACGTCCGAAATTTCTCTCCACTTCAAATTTTGATTTCTCCACGAAATCAAGATCATTTTCGATGATTTATGATTCCGTGGATTCATTTTTGAAGTAATCTTTCAGAAAATACCATTTTCCCCAATTTCTTCCATCAATTTCTCGTCCGATTTGATCAAATTTGAAGATTGCATCAAGAAATTGCTTAATTCCCTGTGGATTCGACCCTTATTTACCATTATACCCTTCAATTCGTTCTTAATTCCCAAAATTGGTAAGTTCGGAATAATTTTTGACACGATATCGCGTGAAACCAACGACCTCGCGGTCTCGTCTCGTCAATTTCCAAACAAGGATTTCTCCCTTATCTTACATCAAATTCATTCGAATATAGTTTATTGATTCCTTTTTCAATCAGCTTTTATGTGGATATATGATTTTTTGATTTTCACCAAAGTTTGACCCTTCAATTTGTCGTTTGACCTATTGCTATTCAAAATCAATCTGAATTTGAGCATTGACTTTCGAGGGCTATTACTCTTAATATAAAAGGTAAAATTTGATAATTTTGGTTTCTTTGGAATCCTCTAATCGTAAGCTTTTTATTCATATGTCATTTTCTATATTTGGATATCATTTGACAAGTCAATTTAACGATTTTGACCAAGATCTTCATTTCGAGATTTTTTGTTTATTCATTTTCAATAAATCATAGTAAATCTAATGCTTCTCTAAAAATCACAATCTTTATATTAAAATTCTTTTCTTTCTCTCTAGTTTCGGAAAATATAATTTTCGTAATACTTTCTCAACTTTTTCCTCTCTGATTTTATAAAAAGTCAAAGCCTAGTCAAAGTCAATGCTTTGACCTTGACTTTTGACTTTTCTTCTCCTAATATTTTTCAAAATCCTTAAAATATCTTCTCTCATATATTAGTACTAATTTTAGTAATAATATATCATTTTCATTTCTTAAAACCCCTAATTAGACTTAAGTTTGCCAAGTCAACTCTTTCGATAAAAGTCAACCGTGCTTTCTATGGTATGACTCGATCTCATCGTTGTACTTGATTTCTGATTTTTAAATCATTATGAGTTCGGAATTATAAAATTTGTTTGACCATCAATCGTGTGTTTCAATGACTGCACTCAATTGTTTTGTCAGATGATTGGAGAGTTTTGTATATTTTTCTCGATTATCATGGAGTTTTTAAGATTTTCTATATTTTTTGATATTTTTGAATTTGAAAAAAAAATGTAGGGGTGATGTAGGCTGATTTTATGTGCTCAACTGGATGCTTAAAATTGGTGGACTCTCATATTTATAAGTATAATATTTATGCGCATGAGTTGATTGCCCTTCAATATTTGTTGCATAAAAGCATGATGGGGTTTCCTTGTTGTTTGCATAAAAGCATGATGGGGTTTCCTTGTTGTTTGCATAAAAGCCTGATAGGGCCCAATATGTCCCTATATCAATCTTGCATTTCTTCTATAGCCTTATATAGGGCCTGTATGAGTAGATCTCTTGATGCTCTAGTCACTCTTTTCATTTACACGTCTCATCTTCCTAGTACAAGAGAGTGCCTCATCTAGGATGGAATGGTTTCCTCTCTATTGCTCTATACTTCTACCGTGAACTTCAGACATCATGTCGATCCATCTCCCCCAAGCTTATTAGCACTTTCTTTATAAGTAATGCTCATAGATCTCTACTATGCAAGATTTTCAAAGCCACCACAATTATAGGACTTGAGCAACAAAATCTAGGTCCTTCAAAGAACTTTCTTACTTTCTTTTAGTTATGGCCCTGATCACTAAATCTCTAATCAAATTCACACTAGGCCTCTAAACCGAGGCCTGCAACCCTTTTATCCTTGCATGGACCTGACGAGACGAGACCGCGAGGTCGTTGATTTCACACGGTATCGCGTCAAAAATAATTCCAAATTTACCAATTTGATGACAATGTATCAAATTGAAGGGTATAATGGTAAATAAGGGTCAAATCCACAGGGAAATAAGGAATTTCTTGATATAATCTTCAGAATTGATCAAATCGGATGAGAAATTGATGATAGAAATTGGGAAAAATGGTAAATAATGAAAGATAACTTCAAAACAACTCCACAGAATCAAAAATCATCAAAAATGATCTTGATTTCGTGGAGAAATCAAAATTTGAAGTGGAGAGAAAATTTCAGACGTGAAAATCACGATTTTAGCTAAAATTCGAAAAAATTAACTTCTAAATCCTAATCTAAACGAAAATTAAACCTTATTGGAAGATTAGGAAGCAAAAACTCCTTCCACTAACCCACAATTGCGATCAAATTAGCGTGATTAAACCTCTTAATCACCGAAAACAAGACGAGAGCGAGCGTGACGTTCAAGTGGCGATTTCTCCTTCGTTTCTCCACCAATTCTTGACTTCAAAGGCTCCGTGAGTGCGGAAATGGAAGAGGAACGCGATGGAATCAAGAGAGACGAGAGAGATGGTGTCTAGACAGCTCAATTAGATTGAAATCCAACTCGAATGCATACAAATGTCGAAGAACATGTCTTTTATAGGGCTTTTGATCGTAACCGTCTGATCGTTTCAATCGACGGTTACGATGAAACATCCACGATGGACCGTTTTCAAATAAGTCGTGGCCATCAGATCTCGGATGGACGCTCCAGATGATCTGTGTATAATACGTTTTAAAACGCTTGCATCACGCCCCTTCGACGCGATTGGGCGGTCGAGATGAGCTCCCCCACCGTTTCATCTCAGCCGTTATAATTCAATTAATTCAAGCACGTGCGCGATGATTGATTGGTGGTCCGCGGTTCATGCGATCGACGCGCGGCGATCGTGCTTCATCTTGATCCAGCGCTCCATGTTTGGCCACGTCACCTGCTTATTTAAAACATCGTGTGGATTAGTCCCACACGGAGAAGAATAAAGAAGATCGTCGGGTTTATAATACCCGACGAATAGAGAGTTTGAAAACCTTTCCGATATACGGAAAGCTGAAGACCCATTTATATATACTATGTACTATATGAATAATAAATATAATTATACGTCGCGTGGGCGTCACGCCGCGTGGGTTCGTGTGGCGCTACCACGTGGCCTGGAGTGCCACGTCGCATCCACGTGGACCCGCGTGAAATAAGAAACACTTTTTGTCATTTTTTTAATTCATTTTTATTATTTAAAAAAATCAAAAATCTGGAAAAAATCACTAAAAATAGAAAATTCATAACTTTTAATATATAACTCTGAATTAATCCAAATTTCTTTCATTTGATCCGAAATTTAATTATCTATCATTCTAAAAAGTCAAAATTAATAAATAATGAGAGTTTTAATTTTTATTTCAAAAATACATTTATTTTTTAGAGATTTTAACTTAGGAAAATATAAATAAATGTCTGTAAATGCTTTCTCTCATTATTTTAACTCTAAAACATCTATAATCTCAAAATGAAGATGGGTTATTAAATTATTCATCTTTAAATCATTATTTTTAACCCTAATTTAAAGTATTTTTGATATTATAGTGACTTTTTCATAGAATGATAGAAAAATACATATAAATATGATAACATGCATGTAAATGAAATCATTTATGCCTTAATATGCATCAATAATCATATTTTATCATGTTAATGTAGCATGTTATCAGGACCATAGTCCAATGTTATGTTTCGTGACAGATCACTACTAGGTCAGGTATCAGATCCATGAGTAATGCTTTTAACCTGATAAGAAAATAGAATTAAACTAGTGAGAAAAGCAAGAAAAATTCAAAGATAGTAATGTTCATTGTATAATAATAAATTCAAAATAATATATGAAACAAGCATGTGAATATTTTTTTTGGATATATGGTTTTCACCGTGTACAAATTGCACATTCATACATATCCTCTCAATTCCTTGCTATATTTATTTGTCTAGGTAGATAGTTCAATTATACACAACGTCACTAGAAAAATGGCATTGACCTAAATCTACCCACCTTCTCCATGTTCTAGAGAGAGAAAATTAGGTTTTTTACGGACTTATATTTATAGAGAGAGATCTGTTTTTGTTTTCTATTCCTCTCTCTCTCTCTCTCTCAATTTTCTCTCTCTAGAACATGGAGAAGGTGGGTAGATTTAGAGACTTATATTTCAAGAGAGAGATCTGTTTTTTGTTTTATATTCCTCTCTCTCTCTCTCTCGCCTCTCTTCTTCATGCAGTCTTCATTTGTTGTGTAAGAGGAAGGCGGCTTTGGATCAACAAAAGTTTAATAAATCTCCCCGTAGTGAGAAAAAGACTCTTGCTCTCATTTAACCCTTTTCAGAATATTAGATTATATTCATGCTAGTACTTAAATAGAAAACTTAGATGTGATATAATTTGGGGCCATATAATTTCTAAAGAGATTTTTGCTGCATTCATCTCTCATCTATCTTTTTGCAATTGTTTGAGGGGAGTGATGAAGATCTAGGGCAGTCTCTCTGCTGCACCAAAGTCCACCTCAATATCTTTCCCAAAGTGTCCAAGATTTGATGCAAAGGGGATTATCTTATGATCTAGTGGCTGCCACAATTAATACCAATAGTTGTATGAAAGTGGACAAATGGACAAATCTTCATGTCTAGTCACAAGAAAAATTTGGCCAGAACAGATTCCTTATTAAGTTATTATTTATGATCAGGAAAGCGATTAGTATTTAGATATTACCTCGCCATGTAACAAGAATACGATCTAGCAATGTTGTTTCTAGATTCTCATTTCCACTAGTCCATGGAAAATAAGATTTGGGTGTGTTCAATTTTTGCAATACAAGAAAATTTACCTATCTATTCAATTTCTCAAAAGTACATTTCTGAGGAATTTTCGGTAATAATAGAAAAGAAAAGTAGTATTTATGATTGAAATAGATTGATCACAGCTCATATGCTTCAAAGGAAGGGTCATTATATATTTATATGACTAGGATTATGAGAACCAATGAAAAGGGGGGTAATTTTCAAAATACATAGATAGAAATCGTCAAACAGCAGCCGGTTTTTTTATCGGTTCGGTTTCGGTTTTCAATTTCGATGTTCACCGGAGTTAACTCTCTCTCTCTCTCATTCTCTCACACACCCCGTCACGCGCTGTCGGGCGAATCGCGATTCCATTGTCAACTATCTTTCTCGCTATCTCCCCTTCAGATCTCAGCGAGGCAGGCGGCCCTTGATGGCGAACTCTTCTTGAAGTTGAAGCTGTCGTTAAATCTCTCTCTCATGTGCAGTCGTGCGCGATCTCCTCTTGAAGCAGTTGGCAAGCACTATAAGATCTCTTCTTGAAACCGTCTTCAAATCTCTCTCTCTCTCTCTTCGATTTCGGAGGCGTTCCTAGATGGAGGCGGAACCACAAGTCTGTAACCGAGATTGGGAGTTCGGTTTCAGATCCCGGAGGCGGCATCCTTCCACTTCCTCTCCATATCAGCGAGAGGTCACTGACGCAGATCCTCGTTGAGATCATCTTGATCAAGCGAAGTTGCCGGTCGGACAGAAAAATTCAAGGTGAAATTGATGCTTGATTGAGATGAGAAAGACCCACCGTTTTTATATAAATAGAGAAGGGCGAAGAAGAAAGATCCACCGTTTTCCGGTGCTTCTTTCTGTAATCATTTCCGAAAAGAGTGATGCAAATATATAATACGATGCATGTGGGCCTTCTCTAACGGGACTTTCGATCATGAATTCGATCCCTGTTTCTGTAATCATTTCCGAAAAGAGTGATGCAAATATATAATACGATGCATGTGGGCCTTCTCTAACGGGACTTTCGATCATGAATTCGATCCCTGTTTTCTATTCAACTAGAGCATTTGATTGTGGCCTTAAATCCTAAATTTCAATGGGATCAATCCTGATTTTAGTCTGATGAGCTCGTGAAAGAAGAAAATTGTACTTCATATCCCTGGTTTGTTTGTGACGGTGTGAAGCCTGGGCTGGTCATTGAAGAGTCTGACGCGATCTAATTCTTGAATTCAGTTGATTCAACGAGAATTCAGAGAGTATTGGAAATCAAGAAAAAAAAAATACGCCAAAGTTTATGGTCACCTTAAACAATACCATCACTGAAAGCCCACACTGGATAACATCGATACGTTTTCACAAAAAAAGCCTGTACCGATCTATACATCTCTGCATCACACACCTGCCGTCTCATTCCTCACCTTTGCACCCTTCCCACGCCGCTTCCTATCAAACAAAGAACCGGGAATTTTGATTATTCTTCAGAGAGATACAAATTTTTCTCCCTCTAGACGGGTGAGATGAAGAGTAAACATCGGAAAAAAATGCATAGTTATGATGATCCAACTCGAAAATATTTACCATTGCCGCAGCCTTTCGAGGATAGTTTTTTTGCCCAACCTAGGTTCAACGCACTGGCTGACTTTATCTTCGCTGAGCTTTGGTGTGGCCTGCACATTTTGCTGATCACCATTGGATGGCACAGGGCTGGAGAAGCGACCCAATATTTGTTCACCCATTACCTGGAAGCAGGCGGAAATGGCAGAATAATTTAATTTATAATCGAAAAAAATCACCGAAAAAGTTAGATGTTGACGCCGGAGACTCAGAGGAAGCAGAGGAATTAATATGAACACGTAGAGCAAGAAACTAAAAATAAATAAATTTAGTTACGCTGAGAAATTGAAATTACTAGAGAACAAGTGATGATATCTAAAAAAGCGGTTCCTTCATCCAGACTATAAAGGGAATAACTAGGAAAATTTACATTTTTGACGAGGAAACGGATAGATTGAAAAATAGCAAAGATCAAGGGACTAAATCACCTCTAACACACAAATTCAAGAATGACTCTCTAAGAAACGGTTCATTCATCAACGATAAGAGCATATAACTGGAAAAGCTTAAATCAAATTAACTGAAACCAATTCGAAACAGAGAAAAATAAGAAAAATCACAGGAAAGATATCAGGGAAGATATAAGAAAAATAAGAAAAATTCAGCGGCAGCGGAAGGTCAACGCAGCAACGAGAAAAGCGAATGACGGGAAAATTCACACCAAATTACATTAATTCAGATTCGAAAAGATAATAAGAGGAAAACTCACGACGAAATGCAGAGGAAACGAACTCGTGAATCTGTACATCCTCGGATGGTGTCTGATCAAATTTAAACGATCGCTTACACATGATGTCACGTCAAATGTCGCATCATAAACGTTTCATCCCACATACAGACAAAGAAGGGAATGCCATTGACCGCAACGAGGAATGCCATTGAACACCACTGCCTTTAAAAGTAGAAGACTTTTGTGGAGGTGTTTGACCATTGTTGATAGCTGATCTTGATGAGGACAAAAGGCGGTGGTCATACTCTGGTGCCGATCCTGAAAGGATTGCGACAGCGCTGAAAGCTGGAAGGTTCCTGTTATAAAGCGCTGTCGCAATCCTTTCAGGATCGGCACCAGAATATGACCACCGCCTTTTGTCCTCATCAAGATCAGCTATCAACAATGGTCAGACACCACAAACCTTCGAGCTTTCAGCGCTGTCGCAATCCTTTTAGGATCGGCACCAGAGTATGACCACCGCCTTTTGTCCTCATCAAGATCAGGACAAAACGCCTAAAAAAACGCCTTATAAAATGCCTTAAAAAAACACATCCGTCGGATTGCGATCTGACGCCTCTGATGCGTTTCATGGCGATTAATCTCGACCGTTATAATTCTTATTTACAACACGTGCTTGATTAGTGATCTAGTGGACTTTGCGTCCACTAGATCGACGCTTTGCGATCACATCCAATGCTTCACGTAGCTCCACGTCACTTGAAATTAAAACAAAAGAGGGGAACATAGTCCCACACGGTAAAAATAAGATGGGCTCATCGGGTATATAAGCTCCATGGATTTAAGCGGTTAGCTTAAATCCGATAACGGATACTTATATGTACTATAACCCTATATATACGAGTAAATAAAAATATGCACACACGTGTCACCTACGCGCCACGCAGGCGCTCGCGTGGGTCCAAGTGGCTCTGCCACGTGGCCTTGAGTGCCACGTCGCATCCGCGAGGGTCCCGCGCGATAATTAACCCCCTTTTTATTCATTTTTTAATTATTTAAATAGATTTAAAATCGAAAATAAATTTAGAAAAATCCGGAAAAATCCCTAAAAATTAGAAAATTCATAACTTTCAAAATATAACTCCAAATTAATCCAGATTTTTTTGATTGGATTTGAAATTCAATTATCTATCATTATAAAAAGTCAAAATATTTAAATAAAAAGAGTATGAATTTATTATTTCAAAAATACATTCATTTCTGTAAGATTTTAACTTTAGAAAATTAAATGAATGTTTATAAAAATGATTTCTCTCATTATTTAACTTTAAAAACCACTTATAATCTCAAGTAAAGATAGGTTATAAAATCATTTATCTTCAATTCATCATAATTAACCCTAATTTAGTGTATTTTGATATTATAGCTTAAAATTGCATGAAATGATAGAAATGCACTCAAAGTATGATAACATGCATATAAATGGAATGTTTTATGCCTTATTTTGCATTAATAATCATGTATTATCATGTTAAGATTACATGTCATCACCACCGCCCTTGTCGCCTCTCGCCGCCACTACCGGCTGCGTCTCCGCCTCCTGCTACTGCCAGCTCCACCTCTTCGGGCTCTCTCTCTCTTCTGTCGCCCAGCCCTGTTGAGGCCACCGCCGCCTTCGCCTCGCACCTCTGCCTCCCCCCAAGGTCATTGCCCCCGCTGCCTCCCGCCATCACTGCCGGCTGCGCCTCTACCTCCCACCACCGTCGGCGCTGCCTCTTTGGGTTCTCTCTCTCTTCCATCGCCCAGCCCCGTCGAGGCCACTGTCTCCCGCCACTGCTGACTCCGCATCTTCAGGCTCTCTCTCTCTCTCTCTCTCTCTCTCTCTCTCTCTCTCTCTCTCTCTATGTCTCTCGCTTCCATCATCCAGCCCCACAAAGGCCACCACCACCTCCGCCTCTACCTCCCAGCTCCACCCCCTCCGCCCCCTCCATCGATATTGCTCATCCCTCCCAAGGCCATCCCCGCCTCCACCTCCTGAGCAAGCTCCGCCCCACCGCCGATCTCGCCTAGCCCCACCGACCAGGGGTAACTCTCTCTCTCTCTCTTCCCTCTCATCTCTCTTTCACTACCTCGTTCTGGCGAGGGCGGAGGCGGAGGCAGGCGAGCTGGCGGAGGGGGAGGGGGAGGGGGAGGCGAAGGCGGGGGAGCTGGCAGAGGCGGAGGCGGAAATTGCAAAATTTGCTAAATAATTTGGTAAATGTAATTAACGGGGGGCCATTAACAAATCAAAATCAGCAATTTCTTACCATCTCGTGAATTAGGAGTGTAAAATGTTTGCTCTCGAGCATGATATTTGTGTTCGTGTCCTCGTCACCGACAGCTAATAATGAAAAATGATTTGAAGTTCAAAGTTCCTTGATTCTTGAGGTGGTAATGGATGCCCACATATCTACAGACTTCCAGCGCATACGCGTCTTCTGCCTCGAAGCTCCGGCCCACTTCCTCTTTTAGCGGTTGGATATCAGATCAGCGGAGGGTAGCCACTTCATATCGACGAAGACGAAGTTGACATTCTCAGAGTGGATTCCACCTCACCGTTGGATGATATTCTGAGCTTTATCAATGTGAATTTGACGGAGTCAAACTCCAAAATTGACCTTTGTTGTGGAAACGTACGACATGTTATCAGGAATAGTTAATGATATTATTTAGATAACTGCGACGCGGTTATGGTGTGTATTTATAGACGATTGAAGATCATTCATGGCAAATCAAGGTGTGCTCACAATTACTTCATCATAATTCGCCTAAATTTCTAATAAACAAGGACAAGTGTAATTCAAGGAGATAGTGAAAGAATCTGGGCATGTGACGGCGGTTATAGGTATCCTCATGTACAAAACAGGGCTCCGCAGGAAGGTGAGGCTGCACTATCGGGATCTCCTGCGTGTATTGTCCCCCCTGGATCGTCATTTCCTTCTTCATCAAAATCCACTATAAGGTGGTGGGGCGGATGCGAGAGCTGGGAGGGGGAGGCCCCGGAGGTGGCGGTGCGGGGGCTGCGCCAAGGCCTCAATTTCTTTTTTTCTTTTTTTTCGCATTTGGATGGCCGATGGCTTATATACCGGTTGCCCCAGATTCCTTCAGGGCAACCGGTTGCCCCTGTAGCAGAGTCCTATTATATTTTTAAATCGTAAATTACATTTGAAAACAATAGTTTAGTTCATTTATGTCACAACAACATGTCACATCCTCACCATTCTAGAACCATATGACCAATTTAAATGCTTGAGCATTTGATTTATATTTAATTAACATCAGCTTCCATGCACATTTCGCCACCAAAGATCAACTATAAGGGTCCGCGGGATATTCTGGATTTCCACTTCCGCTGCATTTTCGGTCCGTTGAATCTTTGTCGTGAGTTTTCCTCTTATTATCTTTTCTAATCAGATTTCATATAATTTGGTGTACATTTTCTGTTCATTCGCTTTTCCCCTGGCTGTGATGGAAGAACCAATTTTCAGGTTTTTCATTCATTGACTTGTTCTCGAGTTGATCTCTTGTAATTTTGAATCTATCTCTTTTCTTAAAACTGAATTTCTACTCTTTCACGTTGGCCTTCTGCTGCCGCTGAATTTTTGCTCCCTGATATCTTTCCTGTGATTTTTCTTATTTTTCTCTGTTCGAATTAATTTGATTTAATTTGATTTAAAATTTTCCAGTTATTTGCTCTTATCAATTAATTTGATTTAATGTGATGAATGAGCCTTTTCTTAGAGAATCATTCTTGAACCGTTTCTTAGAGAATCTAGTCGCTTGATCTTTGCTATTTTTCAGTCTATCCGTTTCCTTGTCAAAAATGTAAATTTTCCTAGTTATTCCCTTTATAGTCTGGATGAAGGAACCGCTTTTTAGATATCATCACTTGCTCTCTAGTTATTTCAATTTCTCAGTGTAACTAAATTGATTTATTTTAGTTTCTTGCTCTACTTGTTCATATTAATTCCTCTGCTTCCTCTGAGTCGGCAGCGTCAACCTCTGACTTTTCGGTGATTTTAAGATTATAAATCAAATTATTCTGCCATTTCCTCCTGCTTCCAGGTAATGGGCGAACAAATATTGGGTCGCTTCTCCAGCCCTGTACCATCCAAGGGTGATCAGCAAATGTCCAGGCCACACCAAATATCAAGGAAGATAAATTCAGACAGTGCGTTGATCCTAGGTTGGGAAATAACTATCCTCAAAAGGCTGCGACAATGGTAAATATTTTCGAGTTGGACCATCAAAACTATGCATTTTTCCCATGTTTACTCTTCATCTCACACATCTAGAGGGAGAAAATTTGTTTATTTCCTTTTCTAGTAAGTGCGTACCTTGAATTCCTTCTCATTACCCATGTTTATTTCCTCTTTCTCTTAATGTGTTCTTTCCTGTGTATCTCTCTTGAGAATAATCTAAATTCCCGGTTCCTTATTTGATAGGAACCAGGGTGTGCACGGTGCAAAGGAAGGGACTGAGATAGCAAGTGTGAGGCGCAGAGATCGGTGCCAACTTTTTGTGAAAACCTAAACCTATAACTACCTTCAGTTTGGTTCGGTAACGGCATTGTCAGTGGAAAACGGTATTGGTTAAACATATACTTTCATTGGTGTATAGTTTAAGTTGAACATAAATTTCTGCAGATTTTTTCTTGATTTCTAATACTCCCTTAATTCTTGTTGAATCAACTGAATTCAAGAATTAAATCATGTCAGACTCTTTGATGACCATCATCTTCAATCAATAAAAAAGAGAAAATTACGTGGCCTATAAGCCAATCACATCAAAACTATTGGATATTATGTGGCCTATAAACCAATCACACTTCCATGCATCTTTTTATGTTCATTAAAAATAAAATTTATTCATTGTCATTCGTGTGTGATGTTTATAATGATTATCTAATTGTCAATCAGGTTTATTCGTGTCATGGTTGTGTATGTGGTCCTTTGACTTGAGATGCTAAAGACATCTTGTGGATGGATAATCGTGTTTTGATTATGACTTACGAATCTATAGCCACGGGATATCTAAAACGTCATATATTGGATACGACATGAAGTCCATGAAGATGATTGTGTGATCAATATGAGATCATCCGTCCTCGGTATTTGAGGAGATTGACTCAAGGAATGAGATGCGATGAAATCCTTAGCCAAGGTAGTGAAAATATTAGAGAAGTAGTTCCCGATGATTTCCTACTCGCATCAATACTAACTTGAGTCACTGATTAGGGTTTTATAGTTGACCATACCCTAAGTCATTCAATGACATATAGGTTCCATAAGTGAGTTCTTACATACTCCATATCTGCTATAATATGTGGTGTAGCTTGGCACCCAACAAGCTGACAACTAAACCTATCGATTGAGTTAAATAGATCATTAATTAATTAATCTATATGTAGATGCGGATAATATATTAAGATTGACCAATAAGGTGTTATTTGGTCTATATAGTTATTAAAAAGTGAGATATATGTACCTAGAGGGTCACACGCATAAGGTCTATGGATGTTGGTGGATATAGACATAATTATGTGGATTTTTATGAAAAAACTTCATAAAAAATGTGTATAAATAGAGGGAGAACAACATCATCTCAAGGTGCCCATGAAAGCCTTTTGGGAATTCTCTTCTTTCTTCTCTTTCTCTCTCGGTGAAGAGTTTTGAAGAGGAGATCCAACCATCGAAAGACCGTGTGGATACTGCTAGAGGCTAGACACTTGAAGGTCTATGGATGTTGGTGGATACAGACATAATTATGAGGATTTTTATGAAAAAACCTCATAAAAAATGTGTATAAATAGAGGGAGAACAACATCATCTCAAGGTGCCCATGAAAGCCTTTTGGGAATTCTCTTCTTTCTTCTCTTTCTCTCTCAATGAAGAGCTTTGAAGAGGAGATCCAACCATCCAACGACCGTGTGAATACTGCTAGAGGCTAGACACTTGAATAGCTTCAAGAACTCCTTCAATGAAACCCTGCAAGTATGTTTTCTCATACATACAAGATGATAGGATCATCTGTTCTTGGTGGCAAAGTATTTTGAATATCCAATTCAATGTTTTCCGCTGCATTCAATGTTTTGATCAAAATTTTAAAAGTTTATCGACATCAGCACCCAACAAAAACCAATCTACTTCAAACAGTTCTACGTATGGTTTCTCTCTCTCACTATCTTTATCTATAAATTTATTCCCAGATAGCATACAAAGAAATTATATAACTTGAAGTCAAAATCTAGTTTTCTATCGATATGATAAAATCGAATTTTTCTCCATAAAGAGAATGAGTACAAATAACCCTTATTTGCAAAAATGGAGAGTGTGCATAATCTGCAAGACCCTAGAATTCACTATTCTCAAAATATTAAACAAGATCGAAAAAGGTTGAATTCTCCATGTGGTGTCACATCAAATGTGACACCAATTATTCGGCAAATTGTTGCAAAAAAATTTCCCAAGATTTCAAATTTAAGTTGAACATAAATTTCTGCATATTTCTTTCTTGATTTTTAATACTCTCTTAATTCTTTTTGAATCAACTAAATTCAAGAATTAGATCTCATCAGGCTCTTTAATGACCACCCCAGGGGGTTCATACCGTCACATGAGACTAAAATCAGGATTGAGACTAAAATATTAATTTTTAATTATGCATGGTTATTCTTAAAATAATATATTTTATGATTATATAATGATAAATATGCACTCAAAGTACCAGAAGAAGATATCAATACTTTGAGTGTGTATTTATCATTTCATGTAATTCAAAGGTATAATCATACAATATATTATTTTAAGAGATAACCATGCATAATTAAAAATTGATGCACTCATTTATTTTTCTAAGTTTTATCTTTCAAAGAACATAAATGTATTTTTGAGTTAGAGATTTATTGTTTTGTTATTTCTTAAATTTAAAGGTTTAAAATGATAGATTGTTTGTTTTCTAATAAAAAAAAATTGGATTAAAAAGGAGTGAAATTTTGAAAGTTATAAATGTTTTGCAATTTTTTAAAATTTATTAGAATTTATTTTGATTATAAATGTTATAAAAAAATATGTTTTTAAGTGCGTGCTGTGACAACTAATGTGACGCACATGTTTGTGTATAGATAGTGGTTAAGAACCTTTTAAGGGAATAAGCTAACCACTAAAGTCGTGCTTTTAACTATTTGTAAATAATTCCTCAATTTTTCTAATGTAGGTTTATGTTTCTTTATATTTAATCACCGGCAATATGGCACAATGAGAGGCGTAGGATTTCAGGATTGAATAAGAGGCATTGATTTTCTCTTACTCAAGAGGGGTAAGTGGCACATCTGATTTGGCAATGATTCGTTTTATAAAAGTTGAAAAATTTTAGTCGTCCATCAAAAGAGTTATAATGGTTGAGATATAATGCTTTGAGTGATGCATGGCAACATTGTGTGTGTCCACTGAAGATCAAATGTCAAACGTTTCATGGCGATTCATGTACACGTGATTATGTGACAAAATCTGGATGCTTCGATGAAGATTTGACTGCCAAAATTGAAGGACACCAATTCATCTCCCTTGTTTTAGTCGCGGGCGTTGATTGAAGATGAAGAGACAATCCAATGATCATGCCTAAATTTCTCTTATTTATATCAGCTTTCTTCTACGATGTAAGGTATTCTTGGATTTTAGATCGATTGAAATTTTTGGACAACATAATCCTTGAATCTCTTGCTTTCTTCATCTTGTATAACCATTTTTGCGTCTAGGGAGTGTTTAAAATCAACATTTTTTTTTGAGGGAATAAGAAGAATTCGCCGCTAGAACTCTGAATTTTTTTTCGAAATGCAAAAAGAAAAGCCTTGATCTAATGATTAATTAGGTTATTTCGAGCATGATTTTGAGTAAGATTACATGTTTTTCGCCTAATCTTTTGTCATATAACATTAGAGTTCAACTTCAACAGTAGATCAGTTAAATTTTATAAAATGTTAGCATTTTTTTTCTCTTTGTGATCGATTTCTATCCCCTTATTTTTTATCCTTGATTTCTTCACAAATACTAATACAATTCGAGTAATTTTTTATTTGATGAACTCGTCTTTGAGTCTTTTTTTCAAAAATATTAAATTCTGAATTTCTCACTCCAATTCATCGTCTAATTTGATCAGATTTTAAATTCGTCTTTAAACATTTCCTAATTTTCCATGGATTCGATCCTTTCTCTCCATTATTCTACTTAATTCACAGTTAAATAATAAAATTAGTGAGCTTATAAAATATTTTGACACGAGAAAGTGTGTTTTCAATAACCGCACCACTTTGTTTCATTAAATGGCACAGCTGCCAAGGAATTAGGCGCATTTTTAGAAAAATTGGACGATTTTAACTCTGTCAAACTCGGAATTTTCATTTTTTTCATTGACTTAAGTTTTCGTTGATCCTACATTGAGTGATCCTAAGTAGAAATCCATCTTTGAGATCTGTACTTCGATGAGATCGAGTAATTTTCCTTTTTCTATTGATCACAGACGATGAGTTTTTCAAAATCATGTTGAGAAAGCATAACACTCGTCGATACCAACTCCACGGTATGATCATTTGTCATTATTTGATAATTATGTTATCATTATATCTTATAAATACACATATAAATCATTTACCCTTCCATGAGACAATAGCCCCGTGGAAAACGAGGAACAACCCTTTACACATAGATCTTTTTTAAGACTCCGCACACTCACTTTCCTGTTCTACATCTTCTTCAAGCGTAAAACCTACAAAAATGGCCCAAAACAATGAAGGGAAATGCTAGCATAGTAACTACGCTAGGCCAATCCTCTAGAGACATGTCACTCATATTCACATGCCCCTTAATAGAAGTGTGAATTTTAGAATAGATTCTCATGTAATGAGTATAATCCCTATCTTGTATGATATGCCTTCTAAGGATCCCTATCAACACGAAAACGAGCTTAACCAAGAGTATGAAATTAATCAAATTCATAATGTCTCAGTAGATGTAATGAAAATGAAATTCTTTCTTGCTACCTTTAGAGATAGGGTGAAAGATTGGTTTTAAAATTAGGAAAACAAATCCCTACTTGGATCAAGATGGAGGAAAAATTTCTAAGAAAATACTATTCAATAGGAAAAATCACCTCTCTTAGAGAAGTTATTCACAAGTTTATGCAAGGGTCGAGTGAAACCTTGCATGAAGCTTAGGAGAGACTTAATGACCTCACTAGAGAGTGCCCTCACCATGGAGTGTCTAACCTATTGGGTTCTGATGTCGATAAATTTTTAAAACATCAAATGTAAAAAAAAACATTGAATCGGATACTCAAAACATCAAGCCACCAAGAATAGATGATCCTATCATCTATTATGAATGAGAAAACATACTTACATGGTTTTCTTAAAGGAATTTTTTAAGCTATTCAAGTGTCTAGCCCCTAGCAGTATCCACACAATCTCCGGATGGTTGGATCTCCTCTTCAAAGCTCTTCACCAAAAGAGAAAGAGTAGAAAGAAGAGAATTCTCACAAGGCTTGTATGGGCACCTTGGGTTATGGTCGTTCTCCCCTTATTTATAGACAATTAGTATGAGGTTTTTTCATAAAAATCCTCATAAGTATGTCTATATCTACCAACATCCATAGACCTTATGTGTGTGACCCTCTAGGTCCATATATATATCACTAGTTAATAACTCTATAGACCAAATAACACCTTATTGGTCAACCTTCATTAATTATCCACATCAACTTATAGATTAATTAATCAATGATCGATTTAACCCAATCGATAGGTTGCGTTGCTAGCTCGTTGGGTGCCAAGCTACACCACATACTATATAGTAGATATGCAGTATGTAAGAACTCACTTATGGAACCTTTACGTCATCGATAACTATGTATGTATAGTCCTTCATCTGCACGAGACTCGTAAATGACTTAGGGTATGGTCAACTGTCAAACCCTAATCGGCGACTCAAGTTAGTAGTGATGCGAGTAGGAAATCATCAGGAACTCATTCTCCAATATTTTCACTACCTTGTCTAAGGATTTCATTGCATCTTGTTCCTTGAGTCAATCTCCTCAAATACCGAGGGCGGATGATCCCATCTTGATCACACAATCATCTTCGTGGACTTCATGTCGTATCCAATATATGACGTTTTAGATATCCAGTGGCTAGGGATTTATAAGTCATAATCAAAACACGATTATCCATCCACAAGATGTCTTTTGTGTCTTAAGTCAAAAGACCACATACACGACCATGACATGAATCAACTTGATTGACAATTAGGTATAATACCATTCAGGGATTCATACGGATCAATTCAGTTAACTTTTTCTCCAAAGAGCACCCACTATCTATCCTTAGTGTCTCCACACCGATGGCTAAAAGATCAGCCGTACTTATCATATGAGTTGGATTAGATAGTACTAATCTTTCTAGATACTTCGGTATCCCTCTCGAATATCCCGCGAAAATGAATATTTAGAAGATATATTTAAGGACTAGTGATCATTGTATTATGATCTCATCATAATCTACTTAGTCATTGTACATGCTCATGGACTTCATTGAATAAATTTTATCACACAAGAATGACAATGAATAAATTTCATTTTAATGAACATAAACAAGATGCATGAAAGTGGAATTGGCTTATAGGCCACATAATATCTATCATAACCATGAACTGACACAAATATTTTATGATGGGTAAGGCTCGCTAGACAAATGTCTTTTAGATGCAGCTAGAGGCAACACTTTCTCGAGTAAATTTGAAGACAATGCGAAGGAATTAATCAAGATAGTGGCGAAGAATAGCCATCATAATGCAGCAAAGCCATTTGGAAGAGCTGCTACGCTTAAAGGACAATTGATTGATACCAAATTCGTGGAGACATACATGCTATTAGAAAGGATCAAGAAGATGATATAATTTAATTTAATGAATTTTAATATCTCCAATTAATCGACTCAATGTTCATTTATTCAACATTCATCCATCATCTATCTTTTTGTGATTGTTTTGGGAGAGTGATGAAGATCTAGGGCAGTCTCTCTGCTACGCCAAAGTCCACCTCAATATCTTTCTCGAAGTGTCCAAGATTTGATCCGAAGGGGGTCATATTATGATATAGTGGCTGCCTCAAAGGGGGGGGTTATTTTCCAAATATATCGATAGAAATTTATGATAAACTCAAAGTGATATACAATATATTATATACATATATAGCTTCATTCAATATTTTATTCAATTACCAGATTTAGTTTAGTTTAATTTAATTAATATTAATATCTCAAATTAATTAATTCAATATTCATTTATTCAACATTTTCCAGGAATCTACATTAATTTATAATTTCTGTCTGAAATAGTAAATTCGTTTTTAATTTTTAACACGAACGACGACGAAGCAACAAGTAAAAAAATTTCTTCTCCTTCTCGCGCACTTCCAGAATTTATACCGCCGTAGTGAAAAAATCTTCACCTGCGGTACTGAAAAAATCGTCGAACAGCAGTCTCATTCTCTCTCAGACCCCGTCACGCCCTGTCGGGCGAATCGCGATTCCATCGTCAACTCTCTTTCTCAGTATCTCCCCTTCAAATCTCAGCGAGGCAGCCCTAGAAGATGGAGCTGTCGTTAAATCTCTCTCTCATGTGCAGTCGTGCGCGATCTCCTCTTGAAGCAGTCGGCGAGCCCTAGAAGATCTCGTCTTGATACCGTCTTCAGATCTCTCTCTCTCTTTGATTTCGGAGGCGACCGTAGATGGAGGAGGAACCACAAGTCTGTAACCGAGATTGGGAGTTCGGTTTCAGATCCCGGAGGCGGCATCCTTCCTCTTCGTCTCATGGTTTCTTGCTCTTCATATCAGCGAGAGGTCACTGACGCAGAAACAATTCCAGATCCACGTCCAGAAATGATTCTCATTGGCCCTCGTTGAGGTCATTTAGATCAAGCGAAGGTCAACGACACAACTCGTTGCCAGTCGGATTGAAAATTCAAGGAGAAATCGACGCTTGATTGAGATGAGAAAGATCCACCGTTTTTATGTAAACAGAGAAGAGAGAAGAAGAAAGATCCACCGTTTTGCGGTGCTTCTTTCTGTGATCATTTCCGAAACATGCGATGCAAATATAAAATACGATGCATGTGGGCCTTTTCTAACGGGACTTTCGATTATGAATTCGATCCCTGCTTTCTATTCAGCTAGAGCATTTGATTGTGGCCTTTCCTAAATTTCAATGGACTCAATCCTGATTTTAGTCTCATGAGCTCGTGAAAGAAGAAAATTGTACTTCATATCCCTGGTTTGTTTGTGACGGTGTGAAGCCTGGGCTGGTCATTGAAGAGTCTGACGCGATCTAATTCTTGAATTCAGTTGATTCAACGAGAATTCAGAGAGTATTGGAAATCAAGAGAAAAAAATACGCCAAAGTTTATGGTCACCTTAAACAATACCATCACTGAAAGCCCACACTGGATAACATCGATACGTTTTCACAAAAAGCCTGTACCGATCTATACATCTCTGCATCACACACCTGCCGTCTCAGTCCTCACCTTTGCACCCTTCACACGCCGCTTCCTATCAAACAAAGAACCGGGAATTTTGATTATTCTTCAGAGAGATACAAATTTTCTCTTACTGGAAAAAGGAAATAAACAAATTTTCTCCCTCTAGATGTGTGAGATGAAAAGGAAAAATGCATAGTTATGATGGTCGAACTCGAAAATATTTACCATCGCCGCAGCCTTTTGAGGATAGTTATTGCCCAACCTAGGTTCAACGCACTGTCTGACTTTATCTTCGCTGAGCTTTGGTGTGGCCTGCACATTTGCTGATCACCATTGGATGGTAGAGGGCTGGAGAAGCGACCCAATATTTGTTCACCCATTACCTGGAAGCAGGAGGAAATGGCAGAATAATTTGATTTATAATCGAAAAATCACCGAACAGTCGGAGGTTGATGCCACCGATTCAGAGGAAGCAGAGAATTAGTATGAACAAGTAGAGCAAGAAACTAAAACAAATCAATCAGTTACATTGAGAAATTGAAATTATTAGAGAACAAGTGATGATATCTAAAAAGCGGCTCCTTCATCCAGAGTATAAAGGGAATAACTGGCAAAATTTTCATTTTTAACGAGGAAACGGATAGATTGAAAAATAGCAAAGATCAAGCGACTAAATCACTTCGAACACACAAATTCAAGAATGACTCTCTAAGAAACGGTTCATTCATCATAGCAACGGTAAGAGCATATAACTGGAAAAGTTTAAATCAAATTAACTGAAACCAATTCGAAACAGAGAAAAATAAGAAAAATCACAGGGAAGATATATGAAAAATTCAGCGGCAGCCGAAGGCCAACGTGAAAGAGTAGAAGATTCAACGGAGGCCAACGAGGAAAACTCACCACGAAGATTCAACGGGGAGAAATGCAGAGGAGGCGAACTCTAGAATCTCTGGGTACTAACGGGAAGGAAGGTCCCCTTTGTAGAGTGCTTTTGCAGTCAGGAAATCATTTTAAAATTAAATCGCGCGACCGGAGAAGGACTGGATTGCATATAAGAAAAAAGATGCAGTCAGGAAATCAAAGATAGTGAAGGGTCTTTGACCCTGCATCCCTCAGCAAGCCACGGCGGAGCTGGCGCACGCGCGAGGGCTTGCTGGTTTAAGCGGAGAGGACGACCAAGTGGGCAACGACACGTGTCGCGGGGACACGTGTCAGGCGGTGACGATACCGCCCATGTTTAGTTTTGTTTGAAAAATGTCTCTCTCTATAAGTTACGGGAGATGTTACGGAAAACTTTGGGTTAATCGCCCCATTTATCCCGTGTTTTGGGGTTTATCTCCGTTTTATCCCGTGTTTTCAAACTTAGCATAATCTATCCCGAATTTGTCAAATCAGCCCGAGATATCCCGGGTTTGTCACATCAAGCCCGGTGTACTCTCGTGGACGGCCACGTCGGCGTTGAATCCACGTCGGCGTGGAATCATCGCCACGTCGGACGCCATTTATCCCGGATGCGTGGAATCCACGTCGGACGAGATGAAGTTTTTCTCAAAGTTTTTCTGTTATTAAACGAGATGAAGCTTCGATTATTAGACGAGATGAAGCTTCGATTACTCGGAGTTTAATCTAATCGAAATCGCCGAATCCTACAAAACGGGTTCCTGGATCTTGTAGAGACTCTGTGAGACTTTTCTTCGAACAGCTGGTAGTCATCAGATCGATCCATGGTCGGGAGGTTTTTCTTCTCTGGGACGAGTGCCGGAGACGAGGAGAGGATGATGCTCTTATCAGGACCCACTGGATGGTAATTTTTTCGCCACGGGTTTTTGCTTACAATTACGACTGATCTTCCCATTTTTCTCCTCCAACTGGAATTTTCTTGCAGCGGGAAAACTTCTCTGCTTTTCCAGTTCGCATTCAACTGCGCGCTTGGAGATCGCGACGTCGTGTTCATCTGTAACAGACGCAGGATGGAAAGTAATCCTCCGTGCTTGTCCCAGGCCAGCATTTCGTACTGCATTGTAACTCATTGTTTCTAATTTTTCATTCGCTTATTTTCTGTTTGATCGATGTGACAGGGGATCGACCCATCTTCAGAAGTTTTCAAAAGGATAAAAATGAAGTAAGACTGGCTGATTATCTTTCAATTCACGTTAATCGGATAATAACTATTTATAATAACCATTCACGTCATTATTTTTTTTTTGGATTTTGCAGATACATCGAAGACGATGAAGGAATTAAAAAGGTACTTTGCAGCTTTTTCATCTCCTAAAGCCATTTCCGGCTGCAGTGGTAATTGACGATTTCGGGGATTTCTTTGATGAGCGGTAAATATTTATCACCAATCTTTCATACAGAATTCCAATCTCTCTCTCTAAACTTTTGTTGTGCAGTAGCTGTAAGAAAAGATACGGGAATCAGAGAGGGAGAGACATAGCCATGGTGCGGATCTTGTCTCTGTGCTGGGATTCCATTTCTCACGCCAAGTAAGAATTCCTTAAATTGCTGTTTGAGATGTCTAATAGTCTTAACGCCCAGTTAAAGCACTGATGAGCTTAGAAATCATTTTTTAAAGACAATCAATACTTCTATAGATTTGTGAAATTAAAACTCAACATAAATCATTCCTTAATTTTCAAATCTGATTTCCGAGTTTCAGCGAAAGATTAATGGAGTCCTGCAAGCTGCTGCTGGCCGATTCTCACCGGGGAGATAATCCGAGACATTTGTTCATCTATAAGCGCTGGATTCCCTGCATTTTCACCGTCCAAGGTCTGGATTCCCCGTTTAATATTCCTAAAAGAATGAACTGTTTGTTCCCCGAATTCATACAAAGATTCCTCCAGCTGAAGAAGACGGTTCGGGTACTTTTACTCTGAGGAGATTCTTGGAGAGCAAGACGGCGGCCGAGTACTCCATCGCGCTTCAGTACCTAGTATTACAGAGGATGATTGCCGATGCCGATCCCAAGATCTAAGTTTATAATTGTTTGTAAATTTCGGTGGATGCGGGAGTTCAAAATTTTTTTCAGGAGGATTTACATAAATAGAGAAATTGATGAAGAAACCATAGCTGGTAGTAAAAATGAGGACGGGTAAGTTGGTTAGAAGCTTTGGAGTTGGGTGAGCATGGCAACAAGCTCATCGCTGGAAGGACGATCAGCGGGCAAATCAGAGAGACAGACGATGGAGATTCGAAGAGCCATGAGCATCTCCTCTTCGTCATCACCTTCATGACCTCGAATTGATCTGTCCAGAGCTTCCTTTACATCTCCAGTCTGCTGCAGATGCTTCAGCCATTTCCCTATTCCCCCGTCGCCGCTGAAACTCCCCTGTGGATCCCTTCCGGTCAAAAGCGCCGCCAAGATCGCCCCGAAACTGAACACATCGCTCTTGTCCGTGTACCTGCGGATAGTGAAGTCAAATTCCTAATTTTTGTCAAAGAACCTAATCTCTCTTCAAGGATTCAAACCCCAATTTCTCTATCTGGACTCAATTATCTCGGCTTACTTGCTATTTTGCTGTCTTACCTGCAAACAGGAAATGGGCTCGGCTCAAGAACAACCCTAATCGATTTCCGTGGATATTCACGCCAAAACCCTATTCTCTCTCCAGCACTCAAAACCTAGTTTCTCTTGCTGGACTCATTTCTCCGAGCTCATCCTCTATTTCTCTCTTTAACCTACAACCGGACATTGGGTCCAGCTCAAGAACCCTAATTCCATTCCTCTCCGTGATCGTAACCAAAACCCTAAAACCCACAGTCGCTTTCATTGATTTTTCTCGGCACCTTCACCGATTTCCTCACTCTCACCAACAAAGATGGGTCCACTTCAAGAACCCCAATCGGATTAAAACCAAAACAGTAGAACAAATAATCACAACCCACTGATTTCTGACACAAGAAGCCGGATCCGAAGAGAAAACTCTGGAGAGAGGGAATTTTTACCGGCAATTCTGGGCGCATTCAGGGGCAGTGTAGCAGCTAACGAGAGCTCTACCAGAGCCCATGATTCTCGCCAAACCGCAATCCGCGAGCTTAGGCTCAAACTCTTCATCCAACAACACATTCATCGGCTTAAGATCATAATGAAGTATCCTCGACCGGCACTCAAAATGCAAATGTCGCAGCCGGCACTCAAAAAAACTATGTTTTAAAATCCGAGTAATCAAAGTGGATTCCACGCATCCGGAATAAATGGCGTCCGACGTGGCGATAATTCCACGCCGACGTGGATTCAACGCCGACGTGGCCGTACACGAGAGTACACCGGGCTTGATGTGACAAACCCGGGATATCTCGGGCTGATTTGACAAATTCGGGATAAAACAGAGATAAACCCCAAAACACGGGATAAATGGGGCGATTAACCCGAAAACTTTGACGGTAAACTCGGATTTCTTACGATCTCTTGATTTGCTTTTTGCTTCTTCTCTCTTCTCTCTCATTCTTGGAGCAAGAACATGTTTCCTACATTCTACAGAGAGTGTGATCTAAGCCGTTGGATCATGAAAGTCCTTCTCTCTTGGATTTACCGAAGAAGACGACCGAAGAAGGCGAGTGTGATCTAAACCGTGTGTCACGTCAATTGTCGCATCATAATAAATGCGAGATATTTCTCCAGTCCTTCTCCGGTCGTGAAAGACATGATCTTCGTGTTGACGTCGTTTCTGAAAGACATTTCTCCAAGAAGGTGCTCTTTTCTCTCTCCTTCTCCGATTGGCCCAGGAGGGCAGCCTTTGTCTCTCTCAGATCCTCAATCAATTCATTCGCTGCATTCAAGGAACTCCCCAAATTGCTGTTCTCCGTGATAATTTCTTCCATTCTTCTGTTCAAAGAATCACAAGATTCCTTCAAGGATCTTTCTTCTAATTTCAAGCCTTCCAGTGCAGAAAGGGTTTCTGAAAGTGTTTTTTTCCAAATAAGTCGTCCTTTCAGCTGCCTTCTCCAGTTGACCAATAAGAGCAGCCTCCTTATCCTTGAAACAAACCCGGAGACCTTCAAGCTCCAAGTTCACGCTCTGAAGTTTATCTCTCAAAACTCTAATATCTTCATTAGCATTAGTGAACTGCCGACTGAAATTTCCATTCTCCGAGAGCAGCTCTTGGATTCTCACGTTCAAAGATGCACATGACACTTCCACAGACCTCACTGTTTCTCTTTCTCTCTCTAATTCAGCAATTGTCTTAGAGAGAGTATTCTCTAAGAGTACACCCTTTTCTGTCTCCCTCTCTATGCTCCTGAAATGCGCAGACTTTTCAGCTTCATGGGTCTGGATTAAACTCTGGATCCTCTCTGTCAATTCTCCAATCACTTTATTGGTATCTTTCAATCTCTCTCTCACTTATTAAATTTACCTTGCGATCATTTCGTCTCTCTCTACATCCTCCAAATGCCCGCCAAAGCTAGAATTAGGGGATCTATTATTGATTGAGATCTCAATCAATCATGCCATCACTTCAGCTTGGAAAAAATTGCCAATCATGACAGCAATTGATCAAGATATGAAGGAAACTTATATCTTATATTACGTAACGAGAACTTGGTATCCTGGAATGTGATTGTGCGGAGGTACCTGGAAGCGAGGAAAGGATCAGAAGCGTTGGCAATGTTCTCCAGGATGATCAGAGAAGGATTTAGACCACTGAATTTCACCTTCTCCAATGCCCTGATTGGTTTCTTCTTTCTTCTTCAATTACCACTGATTTAGACCCGGTAGTCGCCATCTCTCTTTTTTTCTTTCTCTCCCCGACTCTCTTTTTTTTGCTCTCTCCAGACTCTCGCTCTCTCCGGCCTGCATTTGCTCCAGAAAAAAGAAGTAGAAGAAGGTAGGTTCACCGAAATTGAAAGTGATTGCAATCTTCACCGAAATCGAAAAGGAAGCTCACCTCTTCGTCGAGCTCTCTCTCTCTCTCTCTTCTGATTTCGGTTATAAATCGGGTAGAATTCAATTATTCATCGGGTTTTTCTTCATCGAGTAGAATTAAATTATTCATCAGGTTTTTCTTCCCCCGGTAGTCGTCGTCTCTCTTTTTTTTTCTCTCTCCCCAACTCTCTTTTTTTCGCTCTCTCTAGACTCTAGCTCTCTCCGACCTGGATTTGCTCCAGAAAAGAAGAAGAAGATGAAGGTAGGTTCACCGAAATCGAAAGTGATTGCAATCTTCACCAAAACCGAAAAGGAAGCTCACCTCTTCATCGAGCTCTCTCTCTCTCTCTCTTTCTGATTTCGGTTAGAAATCGAGTAGAATTCAATTATTTATCGGGTTTTTCTTCATCGGGTAGAATTAAATTATTCATCGAGTTTTTCTTCATCGGGTAGAATTCAATTATTCCGAACCAATATGCTACTAAATCATGCGAGTCAATTTGGCGTTTTCTGAAAAAATGAAATTGTAGAGAAGTAAGATTTGGTTGAATAATCCGTGTAGTCCGTTTCTCTGATTTTTTTTTAACAATATGTTATTTAATTTTTCATTTGTACATTTACGTTTCTCTCATCTTACAATTTTTTATTTTAATTCTGATTTAGGTTTTTCATCAATTTCTGTTTTCTGATTTTTTTTTCGTTCTCAACATTTTGGTTTAATAAATTCCGTTTTCATTAATCTATTTCCTACATTCCATTTTTCATTTTTCGTTCTCTCTCTCTTTCTGATTTTCGATTTTCGTTTTTCATTTCTCTTTTCTGATTCCTTTTCCGTTTTTCGTTTTATTGATTTTCGTTTTCTTATTATCCGTTTCTGTTTTTTGTGTATTTCATTTTTCATTCTCTGATTTCCGTTTTTCTCATTTTACGATTTTCCTAATTTTTGATATTTTCTATTTTCTGATTTCATTTCCAATTAAGGTTTTGCATCAATTTCTGTTTTCTGATTTCTTTTTCGTTCTCAACATTTTGGCTTTATAAATTCCGTTTTGATTAATCTATTTCCTACATTCTATTTTTCATTCTTCGTTATTTTTTAAATCTGCCTTCCTTTCCATTTTCATCAATTTCGTTCTAATTTCTTTTCGGTTTTCTAAATCTGTACTTTCGATTTCTTTTCTTTCGATTTTCTTTTTCCCTGTCTTTCTGATTTTTTTATTATCTATTCTTTTCTCTTTCAAATTAGATATCTTCTATTTTCTGATATCAATTTCCGATTTAGGTGAGATTTCTAAATCTCCACGTCTGCTGAGAGACCTCGGATTCATGCGTATTTGACCTCTCTGCGTCTGCTGCCTCCATTTGACCGCTGACCTCGGAGCTAACCTGCAAATTTAGGTGATTTTCATCTCCCGATCTGTTTCAGATCGGGTAGACACTAGTATATAATATATAAATATATATATATATATATATATATATATATATATATATATATGAAGATCTAGGGCAGTCTCTCCACTGCACCAAAGTCCACCTCAAGATTTTATCCGAAGGGGGGTTATATTATGATATAGTGGCTGCCTCAAACGGGGGGGGGAGTTATTTTCAAAAGAAAGCGATATAAAATATATTATATACATGTATAGCTTCCATTCAATATTTTATTCAATTACTAGATTTAGTTTAATTTAATTTCATTAATATTAATATCTCTAATTAATTAATTCAACATTGAATTATTTGACGTTTTCCTGGAATCTACATTAATTTATAATTTCTGTCTGAAATAGTAAATTCGTTTTTTAATTTTTGACACAAACAACAAAGGAACAAGTAAAAAAGAATTCTTCTCTTTCTCGCACAGTTCTCGAATTTATACGCGGGAGTGAAAAAAATCGTCAAACAGCAGTCGGTTTTTTTAGGGCAAATGGTACGATACAGCCCAATGTTTCACTTTTGTATGCGTTCTAGCCCAATAATAAAATTTTCTGCGTTCTAGCCCAACGTTTTCGCAAAGTGTCTGCGTTCTAGCCCGCGCGCTGATCTGGCATCATGGGAGTCCACATGTCAGCCACGTCGCAAAGTGTCTGCGTCATGGCAGTAGCTGACATGGACGAAGGCCACGTCAGTGACACGCGCATCGCATCGCCTTTTCATTTCCTTCCTCCAGCATCGCCATCCTCTTCTCTTCGAATGCGTCGTCTCTTGGTGCATACATGAGAAGCGGGTCCTCCACTCTGCACTCCGCCAATGGGTCTGCAACATCCTCCACAAATTAGTCCTCCTTCCACCTGTAGAGAAAACCCTAATTCTTGTCCCTTTTACTTACCCGTTTCGGTTGACTGGCGTCCCGTTCTGCAGCGTTGGGGAAAGGGGAGCTTCTCTGCCGAGAGACAGCCTTGCAAGGTGGGGCCCCTTGTCGGGACTACCGAGATCATTGTACGTATCGTAGTCGTAGATTCAGTCTGTGAGTTTCCTTTCACCATAACCGTCGCATCTAAGCGCCTCAAGCTCCCTCTTCCGCAATTCTCTCAGTCCAGCTGGAGCATCCGAGGGAAGATAGGGCTGCCCGATTGATGAGTCCCCTTAGCAATCAATTAAGTTGTAGGAGAAATGAGTGATCGCTTACTGTGTCGCTGAAAAAGACTCTTTTTTATGGGTTATTCGAGCTTGGTTCATTAGTTCATTACAATCTCTTAAGTAGTGAGAAGAACCTTTCCACCAGTTTACTACCAAAACATGAGAGAAGGAAGTCCTCAATAACAACATACAACTTTGAGAACAAATATTTTTCCCTCTGATTTCAATACATACGAACACTAAATCCACATGAAGGTGAATTTGCAAGAAACCTTGAAGCCCATCCTCAATAGACATTGTCAATAATCGCTTCGCGCGACATCTTGGGGCGCTTCGTTCCTAGAATTCCAAAAACAGTTCTAACCCGTGAATTCTAAGCCATTTAAGGCTAAGTTAAAATCCAGAGGAGTGAGGTAACAGCTTGGTTCGTTAATATTTTCTAATTCTCTTCTAACTCAAAATGTGTCACATGTTTAATGGGCCTTGTCCTCGGGCAGAACAGCCGCCAGAAACAGCGCCTTCTACGTACCTCCTCGATTTCTCCGCACCCTACAATCCCAAAACCTCATGTACGACAAATATTGCCTATGAAACATGTTTAAGGATTAGATGAATACATGTTCAGCAATCCTGTAAAGGAGAAGAATCATCTGCGTGCAGTGCTATCGCTGCCCCAGTGCTGGTTGTTGGCAGTAGCGATCCCTCCGGTCTGACGTGCATCACAGAATTCTCATCCGATAGGACTGAAAGGACTGTAGCCCCTGCGATGTCTACATGATAAATGAACACATGATCAATCCTTTGCGTTGAACAAGACTATCGGACCATGCTAAGGCACTTTGAGAGAAAATGAATACATACTTCGGCTCCATCTTGCACCCTTCTTTGGGCGCATGACTTCCTATTGTGACCAACTTCGTGGCAGATGGAGCACCTCTGCGGAATGCCTTTCTTCGATAATCTCAGACCGGTATCTCTCTCGCCGATGGCCACTCTTCTTTTCTGCTTGGGCCTGCTAGGCTGTCTCCTGACGACAGGGGTTTCATTCCACAATTTTTTTCCATTCATCTGTGGGATACCCCGACTATACGATGCTTTGTATGCATCTTTCTTGAACCAGTCAGAGACAAGAGTGGTCGGGTCCTACCTTATCCACTGAATGCAAGGAATGACATGGGAGCACAGAATGCCTCTTATATCAAAATATCTGCACGTACAGGCGCGAGCATCTAAATCGACTACAAACCTGTTTCCCAACAGTGTGACTTCGAAAGGAAATTGGCCTGCATGCGCAACAGAGCATCTTCTAGCCACCAAACTTATTTGCTTCAACCACTGCTCTTATACGAGGGCATAATTCTTAAGATATGTTGCTAAATAACTCACGCTTCTCAACAATCCGCTGCATGATTGCACTTCTAATATCTTCGAGCATGTCGACGATAGGTATATACCGAGCACGAAGGATATGATTGTTGAAGCACTCGCAAATGTTGTTATTGATCACCTCACTTTTCGGCCATTTGCTAATGTAAGCTCTGCAAAATTTCGCTGAGCCTACATCTTGGAAGTCTTGAGCGGCCTGCGCTTTCACCGTGCTCATACGTCGCATGATCCCCTAGAACTCTTGATGCATAGTGCATTTCACAGCTTTCCAAAATAGGACCTTCAATTCCTCATTGGAATGCCCCTTCTTCTTCCAATTCGCATAGATATGTCTCGCACAATTCCTATGCTCCCTATGCGGTAGAAGATATGTCACTGCATTTTCAAGACCCTTCTGCTGATCGCTAATAATAGTCCAACCTAGACCATAAAAAATTCTGAGATCTTGCATTAGTACTTGAATAAGCCAAGTCCACGAATCCTAGTTCTCCCCTTCGACAACCGCCCATGCAATAGGGAACATCTGATTGTTCCCATCCCTCCCCACAACACTCAACAGTTGGCCTTTTTGTTGCGGTCTTTTGAAAACAACCATCTAATCCAATTACTCTTCTGCAACCAGCGAGAAAACCTTGTGCTAGTGAATCAAAACATATATACAACCTCTTGAATCTAATCAAAGAATCATTGGCATCCTCCTCAAGAACCATTTCGAAAGTACTCCCCCTGCTAACCTTCTTCAACTCTTCAACATAAGCAGGCAGCAAGTGGTAGTGCTCCGTCAAAGTTCCTCGAAGCATCTTGCGCACCATAGATCTAGCTTTGTAGCAGGTAGTCTTTGAAACAATTATTCCAAATTTTTCTTCGATATGATGCATCATATCTCCTACCCTCCAGTTCATGTCCGTTCGAAAGTTCTCCAAGAAGTGGTTTGCAATCCACTTATAACCAGCCTGCCTATTTCTTGGAGGTCTGTTGCACGTGTGGGTATCATTTAGCATCTTCGCAACGAAGTATTACTTCATCCCATCAATACTAGCGTATATCCTCCACGGGCACTCTCTGTCACAGCGAACCTCAACCTTCCGAGCCCCGGACCTCATGAATCTAATGTTGAACCCATTACATACAACATAATTCTTCACAACTGTTGTAAATTCAGCAGCCGATTCAAACTTCATGCCCACGTCAAATTTAATCGCCTCGATAGGGCATCCTGGCTCATATCGCCTGCCCCTGTGTATGGTATGTATGTTCCCAACGTCATCGTTAGAGTCTGAGGGAGTCAATACGTCCCCGTCCGAATTATCGTACTCACTTTGATATCCACGATCTGATGGTCGAGACAGTTGTTCTTTACTTCTCCGGCCGTCAAAAAATTCGTTGTTCCAGTCCTCACTAGAATCACTTGTCGACACATCGCTCTCCTCATTTCCTTCGGTAGGACAATACTCAGTATCGTCATCCAAGCTCCTATAGAAGGGTACGGTTTTCCCTCCCCCCTGCTCGCGCTCCTCTCCGCCGCCGGCGAAATACATACCTCTTTGGGCTCTCTCTCGCCGCCCGCTCTCCACCGCACCGCCGACCTGCTGATCTACGCTCCGCGCCGCTCTGCTTCCTCTAGCCGTCGCAGGCCTCCTCTGGTATCTCCCCTCCCCTTCCATTTTTCTCCTCCTCCATTTTCGCCCTTTGCTGACGTGTCACCTACGTGGCCTTCGTCCACGTCAGCTACTGCCACGACGCAGACACTTTGCGACATGGCTGACATGTAGACTCCCACAATGCCAGATCAGCGCGCGAGCTAGAACGCACACACTTGCAAAACGTTGGGCTAGAATGCAGAAAATTTTAACATTGGGCTAGAACGCAGACAAAAGTGAAACATTGGGCTATATCGTACCATTTGCCCGTTTTTTTATGGGTTAATAGCCCCATGTATCCCAAACTTTTAAGGTTTTCCCTAATCTATCCCAAACTTAAATTAAGTCCGGTTGGCGCCCGCGTCGTGTCCACATCAGCCGCCTCCCTCCCTCCATCTCTCTCCCTCCCTCCCTCCCTCTCTCTCCCGCCTCCCTCTCTCTCCCGGCCTCCCTCCCTCCGTCTCTCTCCCTCCCTCCCTCTCTCTCCCGGCCTCCCTCCCTCCCTCTCTCTCCCATCCTCCCTCCCTCTCTCTCCCGGCCTCCCTCCCTCCCTCTCTCTCCCATCCTCCCTCCCTCCCTCTCTCTCCCCGGCCTCCCTCCCTCCCTCTCTCTCCCATCCTCCCTCCCTCTCTCTCCCGGCCTCCCTCCCTCCCTCTCTCTCCCATCCTCCCTCCCTCCCTCTCTCTCCCGGCCTCCCTCCCTCCCTCTCTCTCCCTGCCTCCCTCCCTCCCTCTCTCGCTCCCGCCCTCCCTCCCTCCCTCCCTCTCTCTCCCCGGCCTCCCTCCCTCTCTCTCCCGGCCTCCCTCCCTCCCTCCGTCTCTCTCCCTCCCTCCCTCCCTCCCTCGGAAGGCAAATTATTTTGAATCAGAAATTCGAGATTGAGAGAGGAAAAAGCGTTACACGTTTGATCATGGGATCTTCCCCACGTTATTACAGTTTGTGTATCCACGGAGAGCAAGTGGAAGGCTCGAAGCTTACCAGCTTATTAGATATGTCAAACTCCCAGAGATAATTCTGTTGGAGAATGTTCCCGATGGTGGATACTCCCGGCCAGGAAGCAGACAGAATCCCGATACACTTAACCCCGTCTGCCACGTCGATCATGTAACTCTTGACCGAAGGCTCCAGCGCGGACGCACTGCCGCCGTTCTTCGCGAAATGCACCGCCAGGCGCGGCAGCGCCGCCGCATAGAACATATTCTCCTCCTAGTTGAACATATTCTCCTCCTAGACCGAAGGCTCCAACACGTTCCCAATCTGTAAGGTCTACGTTGACGTCAGAAATCTTGGACACTTCCGGTCAAAGTGTCCACCTCAATATCTTTCCCAAAGTGACCGGAAGTGTCCAAGACAATATCTTTCCGGTCACTTTGGGATTATCTAGTCACTTTCCCAAAGTGTCCATGACACTTCCGGAATTGTCCAAGACTTCTCTTCACACGCCAGGGAGGAGGGATCGCTTCACGACCCTCATTGCAAAGCTTCTAGTCAGGAATTATCTTTCCTGACTAGAAGCGTCCAAGATTTGATCGGAATTGTCCAAGACTTCTCTTCACACGCCAGGGAGGAGGGATCGCTTCACGGCCCTCATTGCAAAGCTTCTAGTCAGGACGAGGGCCTCTTTTGTGGGGTCTACCGGGTAGATTAGCCTTTTAAGTGCTTGCTCAGATTGTCTTCTCCTTCCGCTGCGAGATATTCTGGATTTCCACTTCCGCTGCATTTTCGGTCCGTTGAATCTTTGTCGTGAGTTTTCCTCTTATTATCTTTTCTAATCAGATTTCATATAATTTGGTGTAAATTTGCTGGTCATTCGCTTTTCCCCTGGCTGTGATGGAAGAACCAATTTTCAGGTTTTTCATTCATTGACTTGTTCTCGAGTTGATCTCTTGTAATTTTGAATCTCTGTTTTCTTAAAATTTAATTTCTACTCTTTCCCGTTGGCCTTCCGCTGAATTTTTGTTCTGTGATATCTTTCCAGTGATTTTTCATATTTTCTCTGTTTCGAATTGGTTTCAATTAGTGTAGTTAACGTGATTTCTTTTAGTTTCTTGCTCTACTTGTTGATATTAATCTCTATTTCTCTCCGTAATTAAATTGATTTATTTTAGTTTCTTGCTCTATTTATTCATATTAATTCTCTGCTTCCCCTGAATCGGTGGCATCAACCTCCGACTGTTCGGTTATTTTTCGATCATAAATCAAATTATTCTGCCATTTCCGCCTGCTTACAGGTAATGGGTGAACAAATATTGGGTCGCTTCTCCAGCCCTGTACCATCCAATGGTGATCAGCAAACGTGCAGGCCACACCAAAGCTCAGCGAAGATAAAGTCAGAGAGTGGGTTGCTCCTAGGTTGGGCAATAACTATCCTCAAAAGCCTGCGGCAATGGTAAATATTTTCAAGTTGGATCGTCAAAACTATGCATTTTTTCCATGTTTACTCTTCATCTCACCCATCTCTCTTAAGAATAATCAAAATTCCCGGTTCTTTGTTTGATAGGAAGCGGCGTGTGAAGGGTGCAAAGGCAGGGATTGAGACAGCAGGTGTGCGGTGCAAAGATCGGTTCCGACTTTTTGTGAAAACCTAAACCTATAACTAACTTCAGTTTGGTTAAATCTATATATTCAGTGGTGTATTGTTTAAGTTGAACATAAATTTCTGCAGATTTTTTTCTTGATTTCTAATACTCTCTTAACTCTTGTTGAATCAACTGAATTCAAGAATTAGATCATGTCAGATTCTTCAATGACCACCCCAGGGGTTCACACTGTCTCATACAAACCAGGGGATATGAAGTACAATTTTCTTCTTTCACGAGCACATGAGACTAAAATCAGGATTGATCCCATTGGAATTTAGGAAAGGCCACAATCAAATTCTCTAGTTGAATAGAAAACAGGGATCGAATTCATGATCGAAAGTCCCGTTAGAAAAGGCCCACATGCATCGTATTATATATTTGCATCGCTTGTTTCGGAAATGATCACAGAAAGAAGCACCGGAAAAACGGTGGATCTTTCTTCTTCTCTCTTCTCTGTTTAATAAAAACGGTGGATCTTTCTCAACTCAATCATGCGTCGATTTCGCCTTGAATTTTCAATCCGATTGGCAACGAGTTGTGTCGTTGACCTTCGCTTGATAAAGATGACCTCAACGAGGGCCAATGAGAATCATTTGTGGACGTGGATCTGGAATTGTTTCTGCGTCAGTGACCTCTCGCTGATATGAAGAGCAAGAAACCATAAGACGAAGAGGAAGGATGCCGCCTCCGGGATCTGAAACTGAACTCCCAATCTCGGTCACAGACTTGTGGTTCCGCCTCCATCTACGGTCGCCTCCGAAATCAAAGAGAGAGAGATTTGAAGACGGTTTCAAGACGAGATCTTCCAGGGCTCGCCGACTGCTTCAAGAGGAGATCGCGCACGACTGCACATCAGAGAGAGATTTAACGACAGCTCCAAGTTCAAGAAGAGATCGCCATCAAGGGCCGGCTGCATCGCTGACATTTGAAGGGGAGATATTGAGAAAGAGAGTTAATTAAATTAAAGTAAATTAAATGTGGTAATTGAATAAGATATTGAAGTGAGATGTACCCGTACATGATATATTTTAGGGTAAACATCTGGCACGACCTTTACGGTAATGCTCAGATACTAGCACGACCTTTATTAAGGCTCAGGCATGACCTTTTTAAAGTCTCAAATACTGGCACCACATCAGCGGGAAAGCATAATTTATTCTTCTGTCCCCCACTTGGCTGCCACCTGGCTGACAAGTCACTCTCTCTCTCTCTTTCTCTTCTCCTTCTCTTCTTTTTCCTTCCCCTCTCTCCCGCACGCGCGCGTGCGTGCGTAAGAGGAGGGGGGAGATTTCTTCTCCCTCTCCTTTCCTTCCTCTCTCTCGCGCTCTCTTCCTTTCCTTCTTTCTTCTCCCGCTCTTTCTCCAGGTTTCCTCTCTCCCGTTCTCCTTCTCTTTCTTCTCTCTCTATTTCTCTCTTTCCGGAAATTTCCGTTGCGACGGAAATTTCCTTCTTTCTCTCTCTCTCTTCTCCGCTCTCTCCTCCTCAGAGAGGAGCGTTCTCTCCCCCTTCCTCTCTCTTCCGCACTCATCTCTCTCTCCCGCGTCGGTTCTTTTTCTTCTTCTTTCTCTCTCTTCCGCGTTCGTCCCCAGCTCACCTTCTCCCTCTCTCTCTTCCTCTCTCGCCCTCACTCTCGCGACGGAAATTTTTCCGTCCCGAGGAGAGGCGAGAGGATGGAAATTTCCTCACTCTCTCTCTCTCTCTCTCGCGCACGCGTGCGCGCGTGAGAGAGTGGAGCTCTCTCCCTCCGGATTTCGCTCCTCTCCTCCCTTCTCTCTCTCCTTCTCTGAAACAAAAATTCTCTCTCCTCTTCTTATTTTTCTTCGCTTCCTCTCTTCCTCCGCGATTGTCTCTCTCTCGCGACGGAAAATAATTCCGTCGCGAGGAGAATGGGGAGGAGAATGGGAAGAACAAGCTTGTGGTGGTGGAGTTCGCGGAGACCAAGAGCGACCAGAGCCGTCAGATCTATCCGGCGATGGTAGAGCTCAGCTACATGTGTGGCGACGTGGTCTTCATCCTCGTGTTGGGGGACGAATCCGACGCCACCAGAGCGCTCTTGAAACGAGAAGGAATCGAGAATGTTCCCCACTTCAACTTCTACAAGACCATGGAGAAGATCCACGAAGAAGAAGGGATCGGGCCCGACCAGCTCATGGGAGACGTTCTCTACTACGGAGACAATCACTCGCTGGTGGAGCAGCTTCACGGCAGAGAAGACGTGGAGGCGCTGATGGCGAAGACCAAGGAGGAAGGAAAGATGCTGGTGCTGGACGTGGGGCTCAAGCATTGTGGGCCGTGCGTTAAGGTGTATCCGACGGTGATGAAGCTCTCTCGTTCCATGAAGGACGTCGCCGTCTTTGCGCGGATGAACGGAGATGAGAACGAGAGCTGCATGCAGTTCTTGCGAGACATGGAAGTTGTGGAGGTTCCTACTTTCCTTTTTATTAAGGAAGGAAAGATCTCCGGCAGGTACGTGGGCTCCGGAAAGGGAGAGCTTGTCGGCGAAATTCTAAGATACCAAGGCGTCGGCCTCACTTGAATTCTCAGATACCCTCACGGCAGTTCTTCCCTTTCTAGTTTCTCCCGATTTAATCTTGAGCCTTTATCGATCGAAAGAGGAGACTATTGTTTCTCTCTCTTCGTCTAAAATATAGTAAGGGCTTTATTTGATGTATCCGAAAAGTGAGGGAGATCGGGAGAGTGAAGCGGGGGAGGGAGAAAGGGCGAGACAGGTGGGGGAGGGAGGGAGGGAGGGAGGGAGAAAGGGGAGGGAGGGCGGGCGAGACAGGTGGGGGAGGGAGGGAGGGAGGGAGGGGAGGGAGATCGGGAGAGGGAGGGAGGGAGGGAGGGAGGGAGGGAGCGGGCGAGAGAGGCGGGGGAGGGAGGGAGGGGAGGGAGAGAGGGAGGGAGGGCGGGAGAGAGAGAGAGAGAGAGAGAGAGAGAGAGAGTGTGTGACTTGTCAGCCAGGTGGCAGCCAAGTGGGGGACAGAAGATTACCGTAAAGGTCGTGCCAGTATATGATGTTTACCCTATATTTTATATGGCTTTCTTTTTATCATCAATTTCGATTTATATATTTTGAAAATTACCCCCCTTTTTCATTGGTTCTCATAATCGTAGTCTGATAAATATATATAGTGCCCGTTCTTTGGAGAATATGAGCTCTGCCCAATCAATTTCAATCATAAATACTACGTTTCTTTTCTATTAATACCAAAAATTCCTCAGAAATGTACTTTTGTGAAATTGAATAGATATGTAAATTTTCTTGAACTGAAAAAATTGAACACACCCAAAGCTTTTTTCCATGGACCAATGGAACTGAGAATCTAGAAACAACGTTGATCGATCTTTTCTTTTTTTCTTTTTTCTTTTGATGAGAGGGAGGGAAGCACAACATTGAGATTGCCCTTGATCTTCATCGTGCCCTTGAAACAATTGCCAAAAAGATCGACGAGAGATGAATGATGTAAAAATCTCTTTAGAAAGTATATGGCCCCAAATTATTTCAGATCTAAGTTTTCTTTTGAAGTACGAGTATGAATTTAATCTAATATTCTGAACAGGGTTAAATGAGAGAAATAGTGTTTTTCTCACTATGGGGAGATTTATCGGGGAAGGGGGATGGAGCGTGGAGCGGTGGGGGGGGGGAGAGGGAGGTGCGATGGTGAGGAGATGAAGAGTTGCGCGTGAGCAGGAACGGGAGTTGGAGAGGGAGCAGAAGCTGTGGGAGGTGGAGGGGGAAGATCTGGAGACGGGCCAGCAGGGGTGGTGATGGGGTAGTTCACCGGAGGAGACGATGGAGAAATCCTAGATGGAAGGGATGGATGGGAGATCGTGAAGGGGAAGCGGGAGAATCATAGGGAAGGTCAGAGCTGGAGCGGGAGGTGGAGGAAGCGGGGGATGGTCGGAGATGGAGATGATGATGGAGATGAAGGGGTGGCGTGGCGGTCCTAAGGCGGCGGCAGCTGCGGCGCAAGGGCAGCAGTGGCGGCTTGGGGACGACATCATCGGCAGTGACAATGGTAAGGTACCTGTGACCGGGGCAAGGAGTGGCGGCGGTCTTCGCAGCGGCAGTGGCGGCGGCACGGAGGCGTGCGGCGGGGACGACGGTGATTGGACTCCTTCCCCGGCCTTCTGTGAGCAGCCACTTGAGATGGAGGAGACTCCTTTATTTTCTCAAATGATGGCTATGGTTTGTGGAGTGGTCCCTTCCCCTCATATAGAGCCCAAAATGGGCCGAGAGGAGAAAGGGCCCACTTGAGGCCCACAACCCAAAGCCCAAATATACTCATAAAAATGAAGGTTCACAAAGAGGAAGGGCTTCACGAATAGGATCCCGAAAAGGCAAAAAACCTACGCGGAAGCCTAAAAAGGAGAGAGAAATAAGCGAGGACCTGCTTAAACACGTGCGGGTCAAAAAGTTCATAATAAAGTAAGAAGATAAGTAGACAGATCCACACGCATGAAAGGGCTCTTCTGACACCATGATATTGTGTCTCGGTGGCGACGGATGTCATACGCCACCAAAATGTCACCTCATAATTCCAATGAGATTTAACTATTTTTAAAATGATTCGTCGACGAACCCTATACCAACTATTTCAATTAAGTACTATTTTCAATTAAGTGACAATCACAATTAAATCACGCGATCAGATGCTCCACACAATGTCACATCACTTGAGTTTGTAAAAAAACTAGAAAGATAGTCCGACATAATAAAAATCAATGAAATCCGACAGGTATATAAGCCTTGCAGTCTTAATGGGTTAGCGAAAATCCATTAATAGATGTTTAACCCATTAATAGCATGTGTATACTCACCGGCACATGTGTACCATGTGGCACACGCGTAAACACATGGTGACACATAAACACCCACCACGTCAGCACGCCATAAAAAAATTTCTTTATTTATTTTACTTCAATATAAATTTAATTAAATTCATTAAAACATAAGAAAAATTCTTCAAAAAATCCGTAAAATTAGAAAATTAATAAATTTTAAAATAAAACTTCAAATTAATCTAAATTTATTTTGTTGGATGAGAAACTAAATTATCTATCATTCTTAAAAGTCAAAGTTAATAAATAACAAGATAAAAATTTTTATTTCAAAAATATACTAATTTAGGGATAATTAAAGAGAAATATTTTAAGAGTAAATTATAATTATTTTTATTTAAGATTATAATTAGATTTTAATGTTAAATAATAAGATAAATCACTTTTTACCTTGTTATTTATTAACTTTAACTTTTAAGAATGATAGATAATTTATATTTAAAAAATGTACTAATTTCTTTTAGAATTTAAAACTTAAAAAAAGAGTGTAAAAAGTTATTTATCTTATTATTTAACATTAAAACCTAATTATAATCTTAAATAAAAATAATTATAATTTACTCTTAAAATATTTCTCTTTAATTATCCCTAAATTAGTATATTTTTAAATTATAACTTATTTTCATAGAATAATAGACAAACACTAAAAATATGATAACATACATTAAAATATAATATTTTATGCCTTAATTTGCATTAATAATCATATATTTTTATGTATAATTTGCATGTTATCAATGTCTCAAGTCAAAGGACCATATACAAAACTGTGACATGAATCAACTTGATTGACAATTAGGAATAATACAATTTAGGGATTCACACGGATTAATTCAATGAACTCTTTCTCTAAAGAGCACCCGGTATCTATCCTTAATCTCTCCACACCTATTGTTACAAGATAAACTTTACTCATCTTATAAGTCATATCAAATAGTATAATTCCTTATGGATAATTCAGTGAATGATGAATTGAAACAGCGAGGTTGTTAAAAACAAGCGATCAAGAGCCAAAACAATTATCAAACTCATTAATTTTATCAAATAATCACGAATTGAATAGTTTAGTGGTGAATAAGGCTCGAATCCTTAGAGAATCAAAGTATTTTTGATAGATCTTTTGAAATTTGATTAAATCGGGCAATGAATTGAAGTGATAAATTAATGATTAGAAAAGAGAACTCAAAGACAAATCCACACGATAAAAAATTACTCGATTTGGATCCAAATTTGCGGAGAAATCAAAGAGCAAACTCGATAGAAATTTTTGAATGCGAAGAGAGAGAATCTTGAAATAAAATCTAAAATTATCTAAATATATGATTCTAAATTGAAATCTAATAATATAGGATAAAAGATTAGGAGGAAAACATATAATCTAACTTGAGATAGCGATCCAATTAATCACCGGATTCAAGGCTTTTCATTGTGCGATTTTGAAAACGATCATCAGTGTTTGAGAGACGAATTCTCCCTACTCGATCGACGAAATCTCACTTTCAACCTCTCCATAGATGCGAAAATGTGTCTAGAAGCAATGGGAAGCAAGAGATTAAAGGATGGTGGTGTCTAGATAATTCGATTACTTGAAATCATCGAAGAATATATTTTCTGTCAAAAAACTTCTCAATTTATAAAAAATTTGGGCGTAACCATCTGATCTGGTGTTTCATATTCAATCAACGGCTTTGATGAGACGCACGGATGAGAATCATTATGGTTAAGTTGTGGCCGTTGGATCGGAGATGGACCACAGAGATTTTGCCACGTCACATGTGAAGAAGAAAACACATGAGATGCCATATGTTCAATCTTGATCTAACACTTCACATCCGTTTTCGTTGGATTTAATCTCAGCCGTTATAACTCCTTTGATGGACGGCTGAGATGAAATCATTTTTAAAAATGATTCGCCAACCAATCCGATTACGCCATGTACCCCTCGACTTAAGTGACGATCGATGGTTTCAATTTAATGCTTGAATTGGACGCTCCATATGATGCCACGTCACTTGCACATTTAAAATAAAAAACATAGTCCCACATGATGAAAATAAAATAATTTTGACATGAATATAAGTCAAGCGTGTATATAAATTAAAATAAAAATAAAACATGTGCACAAACATGCACACACATGCGCGCACACACATGCGCGTACATGCGCACATACGTGCGCATGCACACATACGGGCACACGAGCGCACCTACACACACATGATGCCACGTGGCGTGTCCATATGCTGCCACGTGGTGATGCCCTTTTTCTCGATGCCACATCAGCACGTTATAAAAAAAGTATTTTTATTCATTTTAATTCAAAATAAATTGAATTAAATTCATAAGAAATTTAAAAAAATTCTAAAAAACCCCTAAAAATGAGAAAATTCATAACTTTCAAATTACACCTTTAAAATAATTCACATTTATTTCATTGGAGCAGAAACTAAATTATCTATCATTATAAAAAGTCAAAATATTTAAATAAAAATATAATCAAATTTTATTTAAAAAATACACTCATTTCTTCTTGAAAACAAACTTCGAAAAGTGAGTGTATTTAAATCTTTTTCTCTTTTTATTTAACATTAAAACCTAATTATAATATCAAATTTAGATGAGAATAATTTATTCTCAAATATATTCTTAATTATTCATAATTATCCCTAAAATAGTGCATTTTAGATTATATCTTAAAATTATATGAAATGATAGATATGCACTTAAAGTATTATAATATGCATTAGAATGGAATTTTTTATGCCTTAATTTGTATTAATAATCACATAATTATATATATAAATTACGTGTTATCAAGTAGTCAAGGGGAAGGAAAATTGATAAATTCTTTTGAATTTCAGAGTTTGATATTTTGCATGGGCTACCGTAATCTTACAAGAACTAATTGATGTTTAGTGTGGGCTTTCTAAGTCATTATGGAAATCTAACGTTTGAACATAATGAAAAGTGTGAAACATGTACTTAGCTGTAGCTAAAGGACCATTGAACTATGGATTGAGTAACAAGAAAATTAATAACTTTCCCTTGGTTGGATTCAATGCCAATGATTTGATATTGATTATGACGATAGGAAAAGTGCTGCAGGCTATGTATCTTTTCTTGGACTAAGTGTGGTAGCTTGGACCTCTCAGAAGATTTTTTTTCACTTTGAGTTCTTGCAAGCCAGAATATATTGATCTCAAGAGAGCCACATGTCAGAGTGATTAGTGAACTAGATTAATTCAAGAATCATCTAAATTGAATTGAAGCCCGTGAAAATTAATATTCATAATAAATCAGCCACAGGGCATGCAAAGCACCCAAAATTTGTTTTTCTCGCTCCCAATAATTTAATGTGTGTTATCACTATGCAAGAGCTTGTGTTGAAGGGAAGAAGGTTATATGCAAACATGTTGCATTGTAAGAACAAGATGCAGACATTTTCACAAAGTCACTTGGAAAGGTGAAATTCAATGAATTACATAACAAAATATGTTCGGGATGTAGGAATTCATCTCCAACCTTGGGTGGGTGAGTTTTGGGTCATTTAATGGTCATGAAGGCCATTTCTACTGTAGTCTAGATTACTCAACGGGAGCTAGGAATTATAAGTCATAATCAAAACACGATTATCCATCCACAAGATGTCTTTGGTGTCTTAAGTCAAAGGACCACATACACAACCATGACATGAATCAACTTGATTGACAATTAGGTATAATACCATTCAGGGACTCATACAGATCAATTCAGTTAATTTTTTCTCCAAAGATCACCCACTATCTATACTTAGTGTCTCCACACCGATGGCTAAAAGATCAGCCGTACTTATCATATGAGTTGGATTAGATAGTGATAATCCTTCTAGATAATTCGATAGTCTTTCTTGAAGATGCCACGAAAATGAATATTTCGAAGATATGTTTAAGGACTAGTGATCATTGTATTATGATCTCATCATAATCTACTTAGTCATTGCACATGCTCATGGACTTCATTCAATAAATTTTATCACACAAGAATGACAATGAATAAATTTCATTTTAATGAACATAAACAAGATGCATGAAAAGTGTAATTGGCTTATAGGCTACATAATATCCATCATAACCATGAACTGACACAAATATTTTATGATGGGTAAGGCTCGCAAGACAAGTATCTTTGAGATGCAGCTAGAGGCAACACTTTCTTGAGTAAATTTGAAGACAATGCGAAGGAATTAATCAAGATAGTGGCGAATAATGGCCATCATAATGCAGCAAAGCCATTTGGAAGAGCTGCTATGCTTAAAGGACAATTGATTGATACCAAATCAGTCGAGACATACATGCTATTAGAAAGGATCAAGAAGATGATATAATTTAATTTAATTAATTTTAATATCTCCAATTAATCGACTCAATGTTCATTTATTCAACATTCATCCATCATCTATCTTTTTGTGATTGTTTTGGAAGAGTGATGAAGATCTAGGGCAGTCTCTCTGCTGCACCAAAGTCCACCTCAATATCTTTCCCAAAGTGATGAAGATCGACGCTTGATTGAGATGAGAAAGATCCACCGTTTTTATACAAAAAACAGAGAAGAGAGTAGAAGAAAGATCCACCGTTTTTCCAGTGCTTCTTTCTGTGATCATTTCCGGCCTTTTCTAACGGGACTTTCGATTATGAATTCGATCCCTGTTTTCGATTCAACTAGAGCACTTGATTGTGGCCTTTCCTAAATTTCAATGGGATCAATCCTGATTTTAGTCTTATGAGCTCGAGAAAGAACAAAATTGTACTTCATATCCCGTGGTTTGTATGTGACGGTGTGAAGCCTGGGCTGGTCATTGAAGAGTCTGACGCGATCCAGTTCTTGAATTCAGTTGATTCAACGAGAAATCAGAGAGTATTGGAAATCAAGAAAAAAAATACTCCAAAATTTATGATCAACTTGTACAATACCATCACTGAAAGCCGACACTGGACAAAACCGATACGTTTTCATAAAAAGGCCGGTACCGATCTATACATCTCTGTATCGCACACCTGCCATCTCAGCCCTCGCCTTTGCACCCTTCACGCGCCGGTTCCTATCAAACAAAGAACCGGGAATTTTGATAATTCTTCAGAGAGATACAAATTTTCTCCCTCTAGACGGGTGAGATGGAGTAAACATGGGAAAAATGCATAGTTATGATGATCCAACTCGAAAATATTTACCATTGCCGCAGCCTTTTGAGGATAGTTATTGCCCAACCTAGGTTCAACACACTGTCTGGCTTTATCTTCGCTGAGCTTTGGTGTGGCCTGCACATTTGCTGACCACCCTTGGATGGGACAGGGCTGGAGAAGCGACCCAATATTTGTTCACCCATTACCTGTAAGCAGGAGGAAATGGCAAAATAATTTGATTTACAATCGAAAAATCACCGAACAGTCGGAGGTTGACGCCGCCGACTCAGAGGAAGCAGAGGAATTAATGTGAACAAGTAGAGCAAGAAACTAAAATAAATCAATTTAGTTACACTGAGAAATTGAAATTACTGGAGAACAAGTGATGATATCTAAAAAGCGGTTCCTTCATCCAGACTATAAAGGGAATAGCTAGAAAAATTTACATTTTCAATGAGGAAACGGATAGATCAAGCGACGATTTTCAATAGCAAAGATCAAGCGACTAAATCACCTCGAACACACAAATTCAAGAATGACTCTCTAAGAAACGGTTCATTCATCACAGCGACGATAAGAGCATATAACTGGAAAAGTTTAAAGCAAATTAACTGAAACCAATTCGAAACAGAGAAAAATATGAAAAAGTCACATGGAAGAAATTAGGGAAGATATAAGAAAAATAAGAAAAATTCAGCGGCAGCGGAAGGCCAACGCAGCAACGAGAAAAGCGAATGACGGGCGAATTCACACCAAATTACATTAATTCAGATTCGAAAAGATAATAAGAGGAAAACTCACGACGAAATGCAGAGGAAGCGAACTCGAGAATCTGTACTAAGCGGAGGATGATGTCTCGTCAAATTTAAACGTACTGACGGCATAGCGTCACGTCAAATTCACATCATAGTAAATGCGACAAAAATGTCACATCAGACACTTTGAAGTCAAAAGAGTTAATATACTGGCGGTAATATTAACTCAAAAGAGTTAATAGCCGGTACGTCATGACGTACCGGCTATTATTAGCCGCATGTCATGACCTTTTAAAAAATCAGGTCATGTTGTCACTCTTTCTTTTTCTCTCTCCCCGACTTTCTCTCTCCTCGCAACCCCTCAAGAAGAAGGTCCTCGCAACCTCCTCAAGAAGAAGGTCCTCGCAACCTCATGAAGAATAAGGTAGGTCTCTCTCTCTCTCTCTCTCCCCGACAGTCTATACATTTTCGTTTTTTTCCATTTTCCATTTTCTCCGATTTTCGTTTTTTCATTTCCGTTTCCGGTTTTGGTATTTTCGTTTTTGGTATTTCTCTCGGTATTTTCGTTTTTCGTTTTTCGTATTTTCCGGTTTTCGTTTTTCCGATTTTTTTTTTCAATTTTGTTTTCTGATTTTCCGGTTTTCCGATTCCGATTTCGATTCCGATTTCGTTTTCCGTTTTTTTCAAAATTATTTTCATTTTTCGAATTCTTGATGTATTTTCGTATTTCCGATTTTCGCTTTTTGGTCTCGATTTCGTATTTCCGATTTTCGTTTTTCGTTTTCCCGATTTTCCGATTTTCGTATTTCGGATTTTCATTTTTCGTTTTTTTCATTTTCCCGATTTTCCGGTTATCGTTTGTCCGATTTCGTTTATTTCCATTTGTTTTCCGATTTACCGATTTTCCGATTCCGATTTCGATTCAGATTTCGTTTTCCGTTTTTTTCCGATTTCGTTTTTTTCATTTTGTTTTGAGATAAAAGAGAACATCTCTACACGTAAGAAAGAATCATTTCGTGTAGACGAAAATAGATGCCCCAGAATTCTTAATTCTGGAAATATTTCCGGATGGAGCATCTGGTAATCTACTGGTGTTACAAAATAATCCTAGATCAGAGATGATTCTCGCTTGGTACACATACCTCTATTAACCCCGTTTTCATCTTCTTATTCTGCGACTCGATAGGACGAAGACGAACAGTGCCTTCAACAACAATCACATACTCAAGCCGTAGCTTATTTGCAGTAGCATATGCCTCGGGAACTTCGTTAGGGATAGTCGTAATCTGATCAAATACCAGAAGCAAGGCTTAGAAAGGATCGTAAAAATGAAAAATCGGAATCAAATGAGGGAAAACAATTGTAGAAGAGATTTAAAGCAATTTTCTGTTGAGAGTTTAAAAAAAAAACATGGACTCACCAGATCAAAAAATTATGAAGGAATGCACGAAAATTAAAAGATCACAGCAATCGGAATTAGGGAAAGCAATCATGAAAGAGATTTAAAGCAAATTTCTGCTGAGAGTTAAACAAAAGATAGAATAAGTTGAAAAAAAAAATGAAGGAACGTTCAAAAATTCAAAGATCACCGCGATTAGCGATTATCAAGCAATTTTTTGTTGATGGAGAGTTAAAAAAACAGATTGACAAACCTGAACAAAAATTTACAAAGAAATGTCCGAAAATTAAAAGATAACTGCAATCGGTAAAATAGATTTTAGAAGTTTTCCTGTTGATTGAGAGTAAAAAACAGATGGACTAAGCTGAAAAAGTTACCAAGTCGCCACAGTCGGTAGAAGACTAAAAAAAGTAACTTTCCGAAAAACTAAAAAAACGTCGCCACAGTCGGAAAAAAATGAAAAACGAAAATGAAATGAGAAACTCCGGAAATAGGAAAAGGAATCAGAAAAGAAAAATGAAAATCAGAAATCAGAAAGATAACGAAAATCGGAAAGAGAGAGAGAGAGAGGTCGATTGCGAAACCCTACCGTTGGGAGGAAAACCTAACTTCTTCTTCAGTTCTCCCACTGCCGGAGGTTGCAGGCCGAGAATCGGGGAGAGAGAAAAAAAAAAAGAGTCGGGGAGAGAGAAAAATAGACTCCGGGAGAGAGAGAAAAAGAGACTCGGGGAGAGAGACTGTTACTAATCTAACCTATATAACAATACAAATATCATCTAAATATCATAAAATTGAGATAGGAAGGTATGTATACAGAGGGGTAAAAGTCGGAAGAAAAAAAGCTTCGCCGGACACCTATTCTGTTATGTAATATAAGATAAGATAAGATAAGATAGATTATATGGAATCCGAAGTGGACGATGACGTGGCTGGCAGCTCTCTCTCCAATCCTGCGTGGCAACCTAGTCATCGTCCACGTCGGATTCTATGACATGCCAAGACGTTTTTTAAAAAGGTCATAACATGACCTGATTTTTTAAAAGGTCATGACATGCGGCTAATAATAGCCGGTACGTCATGACGTGCCAGTATATTAACCCAAGTCAAAAATATTGCTGGTTAATATCATTAAAATATTGCGGGTTTGTCAAAGGTAAGAGTGGAACGACGTGGGCAGCCACGTTGTTGTATCCACGTTTTGTCCACGTCTCTCTCTCTCTCTCTCTCTCTCTCTCTCTCTCTCTCTCTCCCGCCCTCCCTCCTTCCGTCCCCCGCCTCTCTCGCCCACCCTCCCTCCCTCCCTCCCCCACCTGTCTCGCCCGCCCTCTCTCCCCCGCCTGTCTCACCCTCCCTCCCCTCCCTCCCTCCCTCCCTACTGCCGAGTCAGCTCCCCACCGAAATCCTTCTTGGGAGACTCTTAGATCACTCGCCCCGACTTCCCTCCCTTCCGCCTACTCCTTCCTTGATGGTTCTTGTAGAGTAGCAGAAGAAGATTCATGGTTCTTCTAGAATTCAACGACCTTCGGAGGCTCTAGAACCGTTGCCGGGCAATTATGTTGGCGGGACGAGGAAGAGCCCGGAGGAGTCTAGGGACGAGAGCGAAAATGCAGTGAACCAGTAACGAGTTTCAGAAAAAAAAAGTGCGCTCGCTTTGAAAACCGATGCTGTGCTGCCATTCGAGTCTTACAGACGGACTCAGCGAAGAAAGACAGTGTGGAATGCGAAAATAAAATATTTTAAATAATTAATGACTTCTCTTCAGATTTCAATAAAGATTTTCTGAATTTCCAGAAAAAGAGAGCACCCGGGAAGGAGAGATATCCAAATAGTTGGATTGCCTTATTGATTGAGAGAGAGAGAGAGAGAGAGAGAGAGAGAGATGGGATGTGGTTGGAGGTGGCGCGATTCTCGTCGCAACGGAATAAGCCCGATGAACGTCTTTCTTGAATGTTTGATTATATCCCAGGGGAAAAAGAGAAAAAAACCTTTTTTTCATGGAATTCTTTTGGCGAAGTGGTTAACACGGACGTGATGCCGATAAGCATGAAAAATCGCTCTGCTAATCCGTCATCCGCAACGGCAGAGTCAAATGTCGCGGATATCCCGCCAGCTCCGAAAAACTAGTAGGCGCGTTCGTTTCGGTTATAAGAGGAGGCTACCCGGGACCACGAAGAGCGCAACGGAGAAGAGAGGACTTGAGAAAGCAAGAAAGAGAAGGAGAGAGATGGCGAGGCTTCGGTGCAACGAGTTTGGGCGAGCAATCTGTGGGAGGAGTTGCCTCTAATCGTGAGAGCTCTCGACACGGCTCGCTACGCCGTGCTTGGGATACGGAGTTCCCGGGTTTCCTCCACTTCACGCCTGCTCATGCCACCCCTCGCGAACTGTACCGCGATGTCCGCGCAACGTTGACTCCCCTGAAGATTCTCCAAGTGGGCTTCTCCGTCTTCTGCCACGACGGGTGGTGGCGAAATTGGCAGGTCAACTTTAAAGATTTTGACCTTTCGTCGCCGTCCGATCTGCGGTGGGAACCCTCGGTGGCGCTGCTGCAGACAAACGGGATGAACTTCGAAAAGTCAAGAAGAGACGGGGTCCCGGCAGCGGTCTTCTTCGGGGAGCTGCGGCGGAGGCTGGGACTCGGACGGGCGAGAGGTGCGGAGTCGAAGCCCATGTGGGTGACCTTCCATGGGCTCTACGACGCGGCTTATCTGGTTAGTTTGTCGACGTGGGCGCCTCGCCGAGAGTGCGGGGAGTTTGCAAGATTAGCGGGGCGCTTTCTGGGGAGAATCGTGGACTTGAAGACCGTGGCGGAGTCCTGCGGGGAAGCATCAGCCGGGCTGATTAGGACTTGCAAGAATTTGAAGGTGACTACTGCCGGAGAGGTGACGCGGCACCAGGCTGGGCCCCAAAGCACGCTGACAGGGCGCCTCTTCACAAGGATGATGGTGCGAGTGCTCCGGGAGCGGATGGAAGAGAGAGGGAGGGGAGAGAGGCGTGGGAGGGAGGGAGGGGAGGGAGGGCGGGAGAGAGAGGGAGGGCGAGACAGGCGGGCGAGACAGGTGGGGGAGGGGAGGGAGGGCGGGAGAGTGAGGCGGGGGAGGGAGGGCGGGCGAGACAGGTGGGGGGAGGGAGGGAGGGAGAAAGGGGAGGGAGGGGCGGGCGAGAGAGGGAGGGGAGGGAGGGAGAAAGGGGAGGGAGGGCGGGCGAGAGAGGGAGGGGAGGGAGGGCGGGTGAGAGAGGCGGGGGAGGGAGGGAGGGGAGGAGAGAGAGAGAGAGAGAGAGAGAGAGGTGGACAAAACGTGGATGGAACGACGTGGCTGCCCACGTCATTCCACTCTTAGCCGGCTGCCCACGTGGACTATCCGCATCGTCCACGTCAGCAGCGGGACTCATATCTGGACACTTTGAAAAGTTCGGACTCATATCTGACAAAAAAAAGTTCGGACTTATATCTGGTACATTTGATAAAGTTTAGACTTTTTATGATATTAACCCAAATATGGTTTAGGGTTTATAGTTTTTTTAATTTCTTCTCTAGCCGAGTGTGAAAGGTTACCTTTTGATTTACCAGAAGCAGAAGAGGAATTAGTAGCAGGCTATCAAACCGAATATTCCGGTATAAAATATGGTTTGTTTTATGTTGCTTCTTACCTAAATTTATTAGTTTCTTCATTATTTGTAACAGTTCTTTATTTAGGTGGATGGAATTTATCTTTTCCATACATGTTTATTCCTGAACTTTTTGGAATAAATAAAATTTTTGGAATTGCAATTGGTATTTTTATCACATTATCAAAAGCATTTTTGTTCCTGTTTATTTCTATAGCAACAAGATGGACTTTACCTCGGTTGAGAATGGACCAACTCTTAAATCTTGGATGGAAATTTCTTTTACCTATTTCTCTAGGCAATCTATTATTGACAACTTCTTCCCAACTTGTTTCACTCTAAATAATGAGCTAAGGTTTTTTTAGGTTAATAACCTCTACAAGAGAAAAAAATATTAACTTTTGTATAGATATCTACGATATGTTTCCTATGGTGACTGGATTCATGAATTATGGCCAACAAACAGTACGAGCCCCATTACTAATCATCCTAAATAGAATGTCACGACGTAGGGATAGGGATCCATATGTAAACATAGTATCTATTTACATACGCTCGAATGACCCCCTCTCATAATGAGAACGAAGGTACATAACCCTATTACGGTCTGGTCCGGTATGGAATGAACTTATAATCTGATGATCGAGTTGATTCCATGATTATAAGTTCATAACGCCAGCACATTCCCATTTTGGGCAGAACAGATCTACAAATTCTTTTTTTTTATTCCAGTTAAGTTAGTATTTATTCCAGTTAGTAAGAGGGATCTTGAACTAAGAAATAGATCCTAAAAGCTAAAAGAGGGTATCCTGAGCAATTGCAAGAATTGGGGACAAAACTTTTACACATCCAAGACTTTGCTTTTCTTTTCTTCTGGTCCACCATCCACACTCTTGTTTGCCCAGCATTGACTTAATGCCCAACATTGCACCAACTCTTATCTTATCCAGATCTACCACCAAATTTTGACTCTTCCAAATCTAGCACATGTAGCAGCCAAGTAAGCCAGTCTAGATCCATGTGCCAGCCACGTCATAGATATATAAATATAGAAAGAGAAAGAAAAATAGAAAGAGAGTAGTCCGCGGCGAGAGAGAGAAAGGGAGGAAGGGCGGAAGAGAAAGAGAGGGAGGGCGAGAGAGAGAGAGAGAGGGAGGCGAGAGAGAGGGAGGGAGGGCGGAAGAGAGGGAGGGAGGGAGAGTGGGAGAGAGATAGGGCAGGAGGGAGAGCGGGAGAGAGATAGGGAGGGAGGGAGAGCAGGAGAGAGGGAGGGCAGGAGAGAGAGAGAGGAGGGAAGGGCGGGAGAGAGGGAGGGCAGGAGAGAGAGAGGGAGGGAGGGCGGGAGAGAGAGAGGAGGGACCGCGAGAGAGAGATCAGGCGAGAGAAAGGGAGGGAGGGAGAGTGGGAGAGAGAGAGAGGAGGGAAGGGCGGGAGAGAAGGAGGGCAGGAGAGAGAGAGGGAGGGAGGGCGGGCGGGAGAGAGGGAGGGAGGGACTGCGGGAGAGAGAGAGAGAGAGAACGGGAGAGAGGGAGGGAGGGAGAGCAGGAGAGAGAGAGAGGAAGGGAGGGCGGGAATTCCTGTCACTAGAGGGAGGGAGAGAGATCAGACGAGAGGAAGAGAGAAGTGGAGAGAGCGGGAGAGAGGAAGACTTTCCTCCTCTTGCCTCTTCTCACGACGGAAGCAATTTTCGTCGCGAGGAGATGAGGAGAGAGGAGAGGGAAGAGCGCGGGAGAGAGGGAGGAGAGATTTTCCTCCTCCTTCCCCTTAGGCGCGCGTATGCCCGCATGCAGGAGAGGAGGAAGGAAGATGGGGAAGAGAGGGGCATCATGAGAGAGGGAGAACGTGGGAGAGAGGGAGAGAGCAAGGGAGGGGGGAGAGGGAGGGAGGGCGAGGGAGGGCGGGAGAGAGAGGGAGCGAGGGAGAGCGGGAGGGCGGGAGAGGGAGGGAGGGCAGGAGAGAGAGAGGGAGGGAGGGAGAGCGAGAGAGAGAGAGAGGGAGAGAGCGAGGGAAGTCGGGAGAGGGAGGGAAGGAGAGCGGGAGGTTGGGAGAGGGAGGAAGGGAGAGCGGGAGGCCGGGAGAGGGAGGGAGGGCGGGAGGAAGAGGGGGAGAGAGAGGGAGAGAGAGAGGGAAGTCGGGAGAGGGAGGGAGAGAGAGGGAGAGAGCGAGGGAGGCCGGGAGAGGGAGAGGGAGAGGGAAAAGAGAGGAGAGGGAGGGCGAGGGGGCGGGAGAGCGGGAGAGTGACGAGACGAAACCGCGAGGTCGTCAATTTCACACGGTATCGCGTTAAAAATTATTCCAAACTTACCAATTTTAGGAAATTTACTCGAATTCAAGGGTATAATGGTAAATAAGGGTCGAATCCACAGGGAATTAAGGAATTTCTTGACGTAATCTTCAAATTTGATCAAATCGGACAAGAAATTGATGATAGAAATTGGGAAAATGATATTTTAAGAAAGAAGACTTCAAATTGATTCCACGGAATCAAAAATCGTTGAATTTGGACTTAATTTCGCGGAGAAATCAAGACTCGAAGTGGAGCAAAAATTTTGAGCGTGGAAATCACGATTTTAAGTGAAAATTGATGGAATTAACTTCTAATTCCTAATCTAAACTGAAATTAAACGTGATAGGAGGGTAACTAAGGTAAAACCGCTTCCACTAAACCCAATTAGTGATCTAAACGAGGTGATTAAGCCGATTAATCACCGAAAACGTGAAGAACGCGAACGTGAGCTTCAAGCGTCGATTTCTCCCTCAATTTTCCACCAAATCTCGACTTCTACTCCTCCGTGGATGCGGAAATGAAAGAGGAAGAGGAAAAACTTGAGAGAAACGAGAGAGAGGGGTGTCTAGACAGTCAATTAGATTAAAATATCAACTCGGATGCTTAGAATCGTGAAGAACAAGGCTATTTAAAGGGTGTTTGATCGTAACCGTCCGATCGAAATGATCAACGGTTACGATAAACGGTCCACGATGGACCGTTTTCCAAAATGTCGCGTCCATCGGATTGCTGATGGACGGTCCAGATGCTCCTTGATTTTGCGTTTTAAAACGCATTCGATCGCGTTCGTTGGATCATGATCGGGCGGTCCAGATGCTCCCCGCGCGGTTCAATCTGGACCGTTATAACTCCTCTTTAATTAGTACGTGCCCTTTGATTGATCGATGGTCCGTTCTCCATCTGATCGACGCGCGAGATCGACGCGTCATCCCGATCCAACGATCCTTGTCACGCCACGCCACCTGAAGTATAAGGCACCGCGTGGATTAGTCTCACACGGATTAAATCAAAGCATTTCGTCGGGTTTATAAGACCCGACGTATACTAGTGTTAGCCTTGCCTTCCGATAAGCGGAGGGTTATAAGTACTATACTCAAAACTATATAGAATATATAAATAATATCCGAAATACGATATAGCACCACGTAGGCGCTGCGCGGGTCCGCGTGGCGCTGCCACGCGGCCTTGCGTGCCACGTCGCTGACGAGACTAAATCGTATGGTCGTTGATTACACATAATTTAGTGTCAAAACAAAGTCCTAATATTACCAATTTAAGATTAATCAAAGTAATTAATTACTATAATGGTAATTAAGGGTCGAATCCACGGAGAATTAGGAAAATTTGAGAGATACCTTCAAAATTTGGTCAAATCGGACGATGAATCGAGGTTAGAAATTGGGCAATTTGATATTTTAAGAAAGATAACTCAAAATCGAATCCACGGAATCAAAAATCAGGTGATTTGGTGGAGAATTCGAAGAGAAATCGAAATTTGAAGAGAGGAGAAAAATTCGTTTCGAAAAACGATTTAAAACCAAAATTAAATCTAAATTAAACTAAATCTATGATTCTAAAACTAAAATTAATGCTAAATGACGAAAGATAATGAAGAAATTACGCAACATAACCCAAAGTAGCCTTTGAAATGATCCAATTAATCGCCGGATGCAAGGCTATTCATTCCGAAATTTTCGAAGACGAAGATGGAGTTCAAGATATAAATTCTCCTTCCTCTTTCAATCAAATCTTGATCTTAAGCACTCAATCGACGCGGAAATGAGTCTAGAGTGCTCTCGAACAAACGGCGCGCGATTTGGAGTTTTCTACAAAGAGTAATTAAGAAATGATCGCGAACCGTTTCTTCGTCGCGAAGAACCGTTCTTAAAGAAAACGATTTTGATCTTGGACCGTTGGATGAAGAGCCGCATCAGATCAACGATCGCGATCGCACGTGAATCAATCGAAACGATGCGTCGTTTGATGAACGTCAGATCGTGATCTTGTGGCTGAGATTTAATCGTAGATCCATCGCGATAGACGGCGGTGATTAACTCACTTAAGTGAGTTTTTTTAGCACGTGCTGAAATCTTGATCGCGTGGACCTCGTGTCCATCGAATCCATGCCGTGCGTTCATCGCGATCGGATCCGACACACGACAGCTCGCCACATCACCTGTAATCAAAGCAAAGATAAATAAAATAGTCCCACACCGGGAAAATAGTGTGGATTTTTGAGTATATAAGCTATGACGCATTGAGGCTATTAATCATTTGCCCCCTTATACACGGGGGCCCCCCTATATATAATATGTAACTATATGAAATATATATATAGAATATAAGATATAAGGTGCCATGTGTCACCGTGCGCCACGCGGCTATCGCGCGCGTCCACGTGGCCTTGCGTGCCACGTCGCATCCACGTGGGCCTACGCGTTAAATACCCATTTTTTGCATTTTTTTTAATGTTTAAATTAAATAAAAATCGAAAATAAACATAAATAAAATCAGAAAAATTCCAGAAAAATTCTATAAATTTGTAAAATTCATAACTTTCAAAATATAACTCCAAATTAAGTCAAATTTGTTTTGTTGGATTCAGAATTGAATAATCTATCATTATAACAAGTCAAATTATAAAAATAATAAGAGAATTAATTTAAATTAATTTTATATATTTATGTATTATATAAAATAAATTCATATAAATACATAAATGTAAATAAAGGTCTTTTCTCTCATATTTTCATCTTTAAAAACATGATTATGATCATAAATATAATTAGGATTAAAGATTGTAATATCTTTTTATGCATAATAATCCATAATTAGTGTATTTTTAGATCATAACATGAATTTACACAAAATGATAGAAATATGCTTAAAAGATGATAACATGCATATATTTGTAATGATTAATGCATTAATTTGCATTAATAACCATGTAATTACATGCATAAATAGCATGTTATCAGTCGCATCCACGCGGGCCCCGCGCGAAAAAAAATATTTTTTTTATTTTTATTTATTAAAAAAATGGTTTAAAATTGAAAACAAAATAAAAAAAAATCCCGAAAAATTCCCTAAAAATAGAAAATTCATAACTTTTGATATATAACTCCAAATTATTCCAAATTTCTTTCATTTGATCCAAAATTTAATTATCTATTATTCTAAAAAGTCAAATTTAATAAATAAGAATGGTGAAAATTATTATTTCAAAAACACATTCATTTATTAAGATTTTAAACTTTAGAAAATAAAATGAATGTTTATAAAAATGATTTCTCTTATTATTTTAACTTTAAAAACACTTATAATCTCAAGAAAAGATGGGTTATCAATTTATTAAATTCTAATTTATCAAAATTAACCCTAAATTAAAGTATTTTTAGATTATAATGACTTTTTCATAGAATAATAGAAAAATACATATAAGTATGATAACATGCATGAAAAATAAATCATTTATGTCTTAATATGCATCAAAAATAAATTTTATCATGTCAATTTAGCATGTTATCAGCGAGAGAGGGAGGGAGGGAGAGCGGGAGAGAGAGGGAGGCCGAGAGAGGGAGAGGAGAGGAAGGGCGAGGGAGGGCGGGAGAGCGGGAGAGAGAGGGAGAGAGCGAGAGAGAGGAGAGGGAGGGCGAGGGGGGCGGGAGAGGGAGGGAGAGCGGGAGAGGAGAGGGAGGGCAAGGGAGGGCGGGAGAGGGAGGGAAAGCGGGAGAGAGAGAGGGAGGGAGGGAGGGAGAGTGGGAGAGAGAGAGGGAGGGAGAGAGAGCGGGAGAGAGAGAGAGGGAGGGAGAGCAGGAGAGAGAGAGGGAGGGAGGGAGAGCGGGAGAGAGAGAGGGAGAGAGCAACGAAGGCCGGGAGAGGGATAGGAGACGGAGTGCAACACGCACTAGAAGAAGGCTCCGTGGCGGTTAAAGTCGTTGCTCATCTTTTTAATAATAAAAGGGCTATGCAAATTCCCTTCAAGTGTTTGACGAACGTACTTTGTGTGTGTGTTTCAATTTCTTGAGAAATACATTTTTATGCTGATTCTCATTTCTTATTCTTGTCTTCTTGATCATCTGATCTTTCGTCATCGCCTTGGTGAGAGCTAAAAGAGAGAGAGAGAGAGAGAGAGAGAGAGAGAGAGAGAGAGAGAATAGAGGGAGAACCGGGGAGAGCTGAAGAGAGAGAGAAAGGGCTGGAGAATGAGAGAGAGCTGGTGGGAGAGGGAGAACAAGAGCGAGCGAGAGAGAGAGCATGAGAGGGGGCGAGAGCTCCCGGGAGAATGGGAGAGAGAGGTGGAAAAGAGGGGAGAGGGGGAGAAGGAGATATAGAGAGAACCGGGAGAGAGGGGCATGATGAGGAAGGGAGAGAGATATATGTGGTGAGGGATGATGCGCATTCATTAACTTGTCCCTCTCGCGATGTACTTTATATCCTTCTATGCAGGCCTCGTTTCTAGTTGAGTAGGTAACTACTCTGATTACCGTGGAAACGTGACGAGACGAAACCGAGAGGTCGTTGATTTCACATGGTCTCGTGTCAAAAATAATACCGAATTTACCAATTTTGGGAATTAATAGCGAATAGAGGGGTATAATAGTAAATAAGAGTCGAATCCACAGGGAATTAAGGTATTTTCGAGAGATCTTTTGGACTTTGGTCAAATTGGACAATGAATTGAGGTGAGAAATTAGGGAAAATGGTGGATTTAGAAAGATAACTCAAAGATCTATCAATGGAATCAAGAATCGCTCGATTTGGATGAGTAATCGCGGAGAAATCAAAGAGCAAAGTGATATGAAATTTTCGGAATCGCAAAGAACATAAACAGAAATTAAACTCTAAATTAAGATAAATTAAGATCCTAAATTACAAATTGATGCTACATGACAATAGATTAAAGGAAAAACTTGTTTTCTAACCCGAGATAATGATCGAATCGATCCAATTGATCGCCGGATCGACAACTATTCATTCCGCAAATTCAAACGTGAATATCGGTGTTCAAGAGACAAATTCTCCTCGCTCGATCGATGAAATCTCACATATAAACACTCCGTGGACGCGAAATCGAGTCTAGAAGTGATTACAAGTGAGAGATTCAAGAGAAGATGCGTGTAGATAGGTCGATTGAGTGAAATCTTCCTCGAATGTCTTACAAAATCGAAGAACGCCTTGTTTTATAGGCGAAATTGGGCGTAACCGTTGGATGGATGCGTTTAATCTCCATCAACGGTCCAGATTAAACGCATAACGCCAAACCGTTACGGTTAGATTTTGACCGTCAGATCACAAATGAACTCTCCGATGAAGCTTGATGTGTGTGCGTTATATAAAACGCAGTTGATTGCGCCCGTTGTATCGTGATCCGACGGTCTGGATGTGTAGCGTGTGCTTTAATCAGGGCCGTTATAACTCCGCTTTAAAGACACGTGCGTGATCACGGATCGGTGGTCCGCGTGTCCACGCGATCGACGCATGACGATTGATCCGCCGTTCGATCTAACCCCTCCGCTTCTGCCACGTGCCCTGTAGTCATTAAACCGTTTGGAACTTAGTCCCACACGGAGAAAGTTAAAAGGATTCATCGGGTATATAACACTCGACGATTCTAAGGGGTAATAATTCCCCTCCGATAAGCGGAGGGCTATATGTACTATAACAAAAAATATATATATAAATAAACATAGAGCCACCTGTCACCCCCGCGCCACGTAGGCGCTCGCGTAGGCCCGCGTGGCTCTGCCACATGGCCTTGCGTGCCACGTCGCACCCACGTGGGATCCGCGCGAAAATGACCCCCTTTTTTTCCTCTTTTTTTTTAATTATTTTAAATGATTTTAAGTCGAAAATAAATTTGTAAAATTCCAGAAAAATCCCTAAAAATTGTAAAAATCATAACTTTCAAAATACAACTCCAAATTAATCCAAATTTCTTTCATTTGATCTGAAATTTAATTATCTATCATTCTAAAAAGTCAATTTATTTAAATAACTAGAGATTTAATTCTTATTTCAAAAATACATTCATTTCTTTAAGATTTTAACTTTAGAAAATTAAATGAATGTTCATATAAATGATTTCTCTTATTATTTAACTTTAAAAACCACTTATAATCTCAAGTAAAGATGGGTTATAAAATCTTTAATCTTTAATTCATCACAATTAACCCTGAATTAACGCATTTTGAGATTATGACATAAAATTGCATAGAATGATAGAAATGCACTCAAAGTATGATAACATGCATATAAATGGAATGTTTTATGCCTTATTTTGCATTAATAATCATGTTTTATCATGTTAAGATTGTATGTTATCAAAACGATGTCAGAGAATACAAAAAAATGGTCAAGGGTATATATGTGGGAGAGAGAGGGAGGGAGGCAGGGAGAGTGCTCTCCCTCCCTCCCTCCCTCTCCCAACCTCCCGCTCTCCTTCCCTCCCTCTCCCGACTTCCCTCGCTCTCTCCCTCTCTCTCTCCCGCTCTCCCTCCCTCCCTCTCTCTCTCCCGCCCTCCCTCGCCCTCCCTCCCTCTCCCTGCCTCCCTCGCTCTCTCCCTCTCTCCCACGTTCTCCCTCTCTTCTCCCTCTCTCGCGATGCCCCTCTCTTCCCCATCTTCCTTCCTCCTCTCCTGCATGCGGGCATACGCGCGCTTAAGGGGAAGGAGAAGGAAAATCTCTCCTCCCTCTCTCCCTAGCTCTTCCCTCTCCTCTCTCCTCGTCTCCTCACGATGGAAATTGTTTCCATCGCGAGAAGAGGTGGGAGGAGGAAAGTCTTCCTCTCCCCCGCTCTCTCCACTTCTCTCTTCGTCTCGTCTGACCTCTCTCCCTCCCTCCCTCTCGCGATGGGAATTCCTGCCCTCCCTTCCTCTCTCTCTCTCTCCCGCTCTCCCTCCCTCCCTCTCCCAACCTCCCTTGCTCTCTCCCTTTCTCTCCCGCTCTCCCTCCCTCTCTCCTCTCTCTCTCTCTCTCTCTCTCTCTCTCTCTCTCTCTCTCTCTTTCCTGCAGTCCCTCCTCTCTCTCTCCCGCCCGCCCTCCCTCCCTCCCTCCCTCCCTCTCTCTCTCCTGCCCTCCCTCTCTCCCGCCCTTCCCTCCTGTCTCTCTCTCTCTCTCCTGCCCTCCCTCTCTCCCACTCTCCCTCCCTCCCTCCCTCTCTTCCGCCGTCTCTCCCTCTCTCTCGCCTACCTCTCTCTCTCTCTCTCTCGCCCTCCCTCTCTTTTTCTTCCATCCTCCCTCCCTCTCTCTCTCTCGCCGCGGCGGACTGCTCTCTCTCTATCTCTCTATTTCTCTCTATCCCTCCCTCTCTCTCTCTCTCTCGCCGCCACAGACTACTCTCTCTCTATTTTCTCTCTCTATTTCTCTTTCTCTTTCTCTATTTATATTTCTATGATGTGGCTGCCACATGGATCTAGCCTGGCTCACTTGGCTGCCAACTGGATCGGGAAGAGTCAAGATTTGCGGCTGTGCTAGATTTGGATAAAAAACCGAGAGTTTGTGCTATATTTAGAGAAAATAAGAGTTGATGCTAGATTTGGATAAAATTCAAGAGTTGGTGCTAGATTTGGATAATAACCCGACTTAAATTAAGTCCAGTTGGCGCCCACATCATGTCCACGTCAGCCGCCACCCTCCCTCCTTCTCTCTCACTCCCTCCCTCCCTCTCTCTTCTGCCTCCCTCTCTCTCTCTCCCGCCTCCCTCCCTCCCTCCGTCTCTCTCCCTCCCTCTCTCCTGGCCTCTCTCCTGCCCTCCCTCCCGCCCTCCCTCCCTCCCTCCCTCTCTCTCCCGGTCTCCCTCCCTCCCTCGCTCGCTCCCGCATCCCGCCCTCCCCCCTCCCTCCATCTCTCCCCCCTCCCTCTCTCTCTCCCTCCTTCCTCTCTCTCCCTCCCTCCCTTCCTCTCTCTCTCCCTCTCTCCCTCTCTCTCCCTCCCTCCCTCTCTCTCTCAGCCTTCCTCCCTCCCTCTCTCTCCCGGCCTCCCTCCCTCCCTCTCTCGGACAGTACCTAAGGAATCACCGCCTCTCCTTGCTATCTCTCTCTCGTTGCAACGGCACCCATGTGCTGGAATTTCTCCGGTACTTGGATCAATTCGGGAAGACCAAGGTGCACATTCAGGTGTGCCCTTTCTTCGGTCACCCTAGCCCTCCGGCGCCATGTCCTTGCCCTCTAAGACAAGCTTGGGGAAACTTAGATGCGCTCATCGGGCGACTTCGCGCCACCTACGAAGAAAACGGCGGGAAGCCAGAGGCTAACCCTTTTGATGCTCGAGCAGGTCGTCTTTATGTGAGGGAAGTGAGAGAGTTGCAGGCTAAAGCGAGAGGGATAAGCTACGAGAAGAAGAAGAGGAAGAAATCCTCTCAAGCTTCCACCCAGCAACAGAACCTGTCGCATCAACCATCGCCTTCGATGACGATGTATCCACTCACCAGGCTATCATGATTTTTTCTCTCTTTTTTGCCGTTTCCCTAGGTTTTGATCGTGATGTCTTCAGTGCTAGTGATTTTTTGTTCTTGTTTGTGTGCTGCCAGAATCTGCGATGAAGTATTTCTTCCTGTTGCGTTGTTTCATCTTGTCGCCATGGAATTCGCCGCTTTTCCTCGCGACGGTGGTCCGTGACCCTGTCTACAGAAACCTCTACGCCTGCAAGTATATAATTTTCTGTAGCTGGAGAGAGAGAGAGAGAGAGAGAGTAATGGCCTCGGAGGTCACTGTTGATGAAACGGGTAGCTTAGTGGCTCTAAATTCTTGATAAATAATGCGTCAATCTACTTGACTGGATAATCAGGAGTTCAGTACGATCGCCTTTGGAACTTGTGGAGGATTATTCGCCACGTGAAATGTACTATAAATCACAAATGGATGAAAATCATTTCCTCAACGAGGGTACTTTGTCATTTATGCTTCCTCAACGAGAGAAGGCGGGACGTGGGAGCGAGGGAGGGAGGGAGGGAGGGCGGGAGAGAGAGGGAGGGAGAGAGAGGGAGGGAGGGAGGGAGAGAGAGGGAGGGAGGGAGGAGCGGGAGAGAGAGGGAGGGAGGGAGGAGAGAGAGGGCGGGAGAGAGAGGGAGGGAGGGAGGGAGGGCGGGAGAGAGAGGGAGGGAGGGTGGGCAGGAGAGAGAGGGCGGGAGAGAGACGGAGGGAGGGAGGGAGGCGGTTGACGTGGACACGACGCGGGCGCCAACTGGACTTAATTTAAGTCCATGTCAGCGGCTGGGATAGATTGAGGAAAGAGAAAAAAGGTTGGGATAGATGGGGCGAAAAAAAAGTATGGGATAGATAAGGGAAAACTTTAAAAGTTTGGGATAGATGGGGCTCTTAACCCATTTCTTAATGTTGCGTTGTTTCATCTTGTCGCCATGGAATTCGCCGCTTTTCCTCTCGACGCTGGTCCATGACCCTTTCTACAGAAACCTCTACGCCTGCAAGTATATAATTTTCTGTAGTTGGAGAGAGAGAGAGAGATAGAGCAATGGCCTCGGAGGTCACTGTTGATGAAACGGGTTGCTTAGTGGCTCTAAATTCTTGATAAATAATGTGTCAATCTACTTGACTGGATAATCAGGAGTTCAGTACCATCGCCTTTGGAATTTGTGGAGGATTATTCGCCAGGTGAAATGTACTATAAATCACAAATGGATGAAAATCATTTCCTCGACGAGGGTACTTCGTCATTTATGCTTCCTCAACGAGAAGAGGGCAGGACGTGGGAGCGAGCGAGGGAGGGAGACCGGGAGAGAGAGGGAGGGAGGGAGGGAGGGCGGGAGAGGGAGGGAGGGAGGCCGGGAGGCTAAGAGAGGGAGGCCACTCGGGACAAGACAGGGAGGCCAGTCGGGACGAGAGAGGGAGGCCGGGAGGCCACTCGAGACGGGAGAGAGAGAGGGAGGGCGGGGAGAGAGAGGGAGGGAGGGAGGGAGAGAGGGAGAGAGGGAGAGAGAGAGGGTGGGAGAGAGAGAGAGAGAGAGGGAGGGAGGGATGGAGAGAGAGAGGAGGGGAGGGCGGGACGTGGGAGCGAGTGAGGGAGGGAGGGAGGGAGGCCGGGAGAGAGAGGGAGGGAGGGAGGGAGAGGGAGGCGGGAGAGGGAGGTGGGAGAGGGAGGTGGGAGAGGGAGGCGGGAGAGAGAGGGAGGCGGGAGAGAGAGGGAGGGAGGGAGGGAGAGGGAGTGAGGGAAGGAGGGAGAGAAACGGAGGGAGGGAGGCAGCTGATGTGGACACGACGCGGGCGCCAACTGGACTTAATTTAAGTCCATGTCAGCGGCTGGGATAGATTGAGGAAAGAGAAAAAAGGTTGGGATAGATGGGGTGAAAAAAAAGTTTGGGATAGATTTGGGAAAACTTTAAAAGTGTGGGATAGATGGGGCTATTAACCCTAAAAAAATTTTATTTTTACATATTCATTCAATATAAATTTAACTAAATTCATAAAAAATCAGAATTTTTTTTAAAAATCTATAAATTAGAAAATTTATAAATTTTAAAATATAACTTTAAATTAATCTAAATTTATTTTTTGTTGAGAAATTAAATTATCTATCATTCTTAAAAGTCAAATTTAATAAATAACAAGATAAAAATTTTTATTTCAAAAATATACTCATTTCTTTTAGACTTTAAAACTTAAAAAATAAATAAGTGTAAAAAGTGATTTCTCTTATTATTTACCATTAAAACTTAATTATAATATCAAATAAAAATGAGGATAGTTTACTCTTAAAATATTTCTCTTTAATTATCCCTAAATTAATATATTTTTAAATTGTAACTTATTTTCATAGAATGATAGAAAAACGCTAAAAATATGATAACATACATTAAAATAGAATGTTTTATGTCTTAATTTGTATTAATAATAATATATTTTTATATATAATTTACATGTTATCAATATCTCAAGTCAAAGGACCATATACATAACTATGACGTGAATCAACTTAATTGATTGTTAGGTATAATACAATTTAGGAATTCACATGGATTAATTCAATAAACTCTTTCTTTAAAGAGCACCCGCTATCTATCCTTAGTCTCTCCATACTATTGTTAAAAGATAAACTTTACTCATCTTATAAGTCATATCAAATAATATAATTCTTTATGGATAATTTGATGTCTGACAAGTTGAAATAACGAGGTTGTTGAAATCACGCTGTCAAGATCCAAAAAATGACCAAACTCACTAGTTTTATCAAATGATCACGAATTGAATAGTATATTGGTGAATAAGGCTCGAATCCTCGGAGAATCAAGGTATTTTCGATAGCCCTTTTGAAATTCGATCAAATCGGACAATGAATTGAGTGAGAAATTAGGGAAATTAGTAGATTTAGAAAGAGAACTCAAAAACGAATCCAAGGGATAAAAAATTACTCGATTTGGATCCAGATTCGCAAAGAAATCAAAGAGCAAATTAGATAGAAATTTTCGAATGCGAAGAGAGCAAATCCCGAAATAAAATTTAAAATTATCTAAATGTACGATTCTAAATTATAATTTAATAATACACGATGAAAGATTAGGAGGAAAACACATAATCTAACTTGAGATAGCGATCCAATTAATCACCGGATTTAAGGCTTTTCATTCTACGATTTTGAAAACGATCATTTGCGTTCAAGAGGTGAATTCTTCATATTCGATCGATAAAATCTCACTTTCAACCACTCCAAAGACGGGGAAATGTGTCTAGAAGCGATTAAAAACAAGAGATTCAAAGATGGTGGTGTCTAGACAATTTGGCTACTCGAAATCATCAAAGAATATATTTTCTATCAAAGAACTTCTCAATTTATAGAAAATTTGGCCGTAACCGTATGATCTGGTGTTTCATATTCGATCAACGGCTTTGATGAAATGCACGGATGGGAATCATTATGATTAATTTGTGGCCATTAGATCGGAGATGGACCGCCGAGATTTTGCCACGTCTCATGTGAAGAAGAAAACACATGAAATGCCATCTGTCCGATCTTGATCTAATGCTGCAGATGCGTTTTCATTGGATTTGATCTCAACCGTTATAAATCCTTTGATGGACGGTTGAGATTAAATCGTTTTTAAAAATGATTAGCCAACCAATCCGATTGCGCCGTGTACCCCTCGACTTAAGTGACGATCAACAGTTTCAATTTAATACTTGAATCGGATACTCCACGTGATGCCGCGTCACCTGCACATTTAAAATAAAAACATAGTCACACATGATGAAAATGAAAGAATTTTGACATGTATATAAGTCAAGCGTGTATATAAAATAAAACAAAACACCCGCACACATGTGCACACACGCGCGCACCTATGCACACACGTGCACATGCACACACATGGGCACACAAGCACACCTACACACATGACGCCACGTGGCGTGTCCAAATGCTGCCATGTGGTGATGCCCTTGTTCTCCATGCCACATCAACACGTGATAAAAAATTTATTTTTATTTATTTTAATTCAAAATAAATTGAATTGAATTGATAAAAAATTAAGAAAAATCCTTAAAAATTAGAAAATTTATAACTTTCAAAATACAACTTCAAATTAATTCAAATTTGTTTAATTTGATCATAAACTGAATTATCTATCAGTATAAAAATTCAAAGTATTTAAATAACAAGATAATAAATTTTTATGTAAAAAATATACTTATTTCTTCTTGAAAAACAAACTTAGAAAAGGGAGTGTATATAAATCTTTTTTTATCTTATTATTTAACATTAAAACCTAATTATAATATCAAATTTAGATGAGAATAATCTATTCTAAAAATATATTCTTAATTATGCATAATTATCCCTAAAAATAGTACATTTTAGATTATAACTTAAAATTGTATGAAATGATAGATATGCACTTAAAGTATGATAATATGTATCAGAATAGATGTTTTATGCCTTAATTTACATTAATAATCATATAATTATATGTATAAATTACGTGTTATCAAGTAATCAAGGGGAAGGAAAATTGATAAATTCTTTTGAATTTCAGAGTTCGATATTTTTTTCCTGGGCTATCATAATCGTACAAGAACTGATTGATGTTTACTGTGGGCTTTCTAAGTCATTATGGAAATCCAACATTTGAACAGAATGAAAAGTGTAAAACATGTACTTAGATGTAGCTAAAGGAACATTGAACTATGGATTGAGTAACAAGAAAGTTAATAACTTTCCCTTGGTTGGATTCAATGACAATGATTTGATATTTCATTTGTGACGACAGGAAAAGTGCTTCAAGCTATGTATCTCTTCTTGGACTAAGTGTGATAACTTGAACCTCTCACAATAATTTTTTTTCACTTTAAGTTCTTGCAAGCCAGAATATATTGATCTCAAGAGAGCCACATGTCAGAGTGATTAGTGAACTAGATTAATTCAAGAATCAGCTAAATTGAATTGAAGTCGGTGAAAATTATTGTTCATAATAAATCATCCATAGGGCATGCAAAGCACCCAAAATTTCTTTTTCTCACTCCCAATAATTTAATGTGTGTTATCTCTATGCAAGAGCTTGTGTTGAAGGGAAGAAGGCTATATCCAAACATGTTGCATCGTAAGAACATTATGCAGACATTTTCACAAAGTCACTTGGAAAAGTGAAATTTAATAAATTACCTAACAAAATGTGTCCGGGATGTTGGAATTCATCTCCAAGCTTGGGTGGGTGAGTTTTGGAGGCGATCACAGAGCGATTCCTAGCGGCATTTTCAAGAAAGGCACATTAGATGAAATGCCCATAACATCTCCCATTTTTGTAAGCATTGTACCTTCTCTCTCATCATCTTTCTCAAGACTCAATCCAGGACGTTCATCACTTGGTGCCAGTGGGTCATTTAATGGCCATGAAGGCCATTTCTACTGCAGTCTAAATTACTCAACAGGAGCAAACTTGCTACTATCATTCTTGAAAGTGATGGAGATGGAGTTGTTTACTGAATGGTTGACATAAATTCAACGGTGGTGAATTCCCAGGAAGAGCAATTCTAAGGTTTGAGATAATCACGAATTGCTTCCAGAAGTGATTATAAATTGCAAATTGCCTTCATAGATGCTGCAATGTTCTCATCAATTCCAGTGAGCTTGAGATTTTCACTTCATCACAATTCAAGTATTTTCAGTCGGACAGGCTGGATCTCATGGAAGAACTAGACAGAATTGGACTACTATCATCTTAATGGAAATCTTAGCAGGATATAGTTGCACCAGACCAAATTTAGATCATCATACATTCATACCATGAGATCAAGTTCTCTGCTAGATTCTGTTTCTATTCCCGAGAAGTCATGAAAATTTGAGGATGATCTGATACAGATAATTTGGCATATCATGATCATACTTTCTTTCTGAAATACTCCTCTTTTTGCCCAAATACCCGGTCAAACTCGTTTATTCATGAGATGAGATCATACTTACTATAACATTGCTATGATAGTCATGCCATGTTATTATAGTTACTACAACAGTATGAAGAAGCAAGACAGACGGCTTACATCATAAGTGACCAGTCAAGATCCACGGACCATAAGAAGATTACTGACCAGAATCGGAGTGATCTTGCTCCATCTGATTAAGATGGAAATTTCCTTCCATGTTCTTGTGCACTTCTACCTTGAACTTCTCCTCCTTGGCTCCCCTCTTCAGCTTCAGCAACAGATTGAACTTTGCAGATTCTTCGATTACCTAATCAAAAAACAAAAACTAGTTTCAGCAGACGATGCCATAGGACATGATGAAAACAGAAAAATCTAGAGAGAGAGAGTAACCTCAGCCTTTGCACGAACAATCTCTAATAGCTCATAAGGGAACAGCGAGTTTGATCTTTCCTGGATAGTCTTCACTGCATGATCAGCTGCATCTTGTACCACAGGGTCATGGGTTGGCACATCACGCCATCCTGGCTCCAATGGGCCTGGAATGTTGCAAGGAAAAGAATTTCCAAGTAAATCCAAAAAAATGTTTTTATGGGATAATGATGTAAATGAATAATGGCAAGCAATTCTATAATCTATGCGCAAGCTTTCATCACATCGGTACGATGAAAATGCTCTTAGTGAGACAGATACATTGATAAATAAATGTCAAGCAATCCTAATCTTCTTCCAAAGTTGAATGGTTCAAATAGAGGATTTAATTGAAATTGAGAATGAACAATTTTAAAGTGGTGATCAATATAATGGCCCAACTTTAGGAGTGATGACAGATCTGATGGCCCAGACTGCAAATCTGTTTAATGTTTTTAGAGAACAAAAAGAGATGCGTGATGTATGGCCTCTAACTGATCTACATAGATCACAGAGAGAGAGACATAAACGTACTCAACTATAAAAAAATTCATAGTAGTCCACGTTCTCCACATAGCTATATAAACTAAGAAACTCTGGCGACAGGCTAATAAATTTTGAACAGAATGAGGGAAAGAGAATTTTATTTCATATGTTCAGAATGTTTTCTATTCAGCCGTGAGCATAAGAAATTCATTTGCAGGGAAATACTTATGCAAGTTTTTGAATTATTCGGTTGAAAACAACTTTATTCACAGGTTTACAACATATAGAACAGAAAATAGTCCAACACCATCAGATTCAATTCATTTTGAGTTACTCCATCGATTTCTAGCATTAAGAATAGCTTTGATGGACCAAGATATCAGAACTTGAGGTATGAATACCTCTTTTGGCACCAAGATCAGCATTAGTGATAGATGGAGAGCCACTGACAGGATTGAATTCGTGAAGTTTCTTGGAATTCAACCAAGACTGAACCCACACTTTAGCTTCGTAAAGTTTCTTCTGCCCTTCCTCGATAACCTCCACTGTTATGTGATGAAGAATGCCAGAAACTACTTGTTGCTTTGCCTTTACAACGCGGGAGAAGTGAAGAAGCGCATTCTGCATGTATGAGAAACAACTATAAAAAAATGTAGAAGAACAAGGAAAATGTAATTTATCAACAACTCAGGATAGAGAAGACAAGCAATAATGGTCACCCATTTATTTAAGGTTTTCACCAAAGGACACCGATTGAGATTTAAAAAAAAACATCTACACGACTTCTAACCGAACAGACTATCCAAAGAACGATCATGAACAGTAAATACCAGTGAGTATCAGCAAAAAATATTGGTGCCATACTCGAGAATAGAAAAAAAACATTGGTGAAATAAAGGGGTCATACAATTTCAGGGTTTTCAGGACAGCAGCGACTTAAACTAGAGAAACATAAACACGGCTTTCAATTGAATAAACCGCCAAAAGAACGACAATGACAGACAGAATAATCAAGATCGGCGAAAATACCAGTCAATATGAGCTCGCGGCAATAACTAAAAAAACCTGTTCAATCGAGCAATCATCCAATTATGCGAGGTTTTCGTCACAATAAGCTACGATTGAGATTAATTTGATATACACAACTTTCGACCAAGTAAAATTTGAAAGAGCGGAAAATTTCACCACCTCCTTCTTGTTGTGCTCCTCGACGGCGAAACGGCCGAGATCTTCAATCTCCGCGCTATTCTGCTCTGGTTGCACCTCCGAAATACCGCCAAGAGTCGTCATCTCCGTCACTTCCTTGATCAGCAACTCCGATAGCGCAGATCCGAACTGGACGACGAGCAAACACGATAGCACGGTCAAGAATATCGATCTCATGGAATCTATTCCTCCAGCAACAGTGTAACCTAGATTTTATTCTTGTGCAACTGTCGGCTTCTCTCTCTAATTTTCTCTCGTATTCTTCGTTGCGACGTTTCGGCTTTCCACGTGGTTGTTTTCCGAAACAGAATTTGACGCGTGTCGGTATTTATAGTGAGGATAAAAATAATAGATTTTCAAGGGAAAAATGTTCCTTCTGTAATTATGGCTTCAGTTAAGTTGATATGCATCCGCCACGTGGCGCACTGAAGATCCCTCTCTCTCCTGTCGTGAATCCAACGCTTTCAATGGAACAGGATTCCGATCATGATCGTTCTTTGGCTGATCCATCAATTCAATCCATATCCAAGGAAGGGATCACTGATCAAGTTCAGAATTGATCACTCCCAAGATCAATCAGTTGACTTTGATCACTGATAGATCAAGAGCAAACTTAACAGGACCAATAATCAGATCAATATGATCGATCGCAATGATCAATCTTGTCAATCTCAACACTGATCACTATATCCTATTTCTGAGTACCCAACTCACCCACATACATTCTCTCTCATTTCATTAGTGTTCTTTATTGTTCCCAATCTAATAAAGTTCTAAAAATAAGATCATGAGAGATGAGAGAGGAGCCCATGGAATATATTTTCAGATATTCTATTTCTTAGTCACTATTTTTAATCTTGAAAGTGGCTAAATGGATAATTCTTACATTCAAAGCAATAGTGAGAACCATGATTCTATGATTCATGAATGAGATAGCTAAAAGCCCTCGACAAAGAGAACAAGAGAATGTGACAAAGTCGGCAATCGAGTGTGCGACATATTCCCACATCCCTTGAGTGTAGTTTTTATATAAATGTTACACTGACAACACGCATTTGATACTTTTATTTACTTGAAATTCACTTCTTTTAATAAAAAATTCATGTGAATGAGATGCATGTTTATATGTTTTTGGTACATGTTCTTAAATATCATGAAATTGAGCTTATGCACAAAATTAAGGTTCTCCGGTTCCGGTGTCGGTACCGGTTTTTTGTGAAAACCTAAACCTATACCTAACTTCGGTTCGGTGTCGGTGACGGTATTGTTTGGTGTCGGTTCGGTGAAACCTCTACTTTCGGTGATTTGTCATTTGAAATGAAAATAAATTGTATAAAGTTTTTATGACTCCATAATATATAAATATAAAAATATATATTTCACAAACAAATGATAATAGATTAACACTTCTCAACAACAAATATACAATATAACAATAATTAAAAATACAAATCATAAATTAATTAATTTCAACTTTTAAAAATGTTTCAAAAAAAATAATAGAAATAATTTAGTTTTAAATAATCATCTCTCAAAAGTTTAAATGTCAAAATTATCTATCTCTCTCTCTCTCTATCTTTCTATCTTGACCCTCTCTCTATCTTTCTCTCTCCCCCTCTCCCTCACTCTCTCTCTCTCTCCCTCCCTCTCTCTCGCTCACCCTCCCTCTCTCTCGCTCACCCTCCCTCTCTCTCTCGCCCTCCCTCACTCTCGTCTCCCTCTCTCCCTCTCCCGCGCTCCCTCCCTCACTCCCTCTCTCTCTCCCGCCCTACCTCCCTCCCTCCTCCCTCTCTCTCTCCCGCCCTCCCTCCCTCCCTCCCTCTCTCTCCCTCATCCTCCGTCACTGTCGTCACCCTCCCTCCGTCACTCTCGTCTCCCTCCCTCCCTCACTCTCGTCTCCCTCTCTCCCTCTCCCGGGCTCCCTCCCTCTCTCTCCCTCCTCCCTCCTGCTCTCCCTCCCTCCCTCCCCGCTCTCTGTCTCTCTCCCGCCTCCCTTCCTCTGTCTCTCTCCCGCCTCCCTACCTCTGTCTCTCTCCCGCCTCCCTCCCTCTGTCTCTCTCCTGCCCTCCCTACCTCCCTCTCTCTCTCCCTCTCCCTCCCTCTCTCCCCGCTGGGTTACTTTCTTGCATTAAATTCTGTTACTCCCCCTCCCCCTTCCCCCCTCTCTCTCCCTCGCGCGGGGAAGAAAATCTATTTCACGTGGGGAAGAAATTCTATCTCGCGCGTGAAACCGAAAGCTTCCGGTGCCACCGGAAGCGAAAACCGAAACCGAACCGAAGCCTTCAGTTTGACTTTTGTTTGCCACCGTCGGTGTCGGTTCGGTTCGGTTGTACGGTACGGTTTTGGAGAACCTTACACAAAATGTTATGTTTCATGTTATTTTTATGCATTAATATATTTGATCTTTTTCAAGGTCAAACATATAGACTGCTAGACTTATTTACGAGAAGCTATAGATTTCAAAAGTTTAAAACCATCAAAATGAAGTTTATCTTTGCAAACAACTTGCTCCTTGGAGATAGGTTAAAAGGAGAAGAAAGAAGCTAGGAAGGAGAAGAATTTGTTGACCTATTCTAACCAAGTTGACCTATTCTAACTTTGCAAGTCAAAAAAAGTTGTTGTTCATGACTAATAATTTTATTATTTTATTATTTCATATTTAAATGAATATTTTATTTGAAAAAAAATCAATTTCTAGTCCGTGAATGAAAATTTATATTAAAAAGGCTTTGTGCTTTATCAATTAACATTACTAATGGTTCACAACTAATCATATGCTTATTTTATTCTGACATACTTTATTTCTAGAAAATGAAATTTCTTGTCTAGAGAATACAATTTAGAAAAAAAACACATTATATTTGAAAACAAAGATTTTTTAATTTTTGAAATTTTTCTAGACGTTTTAAGGAACTATTTAAAGGAGGGCTTCATGCAATGCCAGGACAACATTGCCACATGGCAGCATGCTAGCAAGCCAACTAGGACATGAAAAGAGCCAAAGTGGCACTTGGCTATGCATGTGTGATGCACAAGTGGGAAACCAACTTGGATTGATGCTTCAGTATGTCTTAGATTAGCACATATGTAAATAATTAGGTCTTTAATCATCACTTTGCCGTTCAAGTTTCTTTTTCTACCTTCTCTCTCTAATATCCATGTAGTGAGGAATAACTCCCTAACTATATGTATACCCATGTAGTGAGGAATAACTCCCTAACTACCTGAACCCAGAAAGCCAACAGTTTTTATGGTTCTGGGCAAGTGAGAAGCTGCCTGTTTGGTGGGGAGTACCAAAGTACCCGCTTCATCTTTGTAAGTTTCAAGGCCACAATCATAGCAAAGAGACTCCAAGTCTTCCTCCTAAAATGGAAAAAAAGGAATCAAATTTTCAATAATGCACAAAAGAACAGATTTCCAGATATGATGAATTAGCAAACTTATGATCGAACCTTTATGATAAGGATCTGCGATAAGTGCGATAATGGATAGGGATGAAGCTTGTAACTGCTGTAGTTAATGCATAACAATGCCTGTGCACGGACCTTTCAAGATTCATTCAAGGCAAAGGTTTATCAGATGCTTGACAGGCTAGAACTTTTGAAACAATAATAACAATATGTTAAAGAACTGCTAGGATGACATAAAAGGATACTGAATCAATACACGAAAGAAACAGTTTTGCCCTTGAACCCTTTTTTGCTTGAAAAATCGAATTCTTAGATTAAAATATAACTGAATGAATTACCTAATGCAAATGAAAATTAACAAATGAAAGACCTCTAAATTGACATAGATCTATTTTTTTGAGCAAAATGGTGAATTACTGGAAAATAAGAGTTTATAGTAGGATTCACTTAGTGCCATGCTGACACTTCTAAGGATAAACTGTTTTTTTCTTCAAACTTAATGCCAAAAAACATGATTAAAATACAAAAAGAAAGAAACGATTAGAAAAGGAAAAAAAAACTGAGTCAGTGGATAAATGTGCCGCATACTAGAGTGTCACAAGTGCACTGATTGTTACCAAGAGCATCCAAATATTTTTTAATTTCCTTTTCAATTAATTATGTAATTTATCTCTGAGGTAAAAACTTTGGCTGCTTACCAATAGCATCCAAACATTAGTGGGCCATATTACGAGGCCCACTAATGTATCTCACAAAAAAGTCTAAGGTATTTGGAACTTTGGCTGCTTACTGCACACCTGAGCTCCCCAACCTCACAATGGTAATGAAGATGCTCTGGAGAGCTGGACCCAAGTGTGGTTGTTCTCTGTTGTTGCTGCTTCTTCTATTCTTTTGTCCCACTGCTCCAGAAAAACCTTACTGGTTTCAAATGAACTGGCCAGGGAGAACCTCCTCCAGTGGACTTTCCATGTGAAGGTCATCCTTTGACCCAGAAAGAATATGAATACTGTTCCAAAACCCTCTGTTCCAGCTATGGTTTACTTTTTTTACACACGGCATCTAGAAAGCCAGCAATGGTTTTCTCGGTTTTCAGACAAAGAAGGAGATTTCCGGAAGAAGCTAGGTGCCAATGCTCAAAAAATGATGATGAAGGAAAAATTGCGGGACATTACATTTAAGGTTTGAACTCGTCATCATGAGAACTAGGCTGCCGTTGAATATGCAAAAGAGTTAAACGCTATTTGGAAGGTCGCAGACCTCTTAGGGCTGCGTCCTTCCATTCAAGCTCAATTTACCCCTTTTAACTGGATTAAACCCTGAATAGAAACACAAAGTATCCTTTGAGGAAGCCATGGATTCGGATGGATAGAGAATGTTTAATATTATTTGCAATGACATCTCAAACAGAGAGCTCTGCATATGCTGTTATCTGATATCTCTTCTGCTGATGTCTGTTCACTGGAACTTTCAGATCTCTTCATATAGGAATGCTTAAAGAAAACATAGTTTTGGTAGCATAGCAGAGAGTAAGAGCGCCAACAGATGTTAACAGCTGTCTATTTTCATACCTCATCTAAAAGAGGTTCTAAAAGGCAGGACTGTAGATAAGATGATTCAGTCACTGCCATCTTCAAGAAACGCCAATAATTTCCCATATAAAAATGCCTGCAATATTGAAATCATCAAATGATAAGAATACAGGTGGAAGAACACAAACTTGGAGACTAAACCATGCGATATGTAAAGAAGTTAAAGAATATTCAATTATTTTGTGCATAAAATATGATCTAACAAAAATTTGTTCAGAACAAATTTCTCAACATCAGATTATCCTAATGGGTATTCTTATAATATACCTCTAACAACTTGAGAAGGGCTGTAAGGGGAATCATGTAAGAAATAAATCATTTATTAGCTACTTCAGGAGAGGACAGAACCACATTTGAATGTGTGTTCCAACCTGAGGGCAAATAGGAGTTGCAACTGACTTACCATCAGCTCTCTCTCTCTCTCTGAAAAAATCATTCTGAGTACACCCAGAGTTTCTAAAAATTCATTTCTATTCAATAATCTGTTCAGACAATTCAGGAATTAATCAATTTGAATGTGACGGTATGATTTCACAATTCACAAGCTGAAGTCCTATCTCACACTATCAGTCCAAAAATAGGTTATGAATATGACGTTTCGGCCATTAATTCATTCCATCAAATTTTATTTTCTTGGATTTATTTCCTTAGATTAGGATAGTTAAGGCCATTAGTGTTTCCCTCATATAATGCATTTGTCCAATACCTTAATCTGTACTGTTAGCACTTCTAGACTCAAGTTACAAGGCCTAGAGCGACAGATCTATCACATTCCTTCCTGTCCACTCAAATTACGGTTCTCCTTTAAGATGGCCAGATTCAAATCATGATTCTTCCATAACCATCTCAATATTTTTGTCAAGATGACAAGGAATAAAAGTTATTTATTAAACATGCATCAGATAAAACATGCAGTTAGAAGAATTACCTTAAAATATTCCGTGAAAATCGCACCTCCTTAGACTTCAGAATTGAGGCTGATATTTTCCTCAGCCACAAAGAGATCGAATTTCTCTCCTTAAAAAATAGACGAGTTGACTCAGTCTCTAATCATGTAGGGTATAATTGTAAAATGGATGCTACAAAGATATTTATTGCCAAATAGAATCAAATTACCTGTGTGCTGCGGGCCAGTTGGAGAATCAAATAAAATGAATAGAACTCAGCTGCATTACAGTTGTTGCCACCGTATTTTTTATTATTGGTATACAAATCATATAAAGACGTGAGCGTTTTGGTCAACTGTTCCATGTTCAGGTGAAGAAGGGATGATAAATCAGCATTTTGGCACTCCTTCCGAAGCCTCTTTTCCGATATTATATGAAATTTAACCTGAATTATCTTTCATCAAGTCAAATTACTGGAAAAACATATACACAAATATCATCAAAGATTAAACGATATTTGAATTGACCAGACACAGATTTATGAACCGGAGGTCTGCATGGGGTTGCACAAAATTATGAGCTTATTTTATGACTAGTGACTGTGCTACACTTATTCCTTATAAAAATAATTCCCCAAGTAGTACATGACAGATGGTAGAAGGTTGTACTCAGGAAAGTGATTGCAGACGGGGGAGAGGTGAAGCTCAAGAAAGAGAGAAGTGATCCAACCATTGTGGCTCTTACATTCTGCCCTGATGAGAGCGACCTAACCAAGTATCTCATCAATAATCAGGTTCTGAGGAAAATCTGCTATGGTTCTGAAAGAAAGGAGAGAATTTATGTTTGTTCTGGAGATCCTTTGGAGGTCACTATGTATATGATATAAGTTCTGTGTACTTTTCCTGAGAATGCTCATAAAAAAGGCCAAATCTATTAGTTAAAATTGATGAACAACCATATTGAAGAAGAGCAAAAGTATTAAAAAGGTATGAAAGAAGGCACCATCATCTGAAGATCTAATTTTATGCAGAGATAGAAATTTCTCTCCACAAAGTGTTCATTTTACCTTAATCTACAGTATCCAATAAAACATAAGCTTCAAAGTGACAATTTTTCTGGATTTCAATGCTCCCAAACTAATTAAACTTCAATGAAGACCTGAAATTATAAAAAATTATGTACCATTTCCTCGTACATGAAAATCACATCATCATTAATGATGTTCTGGATGCCAAGATCTTGCCTTATTGATCTGGTTCGGTCAAGGATAAAATCATGGACGATACCAAATGGATGATCAGAAGATTCAGCTATTTCTAAAAGGTATTTCAAAGTTTTCTGAAGAACTGGAAGAGGCCGGATACTAGAGGGTTGCTCAGATGCAGCAGAAATTGTCCTGCAAAACTGAAAGCATAATTTTTTAATGAAAATTCGAGTACTTTCCAGATGCATAACAAAAATTAAGTACAAAATTGGAAAACCTAAGCCATGTGTTCTGAAGTTAACCATTCAAATAATCAGCTATTATTTATTGGGTCTGGATACAGATTAATAAAGGCAAGCAAATCAGATATCCTCAATTTTTTGAGGAAATCAAGTTTCATGAAAAATGATTGAGTTTATTTTAATGTGCATGATACAGCTTATTTTACTTGAATTAAGGTAATACTTGAATTATTTCTTCTATTGAAATTTTAACAACCTTTTTGACAGCAAGTTGGGAGGAAGTTTTTCTAGGATTTCCATGTAATCTCTCGAAGATGGATAGATCTCGGAACACCTCGCGCTGTTCCCTCTCCTTAGCTGTTCCATAAAAATATAAATTTATTTCAAACAAAATAAATCTTTTATATCAATAGTAAATGATTACCAGAGAAAGATTGAATAAAGAGCTAAATCTTGATGATTGATCATCAAGACTGGCAGATAATCATGATGGGAACAATCATTGGATCCCTTGATTGCTGTTTAGCAGCAGTACAATGACTGCCGAGTTGAATGATTGAGGTGATTAGCCCAGTATTTAAGGGACTTTGCAGGCCCAAGTGAACAGTATATTACTAAATCTTGACGATCAATAATCAAGATTTGCAGATATTCGAGATGGGAACAATGATCAGGCCCCTTGACTGCTGTCAAGCAGCAGTATAACAGCTGCCGAATTGAGTCTTTGCGGTGATTGGCCCATTACTTAAAGGACCTTAGACGGCTGGAAAATCCTACTTGTCCATCGCTGGCATCAAGTTGTGGCATGTAGCTGAGGGAGAATGGCGACGGTGTATGGAACTTGTTAAGCTTCTTCAGAGACTTAGGAGAAGACTCTAGAGAGGGGCAGTTATGAGCTGTCACCACAAAGACAGTCTGTGTGGAGCATCTAGGAATAAAGACCAGGAGGGGAAGTAGGAGGATAATCAAGAAATAGATAGAAACTTTGGGAGATCCTCCTACAGCTGTCTGGCTGGATAGTTGATGCGACTTCCAGATTTACTCTCTTCTTCCTCCAGAATTGTTAATTCGTGTTAGCTATCTTGAAAACCATCCCAACGGGGAGCATCTTTTCATTGAAAGATCTATTTTGGTTTCCATCTTCCCCAATGATAAGCGAAAGTCTTCTAAGAAAATCCTCTATTTTCTCCCTAAAAACTTGAAACCCCCCTCTCGTTTCACTAAAATCATTTTTCATCAATATTGTTATATATTGATTGATCAGTGAAGCATGACTGATTGATCCCGGGAGCCTGTGGAGTTGGAAAATGAACAAACTAAAACGCACACTACGTTAATCAAGGACATGGACAGCAGAAAATGAAATGCGTAGAATCATATATCTTTAAGATTTGAGGAATGAATAATTTGGAGGTGAATAAGACTGGCTGAGCCCTGCCGTTAGAAATTCATTAGCACAAAACGTTTGCACAAGAAATTTAAAGTTAAAGAAATGTATAAGAGTCAATTTAGGTCCATAAGATCTAGCGTAACTACAGCAATGTGAATAATCAATCGGCACCAAATTACTAGAAAAAGAGTTTTTGGTGATCTATTGCATCTCTTGAAGTAAAAGAAAGTCAATGTCGATCCTTCACGAACCAAACCCTGCCCAAATGAAAACCAGATTCCCGCTTCCATCGGAGAGCGTTTAATTTGAAAATCCTGCTCCTTTGAGATCATAGTTGCCCCGAGGCTAGAACGTAGGAAAAGCAGGAAGACGAAAGATTCTCAATACTTCAAAATTAAGTGAAGAACTGAATACCTGGACACATATCGGGACAGCTCCCGACTAACGAAGAGAATGTCTCAATTTCATCAATTTTTTGTCCCTGATCTCCGACACTACTTGAACCGGAATTCGATTCCCGCGGAGACGATCGTCTCCACCTATTTGTGTGTGAGGACGACGGATATGCGCGTCGTCCTCCCTCTGATTCGCGTGAGCGCCATGATCTCCCTCCTCGAGCGCCTCCTCTCCTTTCCATTAGAGAGAATTTTCCCTGTAATCGGAGACCAAGTATAAACTATTAGATTCAGCTTTATAAAGTTTATAGAGAAAAAGTATCTGGAAAACAAAGAAAAATATGAAGCCCACAAAGAAAAGTTTTCACCAGTTAGATGTAGATTGAATTCTCTCCAGAAATCCATAAATTTCAAATAAAGTAATTAATAGAGGGAGTGAGCTGTTGAAATGAATAATAACGTGTTCAATAGAAAATGAAAATTTGTAAAAGATGTCAGATTTTTACTTTTAGAACAACATGAATCTCACATTCATATAATTTTCCTAATACATTGATGTATGGTTTGAATCTATATCTGGACGTGCATATTTTGATTAAATAGATAAGTTTATTAGTGATCATAAACATCACTAATCTTGGATAAACTATCAATGATCATGACCAAAATCATAATTCTTCATTCCTAAAATCAGAATTTTAGGTAGAGGGCTAGTTTTTCAATAAAAATCCAAGTTTTAAACCTCTCATTCCTGAAAATGTCCACCTATCTTATAAAAAAAATGTTTCTTCATTCAAGTTCATGTTAAAAATGGTTCTTCCTGTTCATCATCGTTCATTCATGAACACACAAACAATAGAACGTGTTTAATGAAATGTTGATCAGTTTCTCTCTTGCCTCTTGGATTTGGGCTGTTGTCTTCCTTATTGACTCCTCGGAAATGAAGGACCTTCAGTCTCTTCTTTCTCTTTCGATTAGGAGAATCCAAATCCTCCTCTATCTTCTTCCTCATTTCTGTTGGTGCTTTCTCGTTGCATCTTCTCAAATTCGGGGTCTTCACAAAGGGCTTGCGCGAACTTTCTCATTTCTTGTGGGGTTTGATCGAATTGAGAAAATCCCTAGCTCCTAAATTGACAGGTCATAGGCTAGATGTCTTCCATTTGTCACTTCAATGATCGCATACCGCCCAATGGAAAAGCTCCTCTACGCCATGAATGGCGACCCTAATTAATGGCGTTAATAGACCTGTATATTCTCTAATTTTTGGTATTCGTCCTTCACCAGATGCCTTTAGAATTCCTCTTTGTAAATATCGATCTACGAGTTCAATGAATTCGAGTGCATGTCTTCATGAAAAATACTTTCTTTCGAGCACTTCGTCATAAAAAATGTATGAGCTAGAAATGAAGATTATTCATAGTCTTCTTGAGAAAAATGGTAATTTAGACAGTATAGTTAGCTTTCTCTCTTCTCTCTTGATTTTTATAATTAACCAGTATTTGTATTAATCTGTTTCTTTTCAGCCATACTAGACGTGCTGCATGGGGCTTCAAGAACACCTGCTTCCATTTGTATCATGTTTGTAAAATGGGAAAGAAATTTTTTCATGAGATATTTGATTTAGATCTTTGGTATCTCTTTTATACTTCGTTTAGATAATAAAATGCATTTTTCATTTTCAATGATATTAAAAAATTACATGTAGATATATAAATCTTTTGATAGATGATAAATACTTTAATGGCATTTAAAAATCCAATTAAAACGAAAGCCACAATTTTAAATTATTTATTCTCCAAACAAGATATCTATGGATGGATACTCTATATATATATATATATATCCTGTGATATTGAAAAACGAAAAAGCAAATTATTTTTCGAAGTCCCGTCGAGAGAATTTAAATACAAAAATAATCATTTATAATGTGCCCGGGATTCGATATCTCACGCATCATCATTTGAAGAGATCACCGCTGTTCAAGAAAATGAATATCTTCGCGACTACTGTCTTTGCAAGGTTGCATGAACGAGATGAGTTCTTCAAAATACTGAGATTTTTACGGGTCGTCTTTATTTATTGGGCTGCGCATTTGTTTGCCTGGTCCTTTCTGATTTAATTTTATCTTTCATTCGTGAATTATTGAGCTCGCAAATTTAAAGGACTCTTTAAGCTCTTGCCGTTGATTTGACCTTTGAAAATTCTCTGTTCCTTTCTTCCCGATGTGATTGGAAATTTGATCTTTCTTTCCCTCTCTCGCTGTTCATCTCCTGGTCATCGATGGTAATGTCCCTATCATTTTTTATTTTTTTTTGACTAATCCTCGCCTCTTTGAATCTCGATGCCCTTCTCGGCTCTATAAAAAGACCATCGCAGGTCATCTCTTGCACCGCGCCTTCTTTCCTGATAGCTTGCCATAAGCCATGGCTATTCAGCGCCGAAGCCCGGTAGCCTTTCTTCTTCTCCTGAGCCTCGTCGCTTCGTTTCTTGGCCCCTCGCATTGCGGCGAAATAGCTGTATACTGGGGGCAAGGAGACAAGAGCAACGAGGGAACCCTCACAGAGACCTGCGCCACCGGACGGTACGAGTACGTCATTATTGGCTTTCTCAGTCAGTTTGGCCAGGGCCGGCCCCCGGTCCTCAACCTCGCTGGGCATTGCGACCCTGCCACCGGGGGCTGTGCCGGCGTGAGCAACGATATCCGGGCCTGCCAGGCTGCCGGCATCAAGGTCCTCCTCTCTATCGGTGGCGGCGACGGCAGCTACGGGCTGGACTCTCTCGAGGACGCCCAAGGCGTCGCGAGCTACCTCTGGAACAACTTCCTCGGCGGACAGTCCGGCTCTCGCCCTCTCGGGGACGCGGCCGTCGACGGTATCGACTTCGACATCGAGCAGGGCGACGGACTTCACTATGGGCAGCTCGGCAAGGCGCTCAAGGACCTGGGCAACCAGGCGGGGAAGACAGTGCTGCTGTCGGCGGCGCCGCAGTGCCCCTTCCCGGACCAGTACGTCGGCAAAGGCATCGGTACCGGAGTCTTCGACTTCGTCTGGGTGCAATTCTATAACAACCCCGGGTGCCAGTACTCTGACGGTGACGTCAGCCAGGTAATAGCATCGTGGAACAACAACTGGGCAGATATCCCAGCCGGGAAAGTGTTCCTGGGCCTTCCCGCCGGCAAGGCCGCCGCCGGTAGCGGGTACATTCCCAAGGAGGTGCTCATCACGCAGGTGCTTCCGGCGATAAAGTCCTCTCCCAAGTACGGCGGCATCATGTTGTGGAGCAAGCAGTATGACGACATCAGCGGCTACAGCACAGCCGTCAAAGGGAGCGTCTGATAATCTGGAGACCGGAGACGATCGGGTTGTTTCTTCGTCATGTTATCGTCTAAGTTTCGTTTAATAAAAAATAAAAGATGCTGATCTTTTATCGTCTATCGCTCTTCATCGTAAAGATTCTAACGCAGAAAGCTTGTCGGTGAATTGAACAGAGAAAACAATGATTTGTATTAATTGGTCAAGGGCTGGATAATTCAGACTGCCCGCAGCATGTCTCTTGACTGCGCTGCCATTGATGACGTTTACAGAGTTTAAAAACTCTTTCCGGCTCACTCCCTCTATCTCAATCTCCCGTCATACTTCCATCTGTCCATTTCTGTCTGCGTGTGTCTCTCTCATCAGTTTCATCGTTTCAATTTCCAATCTTTATCAATCTCTTTCTGCTGCCTCTTCATCTGTCTCTCACGGCTCTGTCTCTTGTTCTATACAAGATCCGCGTACTTCCGTCGAACTGAGAGATCGGAAGAGAGATTGAGGATAGAAAAACCAACTTTAATCTATTCGCGGAAAGAACTTCCGCTTCGCTCTACATGATCATTTCATAGAACATGTTGGGTGATTTTATAGAACACCCAACCAATCAGGAGAGGAGAGAGAGCAAGGCGTTTCCAACGGCCATCGCAGGCCGCTCCCGTCGCTCCTGACGTGTCACCCTCGTGGCCGTCGTAACCCTCCAGAACGGACGGTCCCGATTAGAGCTGTAACTACCTGTGAAACAGAAATAGAAAGCAAAGTGTTTGTGAAAACGACGGGAGGTCGTTGATGCTTCCGTAACTGCTGCTGCTGAGCTGGAGCATCCCCATCAAACTCCTCCATGCTCAAGCTCCTCCATAGGAGTGCTACGGATCCCGATCCGATCACGCATCTCCTGAAATTTCTGTCTTTCGAGAGCTTTTGTGAACATATCGGCCAACTGATCTTCCGTCCGAACAAAGCTAATTTCAATCCTCTTGTTTTCCACACACTCACGTATAAAATGATAGCGAGTGTCAATATGTTTTGTGCGGTTGTGGTGACCCGTGTTCTTGCTCAAGGTAATTGCTGATTGGTTGTCCACCATCAGCTTTGCCATTGACACTTCATTGCTTGTCAATTCTCTGATCAACCGAAACATCCATATAGCCTGACAGGTAGCGGAAGTGGCTGCTATGTACTCGGCTTCGCAAGAGGACAGAGCGACTATGCTCTGCTTCTGAGACGACCAGCTGACTGCCATTCCACCAAAGAAGAAGATATAACCCGAGGTGCTCTTGCGATCGTGACAATCACCTGCAAAATCACTGTCGCTGAAGCCAATTAATTCTCCCCTCATGTCTCCCTTCTTGTAGAGCAAACCATAGTCTTTTGTTCCCTTAATGTATCTCAATATCCGCTTTACCCCATTGTAGTGCTCAAGGGTAGGACTTTCCATATAACGACTTAAAATCCCTACTGAGAACAGGAGATCCGGCCGGGTATGCGTCAAATACCTCAGGCTGCCGATTAGGCTACGATAGACAGTGGAGTTGACCGTTGACCTTCCTTCTTCATTTGTGAATTTGACTCTGGCTTCAAGAGGCGTGGCTACAGCATTACATTCCCCGAGTTTGGCATGCTGTAGGACTTTCTTTGCATAACTCGTTTGGGATAAAAAAAAATGAAGTTCTCACCTTGCTTTACCTCTATTCCCAAATAAGAGCTGAGTGAGCCCGAATTGCTCATGTCAAATTCTTGAGTCATCTCTATCTTGAATGTCTCTATGACATCGGAGCTTGACCCTGTGACAATTAAATCGTCAACATAAACACCAACAATCAAAGTCTCACCATCCGATCGTTTGAGGTAGAGTGACTGTTCAAATTCACTCTTAATGAAACCGAGAGAGAGCAAACATGAATGGAGCTTGAAATACCAAGCTCTCGGGGCCTGCTTCAATCCATAGAGAGCTTTCTTGAGTCGAAGGACATACCCTTCCTTCCCTTTGACCAAGAAGCCTTCCGGTTGCTTCACATGAATGACTTCATTAATCTCCCCATTGAGGAATGCAGACTTGACGTAGAGATGATGGATCTTCCAATTCTTCAGTGCTGCCAACGCAATCAGCAGTCGAATTGTCTCAAATCAGACCACTGGAGCATAAATCTCATCATAGTCTACCCCTTTCCTTTGTGAGTATCCCTTCACCACTAACCGGGCTTTGTATTTGATGATGACCCCTTGTGGATTCTTCTTCAATTTGAATATCCACTTCAAACCTATTGGTCTGAAATTTGGTGGGGGAATCTCCAATTCCCATGTGTCATTCCTATCAATTGCCAGCATTTCTTCCCTCATGGCCCGTATCCACACTTCTTCACTAGCTGCCTCTGTGTAGGAGAGTGGTTCATCACTTGAGATTAATAGAGCTTCCTCATCCTGTGTGATTGGAGAGGTCTCAGTATAAAGATCAGTCAGAGATCTGAATCTCGGGGTATTCATGTCTTCTGTAGTATTTGAGGAGGTCACTTCGGGTGAAACCGCCTCCTCTTCATCCGAGGACTCAACTAGATCTTCAATTCCCTATTCAGAGAGGAAATTAGGTAGGAAGGTAAGTGGAGTAGTGCTTTCACCTTGCGTTGACCAAGTCCACCTCTCTGCTTCTTCAAAGATGATGTCTCGGCTGATGACCACCTTGAGGTTGACCGGGTCAAGGCATTTATATGCCTTTGAACCAAGTTGGTATCCGATGAATATCATGAGTTTGCTCCTATCTTCAAGTTTACCTTGATGCTTCCTCGTGTCCTTTGACGGGTCGTTTTTGTGCGTCGTTAAAACACAAAGACGATGGTCAAACAAAATTTATAAAACCGAACTCACAAAGACAAGATAAAATAATCAAGTACTGGGTAAGTCTCGGGTCGATCCACAGAGAGCAGGGTTGACTTTAATCGCAGAGTTGACTTGGTCAAACTTAGGTTTAAAAGGAGTTTTAAATAAGAGAAAATAAGATTTAAGATATTTAAATGATATAATTAGGGTAAATAAGAAGTTTTAAGAATTGAAATCTCGGATTTGACAGAGAAAAAGTCAAAAGTCAAAGTCAAAGCATTGACTTTGACCAGCAGTAGAGTGTTCTGCAAAAATCAGAGAATCAAACAGAGTCAGAAGATTACGAAAAATTATATATTTGGAAACTAGAGAGAAAAATGGAATTTATTGATATAAGTTTTGTAATTTTTTTGGATAAGAAATGGATTTATTATGAATTATTGAAAAATCAATGATCAGAAAAATCCCCGAAATGAACACCTCAGAGGAAATCTTCAAATTGAATGCCCAAATGAAATCCAAATCTTGCAATTTATATGTCAATAGAAAGCTAAGAACCAGAGGAATCCAACAAGACCGAAATTATCAAATTCTGATTTGTCAATAAAAAAAGTAATTGACCCCGAAAGTCAACGTTTGACTTCTGATGAAAGGATGAACAGTCCGTGGTCAAACGTTAAATTGAAGGGTCAAATGAACTCAGAATTTGATGAAATTGCTATCCACGGAAAGCTGATGAAAAAGAGGAAATCCAATGAAACCAAAAATCAAGTGATTTGGAATTATAATCAGAGAGATATCCTATTTTCAAAAATCAGTGACTTTTTCGGACTGAAATTTGGGGAAAAATGAAGAACACTATGAACTAATTTGCAAAAATTAAACTTCTAAATCTAATAAAAAAACTCAAATTACCTCTTGATAATCGATCGAATCTCACTACTAACCCGATTGCCACGAGAATTAAGCTCCAATTTGCACGAATTGGAGTGAATTTGCTCGGATCCTTTCTCACGGACTTTCGGAATTCAAGGGGAAAATTCGATGAAATCAAGGAGGAATTCGCGATCAATCCCGCTCCAATCCCTTCGGAATCGAGTCTAAACGCGGGGGGATCACGATGAACTTAAGATTTTCCTCGAAATTCGCTTAATTCCTTCACGAATCAATCAAAAGTTGAAGAACAAGAGAGGGAAATACATGCTTTTAAAGAGGGAATTAGGCCCGATTTTGAGGGCAATGAAGGCGGTCGTGGAGGCGGTTTGCAGGGGTCGTGGGAGCGTTTCCTTGGGGCGACGTCGCAGCTTCGGGATCGGCCATGAATGGGCCTCAATTTCTGCCACGATTTCCGCATTTCTTGGCCTTGCTTCTCGCCGGGATCGTCCACAATCGACCACGATCGTGGCCTGATCGTGCATCGATTGACCGTCGATCTCACTGTAGATCTTCACGGAAATCACGGCTGGCCCTTGTGGAGTTGATTCCGCAGCCAATGCTCCACGATCGCGGCTCGATCGCGCCGCGATCGCGGTTCGATCGGACCGCGATCGTGGAGTTCTTCCACGTGTCCTCGCAACCGTCCGATAACGCTTCAGGTAAATGAACGGCTCCGATCGCCCGATCGCGTGGTCCCCGATTCCGACGAGCGTCCGCCGTCAGATGGGCAAAAATCGCGATGATGATCTTGATCGTAATCGCCCTCCGTTTGATGAAGATCCCGCGCTCCAGAATCGTCCACGTGGCGTCAGGTAAGCGCTCCGATCCCATCACTTAAGTGATTTTTTAAAGCACGTGCCTGGATGAAGATCGCGTGGACTCCGGTCCACGCGATCCACGCTCTGCGATCAGCGCCGACTGGATCCGACGCTCCCTGTGCCGCCACGTCACCTGCAAAAGTAAGACCGTGTGGGACATAGTCCCACACGGAAGAAAAATATTTTGCTCCCCTATAAATTAGGGGCGGTTAACGCCCTAATGCATTACCGCCCCTAAAATCTAACCAGGGGCCCACTATACCCGTGGGCCCTCCACATGCGAACCTCTCTGCCACGTGGCGCCCCACACGGGCGCCCACGTGGACCGTCCGTGTGGCCTCCTGCCACGCGTCGGCGCCACTGCGCCCCGCGTGGGCCACACGCGCCCTGCCACGTGGCCTCGGCGCCACGTCGTAACGGCGCGGTGGACCGCGCGCCACGTCAGCCCGTCGCTGGGCCCGGTCGCCACGTCAGGCTGGCGCGTGCCACGTCAGCTCCGCAGGTACGTTTTCCCTTTTTCGCGATTTTTTTCTACTAAAAAAACTTAAATAATTCAATTAAAAAAATCAAATAAAAAAATAGGAAAAAAATCGAGATAAAACTTTAGAAATTCATATTTTTTTCAAAAATACAACTCCTTTTTAATCCAAATTTTTCTCCATTGGATCACAATTTCTTTTCTTTTTTTAATATCATGTCATTTAAAAATATATTTAGAGAGAAGAAATCAAGATGACTTATAATTTACTCAAATCATTTTTTTCATTAAACATTCCAAATCATAAATTCATCCTAAAATCATCCTTCTAAACATTTACTGAAGTCAACATGCATCTATAACAGAGATTAACTTCTATTACTTTAAACCAAAGATTAATCATCGATTAACATGAAATTATCCCTAATTTATGCATAAATATCAACTTTAGTGAAATGACATGCCAATGGAGAAAATTCCTAAAAAGTATGATAACATGCATCATATTCACATAAAATAAGCATGAATATGAGTTAATTAGGGTAAGAATTCAGGTTATAAATGCATGTTATCATCCTTCACATGAGCAATGCATCCAAAGGTCCTCAAATGGTCTACTGAGGGCTTTCTCCCAGTCCACTTCTCGTAAGGAGTCTGACCCTGCAAGGCTTTTGAGGAAGCACGGTTAAGGATATAGACTGCAGTGTTTACTGCCTCTCCCCAAAGCTCTCTAGGAAGGTCCTTGGCCTTTAACATGGCTCGGACCATGGACACCACAGTCCTATTCTTCCTTTCTACCACACCGTTCTGTTGAGGTGAGTAGGGGGCAGTCAACTGCCTCTTAATTCCATGCTTCAAACAAAAATTGGTGAATTCATCTGAGGTGAATTCTCCCCCTCTATCTGATCTGAGGGTCTTGACCTTCATTCCCTTCTCCGTCTCTGCCAGGTTTTTGAAGTGTTTGAAGGTTTCCAAAGCGTCCGACTTACACTGCAGCATTGACACCCAGGTCAGTCGCGAGTAGTCATCAATAATTAGAAGGAAGTAACGGCTTCCTCCTAAAGTAGTTGGTGTAATAGGATCGCATAAATCTGCATGAATGAGCTCCAATGGCTCTGAAGCTCGGAATGTGGATAATTTCGGGAAGGATGTTCTGTGATGCTTCCCGGAGATGCAACTTCGGCATAACTTACTTGGTGTGCTGATGGCAGGTAATCCTTCAACTAAATTTTTCCTTCACATTTCCTTTAGAGTGTGAAAGCTAAGGTGGCCAAAGCGTGAATGCCATAGCCAGTCTTCAAAAGTATCTTCTGTCGTGATCAAGCATTGATCAACGATGCTTAACTTCAGCAGGTAGAGCCGTCCCGCTAGATCTATGCACCTCTGCAAACAAGCAACCATCCGGATTAAAAATAGTGAGCTTACCATCTCCCATTATCATTCGGTAGCCTTCCTCGTCCAATCGACCGAGACTTAGGATGTTGGCCTCTAGTTTAGGAACAAATAGGACATTTCGGAGGCGAAGTATGCTCCCATCTTTCTGCTTTACCTCAATTTCCCCTCTGCCTTTAATTTGGATCCGTGAATTATCGCCGAATTTCACGGATCCGACAATGGAATCGTCCACCTTAGTGAAGAATCCAGATCGTCCGGTCATGTGGTTGGTGGCTCCGGTATCCAAATACCACAGAGCAGGATCGGAGGTTCCTCCATCAGATCCGTGAAGAAGAAGATCACTCACCTCTTCCACGACCGCCATGAGAAGTGAGGACGATGCTACCACTATGTTAGAAGAGCTTGCCGAGGCTGCTGCTGCCAGGGTGGCCTTCGCTACATAGGCTTTATCTTCGCGGGGCTTCTTCGGATTTCGGCACTCATAAGCAAAATGTCCATAGCGTTGACAATTGTAGCATTGGATTATGGACTTATCAAACGGCTTCTTCTCCTTCTCTTCTTCACCATTTTGATTCTGTCCTCGTCCGCGGCCTCAACCTCTTCCTCTTCCTCGGCCGCGATGTCGGCCTCTGCCTCTCAATGAGGACTCTTCCTCACTCGAAATCTCGGTCTTACCTATTGCCTTAGCCAGTAAGATCTGCTCCTCTTCACGAGTTTCCCATTCCTTGAGCCACAACTCGTGAACGGTAAGCGATCCAATGACTTCATCGAGACTTACCTTGTCGAGCTCGCCTTATTGCTCCAATGACAAGGTGAGTGCGTCGAATTTCGCCGGAGTGGCTCGGAGAAACCGTCGGACGACTTCCTTTTCCTCCATGACTTCTCCAAGATTTCGTAAGTCGGAGACTAAGTGCGTGAATTTCATCGCGAAATCCACGACTGTCTCCGCCTTGCCCATGGTGAGTACCTCAAGGTCGCGACGCAATCCTTGGATGCGAGACTGAATTACGCGATCCACCCCAAGATTGCGCTGACGGAGAATCTCCCAATTCTCCTTCGCGGTCTTCTTCGCGTCGAGAATGCCGAGGAGCTCTTCCGGAACACCACTCATGATCGCTGACAAAGCTTGACGATCCTTCTTCTTCGTCGGATTCTCTCCGACGATTGTCTGCCATAGATCGTGAGAGTCAAGGTATACCTCCATGGTCATTGACCAAACACGATAATTGGTCTTCGAGAGCTTGAGAGACGGCGTCACGACTCCCATTTCACCATCGGCGAACTTCTTCGCCATTGTTCTTCTTCGGACGAACGAACACATGCTCTGATACCAAATGTTGTATACAAGATCCGCGTACTTACGTCGAACTGAGAGATCGGAAGAGAGATTGAGGATAGAAAAACCAACTTTAATCTATTCGCGGAAAGAACTTCCGCTTCGCTCTACATGATCATTTCATCGAACAGGTTGGGTGATTTTATAGAACACCCAACCAATCAGGAGATGAGAGAGAGCAAGGCGTTTCCAACGGCCATCGCAAGCCGCTCCCGTCGCTCCTGACGTGTCACCCTCGTGGCCGTCATAACCCTCCAGAACGGACGGTCTCGATTAGAGCTGTAACTACCTGTGAAACAGAAATAGAAAGCAAAGTGTTTGTGAAAATGACGGGAGGTCGTTGACGCTCCCGTAACTGCTGCTGCTGAGCTGGAGCATCCCCATCATCTCTTTCCTCTTCTTCTCTCTCTCTTTGCCTATCCCTATATTATCTTTCTCTGGGCTCTCTCCTGCTTCTCGTCTTTCTCAAGCCTATCTAGCCCTCCTATTCTTCTTTGTCTCTGTCTTTCAGAGCTCTCTCTCCCTCCTATTCTTCTTCTATCTCTTTCTTAGGGCTTCCTCTTCTCCTTAGTCTCCCCATCCCTTAGTCTCTCTCTCAATCTTCTCCCTCTCACGACTCTAGTTTTATCTACCTCCACATCCCATTATTTTTCTCTGCCTATCAATTCCTTGTCTCCCACTCTCTCAAAATTTCCTCCACGACAAACTTTCACATCAAAATATTATAAAATTGGTCCGTGAACTTGTAAAATCTGGTGCAAAAAGAGAGAGAAAAGTTGGGTTTTTTTATAAATCCTCTTAGGGTTCAGGGCTATGAAGGATAAAATTGTCCATCTTTAAAATCATGATACCTTTGTGCTCAATTTCTTAATTAGAGTTGTGGATGAATAAAGGGTGAAAAGACAAATCTACTTAGAAAATTTGACCTAAAAAGTCCCTCTAGATCATGAGGCATCATGATTTTAAAATTGAGAATTTAGGCCATTTGATCGCAATTGAGCACTCTAGACAGCCCACAAGTTGTACTCTAATTGGCACAGAATTAGCGGTTTCAACTTATTCTAAAGGGGGAAGAAATCTAGGTCGTCCGATTGTGTTGATCATAGTGAAAGGCTCTATGGGCACGACACGTGTGAGAGGTGGTTTCTAAAGAAAAAAAACCCTTGAAATGATTATAACCACGAGATCGCCATTGTTGGCACCACAAGGCTCCACGTGTCACAGCCTAATAGGACACAATAAAGGGGGTGAGGGTGGTGCTTCCCCTTAAGTCTGATCTTGTGGGCTCAATCCATGGGAGTCTTATCATGTAAATCATTTGCCAACCAGCTTTGTCCCTCTTGTCTACCAAACATATATTGAAAAACAATGCATCTACAAGTGATGTGCTTGATGAAGACATATGATCCACCATACAACACTTCAAACCTAAGGATGTCATAATACGATTAAATTATTTAACCAATCCAATGGATTTGGTTTGAGGTTGTAGATAGCTTAATTAAGTCTACATATTTTTAGTAAACTCCCCCTACATGGCATACTCCAAGGCGATTTCATAAACACATGCTTCACAAGATCACCATATAAAGAGTATTGTTGATATCAAGCTGGGTGACCTTCCAACCTTAGTTGAGTGCACTCATGAGTCAAACTCAAATAAAATATCTCTAACGATTCCCCAAAAATAAAGTTTTTGGGTTATCAATACCATAATATTAGGTAAAGCGGTGTGAAATCAAACACATCTACAAGTCACAATATTAACACCTTAAGGTATAAGATAAAAACTCTCAAGTGTGTTGTAACAGTATTGCATTAATCTCAATATCCATAGCAGCTTTCCAATTAGGTACCACAATACTTCAAGGTGATTCTTCAAATTGTCTCAGAGTCAACGCTAGTGGTAAAGGCATGAAAAGATGGTGAAATATGGTCATAGGAAACAAAATTAGATTTAGGATGTTGGGTACAAGGGCCCTTGTCTTTGTGACTAGAAATGGAAAATTAAAATCATTTTGTGATAGTTGTGAGGATTGAAGTACAAGTTGCTCTAAAGTAATTGAACCTATGAATGCAAAAGTAGGATTAGCAAGATCCAAAATTTTATTTTGACCTTGTATGCAATAAACTAAAAAGGGGTGGTAAGCGTAGCTCAAGGGGGGGGGGGGTGGGGAAATCAAACCTAAAGCTAAAGTTGAAGAAAAGAGATAACTAAGATCATAAGATACCACTTAGTTCTAAGTGTCAAGCCCTTGTATTATGTATCCCATTTGATTTGAAGTGCAAACAACAAAAATATCCTTGAGAGTAGGGAAGGGCATAGTAAGATTTAGGTCTTAATCTTAGACAAAATAAACATATCCCAAAACCTTATGAAGCAAAAAAAAAAACTCAAATCATAGCAAAAATTTCATAGTAGGTTCTCTATGTTGGGATCCAAGACTTGAAAAGCTCTCAAACTTTTGATCAGAACATCATACGCAACAAAATACATTATATCAAACATTCAAATCATAAAGGCACCGAGAATCAATGATCCTATCAACTAGTATAGACTAAAATCTATACTTAATAAGGTTCATTGAAAAAGTATGTAAAGTTATTCAAGTGTACAACCTCTAGCGGTATCTTCATAATTTTTAAATGATTGGATCTCCTTATCAACACTCTTCACCAAGAGAGAAAGAGAAGAAAAGGAAGAGTTTCTAATAAGGCTTTGATAACATGCTATATTTACATCATAAAACATGATTTTTCATGCATATTAAAGCTTAAATGATTTCATTTACATGCATGTTATCATATTTATATGTATTTTTCTATTATTCTCTTAAAAAAAGTCATTATAATCTCAAAAATACTTTAAATTAGGGTTAATTTTTTTATAAATTAGAGTTTCATAATTTGATAACCCATATTTTTCTTGAGATTATAATTTTTTTTAAAGGTAAAATAATAAGAGAAATAACTTTTATAAACATTCATTTTATTTTCTAAAGATTAAAATCTTAATAAATGAATGTATTTTTGAAATAATAATTTTAAATCTTATTAGTTAATTAATTTGACCTTTTAGAATAATAGATAATTAAATTTTGGATCAAATGAAAGAAATTTGGATTAATTTGGAGTTGTATTTTAAAAGATATGATTTTTACAATTTTTAGGGATTTTTCTGTATTTTTACGAATTTTCTATGATTTTATTTTCGATTTTTAATAATAAAAAATTAAATAAAAAAAATAAAAAAGTGGGCGCGGGGCCCGCGTGGATGCGACGTGGCACGCAAGGCCACGTGGCAGCGCCACGCGGACCCACGCAGCGCGCCACGTGGCACAATATATCATATATTACATTATGTATACATATATATAAATAGGTCTTTGTCCTCCCCTTATAAGGGAGGGTCATACCCGTATAAACGTTCGGGTATTATATACCCGACCGTTTCTATCAATAAAGTCCGTGTGGGACTAACTCACGCTTATTTATTTTACGCAGGTGACGCGGTCGATCGTGGAGCGTCCGATCGCGATCGGAGCGCAGCGATTAAGTGGACCAACGGACCATCCGATCTGATCAGACACGTGCGCAAATCAAAGAATTATAACGGTTGGATCGTGTGCGACGTGGCAGCATCGCACGCGTCGATCGCGTGGAAGCAGGGCGCACCGGAGATCAATCAACACGTGCCTAAATAGAAGCGTTATAACGGCTGAGATCGTTCGGCGTGGATCAAATCTCGGCCGTTGGATCGCGATCGAAGGGGCGAAATCAAAGGCGTTTTATAACGTCTTTCTGACGATCAGATCTGGACCGTCCATCGCGATCGGACGGCCACGATATTTTCGAAACGGTCCACGATGGACCGTTTCATCGACCGTCGATCGAAACGATCGGACGGTTACGATTTTTCGCCCTATATATACACATGTTCTTCGTCGTTCTTAAGCATCCAAGCAAGAATCAATCAAATTGACTGTCAAGACACCTTCCTTGCCTGTTTCTCTCGAGTTCTTCCTCTTCCTCTTCAATTTCCGCGTCCGAGGAGTGGTAGAAATCGAGATTTGGTGGAGAAGTGAAGGAGAAATCGCAGCTTGAATCCACCGATCGCGTTCTTCGTGTTCTTCGTGATTAAGAGGCTTAATCGGCGCGATTTGATCGCAATCGGGGATTAGTGGGAGCAGTTTTTGCTTCCTAATCTTCCAATCTAGTTTAATTTCAGTTTAGATTAGTTTTTAGTCTTCAATTTTATCGATTTTCACCTAAATTCACGGTTCTTACGATCGAAAACTTCTCTCCACTTCGAATCTTGATTTCTCCGCGAAATCAAGTCCAAATTGGACGATTTTTGATTCCGTGGAATCGATTTGAAGTCTACTTTCATAAAATACCATTTTCCCCAATTTTTACCATCAAATTCTCGTCCGATTTGACCGAATTCTAAGAGATCTTCTGAAAATTCCTAAATTCCCTGTGGATTCGACCCTTATTTACCATTATGCCCTTGAATTCGTGATTAATTCTCAAAATTGGTAAGTTTGGAATTATTTTTGACGCGATTCCGCTTGAAATTGACGACCTCGCGGTCTCGTCTCGTCAGGCTTGCATGGGCACCCTTAGGTGTAGTCATTCTCCCTTTATTTATAAATATTGGGTATGTGAACTTTTCACAAAAACCCTCAAAATTATATCTATGTCTACCAATATCCATAGACCTTATGTGTATGACCCGCTAGTTATTAGAATAGACCCAATAATGTTTATTGGCCAAGCTTATCAATTAATATATATCAACATATATATTAATTAATCAATAATTGATTTAACACAATCAATAAGTCAAGTTGCCAGTCTGTTGGGTGACAAGCTACACCGTGTGCTCTAGGAGATATAGTATATAAAAATATTGTATTGAACCATTTCACTATCGGTTACCATGTACATATAATCATATGTCCACATGAGTTGGGATATGATCAACTTGTAAAACCCTAATTAGTTACTCAAGTTAGCACTGGTGCATAATGGAAATCATTAAGCACACTTTATCTAATATGTTTAGTGCTTTGGCCAAAGATTCAATTGCATCTTATACCAAGGAAAGATGATCCCATCTTGACCACACAATCAACTTCAAGGAATTCATGTCATATCCAATTTAGGATGTTTTGGAGATTTGTTGGCTAGGGATTTGTAAGCCATAGTCAAATGCGATTATCTATCCACAAGATGTCTGTGGTGTCTCAAGTCTAAAGACCACGTGCACAATTGTAAAATGAATCAAATATAATAAAATATAATAACATTAAAGAATTTATATAGACCAATTTAGTATTTTTTCTCCAAAGAATACCCATTATCTATTCATGGTTTCTCTACATCGATGGCTACAAGATCATCCATAGACGTTATATGAGTAAGATTAAATAGTGTTATTCCTTCTGGATATGTTGATGTTCTTTTTAAATATCTCTCAAATAAAAATATTTAGAACATATTTTAAAATACTTATAATTTTTGTGTTATAATATCATCATAATTCAATTAGTCATTACGTATGCTTACAAACTTCATTGAAAATATTATAGAAGAATAATAATAAAGAAATTTCATTTGAATGAATATAAATAAGATGTGGAATTATGATTTGGCTTATAGGCCACATCGCATCCATCACTGTCCATCCATAGGAAGACAATATATATAGTAAATATATGTTAAAATTCATCAACCCACAAAGAGTGGGGAATCCCAGTCTAAAACAAAAAATATGATGACATCAATTGCATGACTTTCTTTTCAGCAACAATTTTTTGTTGGGATGTATGAGGATAAATTCTTTGATGAAAATTACCCAATGACTAACAATACATGTGATGCTCTTCTTGAGTGAACTCCAAGGAATTATAAGTGCAAAGAAAGTTAGGTGTAAAAAATTATCCTGTAATTAATTCTCAAATAAGTGGTTTGCCCAATGCTTGAGTGAGATCTTTTAGCATAGAAATCCATGATATTCAAGAATAGTCATCAGCAATAGAAATGTTCTACGAAAGCCACAAAAGGCTCATAGTTCAAGAAGGGTCTCATACAACACAATGAATTAAATCAAAAGGACTTTGACATCAAATTATACTAATACAAGATGATGCCTCTTAAAATTATCAAAACAAGAAAGAGTAACCCTTGGAACTGCCTCTTGAAGTTATGAAATTCAAAATTTCACATCCCAAACCCATTCTCTTCATGCTTTGCATATTTGTGAAGAAAATGAAAAGTATAAAATGTAACAAAACAAGAGAATCCTTCAGGGATGGTGTTGGTGAATAGAAATTTATTGGAAATTCAAGTTTATATCAATATTTCCTGTAGGAATATTTGAGGCCAATAATATAAGTCCTTCACCCTTCACAAGACAAGAAAAAACATCAGCTAAAGAAATGGATGAAATGTAAGACAAAATTGATAGATGTGGAAATAGTTATTTAGAACCTTGATGTGAGTCATGGCATAATACATAAACCTTTTGGAAATGAAAGCACATGTACTTATTTTTTCAATCATGGTGTTTGTGCCAAAAAGCTAGAGTGTTTATGTTATGAAGAAGTTTAACATGTTATTATTGGAAAATAGTTTTTGGGATTTGAGACTTAATAAGACCTCAAAGTTTTGATCAAAACATTGAACTTAGTGAAAGATATTCAATTGGATATTCAAAGAAAAGAAGCACAAAGAATGATCTTATCATCTAGTACATACCAAAGTCCATATTTACAAGGATCATTGAATGAATTCATCACTGAAGTTAAAATAGTTTAGTTATGCCCAAAGTGCCCGAAGAGACTCTTGATAGGCATTATGGGCCCCTAGACAAACTAAATAAGTTTAATGAGAAAAATTGAGGCAATTGGATCCTAATAGTAGATATACGATAGCTAATTAGTGAATATGGTAAGTGAAGATCTATCAACATAGCCTTCACTAATCCTCATCCTCCAAAAAAGATATCTATGAAGCAGTACTCAGAAACGACATCTAGAACACTTGATCAAAAGTGAATGAATGGACTCCATGCCTTCCCACCATTTTACATAAATGACATGACATAAAAAATCTACAAAAATTTCAGCCAATCCAAGATGAAATTAGGTTGTTTAAGTCCCTAGAGGGTGGTTGTTTAACCTAAGAGGGGGGGGGGGGAGGGGTGAATTAGGTTTATGTGTTATTTAAAATTGTTAATCTCTATTTTTTTCTGTTTACTACGATTCGTTAGTTAATCACTCACTTCTTGTCCTCTCGATGCACCAAATATTATCATACTGGTTGGGGGGACCTAATGTCCCTTAATCCAGTCCCGAGTACTATAGACTCGGAGCCTCAATCCTCACCAAATGAAACTTAATCCTCTCACCCCTCAAATGGGTGAAGGACACTGTTCAAATACAAGGATTTAGATTTGCCCCCTACGGAAAACCTAACACTCACCTTTACCTGTCCCTACGTCTCCCTGAATCCCTCAGGCCAATCTACACACAATCGCTCGTCCCTTCATGCCCTGTTGTGCCTCTTCCGCTAGTATTGCCGACCACCAGTAAAATGAGACCTCGTCTTCTGGATCCACTCGGTCTTTCCGCTCCCGAAGTCTAGACTCCTTCTCGTCTCAACAGATGAGACGCTCCTGTCCTTTGCGTGTGTGAATCTAAGACAATATGTATGTAGCTGCTGCTACCTAAATAAATAGACCCTCTGATTAGGGATGACGTTTGCTAAAGATGACTTTCTACTGAGTTAGACTTTTGTGCTAAAGTTGACTTTCTACTGAGGTTGACTTTTCTACTAAATTTGAGTTTCTGCTGAGGTTGACTTTTCTGACAAAGATTGACTTTCTGACTTATGTTGACTTTGGGTTGACTTCTGACCTAGAGTTGACTTTTCTGACGAAGGTTGACTTTCTGACTTTAGTTGACTCTAGGTTGACTTTTGACCTAGAGTTGACTTTTTGGACTTCTATTGACTCTGAGGTGACCTTTGACTTAGAGTTGACTTTCTGGACTTCTGTTGACTCTGAGGTGACCTTTGACTTAGAGTTGACTTTTTGCTGACTTTTGACCAGAGTTGACTTTTCACTACTACAGTTTGACTTTAAGTACTTAGGGTTGGCTTTGACTAAGGATAGTTGACTTTGAATGCTAAGGGTTGACTTTGGACCATGTAAGTTGACTTCCTACTCAGGGTTGGCCTTTTGATCAATGCTGAATTTCTAGCCTTGTTTAACTAATATGTACTGACACAAACGATGAGACTGAAAAGTTAAACTGCCGAAATATGCAATTAATACGATCACAAAAATAAGATCACAGAAGTATACAATTAATAATATCACATAAATAAGATCACATAAATATGCAATTAATAATACCGCAAACAAGAAGGAAAAAATAATAATAATAAACTCAGTGATGAGCTCCAATTTGAGGATGCCTGCAACTGTAATTATTAATTTGATAGGACAGTCTAATGATTAACAATGTAGTTACGATGAAAGAAATAAGAATGGCAATTAGAAATACCCTTTACCAATTACTGTTTTTGCAAATACAAAACTATGAATGCAACCAAATCGTTATATGTATATTCCAAATTTAATTGAAGGAACTCACCAATCTGAGAAATAGTATCACTGCAAACAGTAGATCAGCAAACCAATTAGAGTTATCCTTAATATAAAGTTGATATACTTTGATATAGAATAGTTGAATAGAACAGACGAAACTTCACTATGTATATATTAAAAGGAACTCACCAACCTGTAAATAAGCTCAGTCCAAGCACCAAGTCAGTCTGTAATTAAACTCAGTCCACAACACCAAATTTAACACACAAATAGAGTTTAGTTTTAATTCGAATTAATTAGATTGTCATGTGAGGTAGTTGAATGAGATGAACGAAAATTTGTGAATGATTGAAAAGGTGATAGTAGATAACAAAACTTTCAATCACTGTAATTACGTTAACAATCTGTTGACTGAGAAATCTGAAATTGAGATACAAAGAGGATTTCTATGAGCCTAAGGAATCAGTGTAACAGTAAATTAAACACACAAGAGTGGTGATTCGGATGACTGCAAATTTGAAATAGAAAAACATAATCCAAAGATGAAAAACCTAAAATTAAGGAACTTAAAGATTTAGAGATTCGAGTTGGACAGTTAGACTCAAGGGAGTAACGATAAGATCCAGGCAAGCCACTAACTGATCGAAATGGAACTGACTTGAAAACAAGTGAGTAAACTGATGACAAAAGATAAAAGAAATAAAAAACGAAACTGTTTACTACTCGAAAGAGTTCTGAAAATGCTTCTGCGGAACAGCATCAGAGATCTGCAAACAATGAGTTTTGTCTCCCACCGTGAAGATGAACTGAAGCACAGATTTCACGATCGCCGAGGGGGTTTCGTATGCAGTCGTTGGGTACTCGCGCTTTTTCTCTTTTTTCAATTTCTGTCGGGGTGCCTCAAAACGAAAAACCCTATTTAGTTAGTTTTAAAAAAATATGATAATACCCTCAGTATATTAATGTCATACATCTAGTATATGAATAGTAAGACTATGTGAGAGATAGTACAATGTAAACCATAAATAACAGGGTATATTTATAGTCACTACACCTGATTTAGTGCTACTAATTGTTTTGCTGCTTTTCTTGAAATTAATCACATTCATTAGCCTCATAGTCCAAGTATTAACGGGAAATATAAAATAGTAAAGCTTCATAGTGATTAATCATGTAAAAGAGAATTAATGATTAAAAGTAAAGGAAAATTAGTGATTAAACGTAATCATCTCAGTGGAAATTCAAGACGGATGTGTATATCAAAACTATCGCTCTAACACAAGATGGCCATGTCAACCTCACATAAGATGTCTAATAGCCATAAAATTTGGAATAATGTGCATGTCATGTGCCTCCAATTTCATAGAAAATGATGGAGTTGTCATCTTAAAAAACAGCAATAGGAAAAATGTTGTCACTAACACAAAAGTGCACACGACAATGCCAAATTAAGATGTGGATCCCCATTAGTTTATTTAGCTGATTTCAATCAATTGAGATCTTTTAAAAGTTTTTTTACAAAAAAAGGTGGTGACATCAAGTTTTCACATAAAGAGAAATAAAATGTTGATTCTGAGGTAGATTCAACTAAAACATGCAATGGTTATGTGCAAACAAATTCAAAGAAAATGGAGGCCCAAACAAACTTTAATGGTGGAATTTATAGGCATTGGAAAGGGCTAAAGAAAGGAACGGACAAAGATGAATAGGAAATTGAACCCTTCGAGAAACCTAAGGCTCTTATATTGTGTGAGAAGAAAGAATGAAGGAAAATGAGGGTCTAAATCCCTTATGGAACCCAAGATATGGTGCACTCACCTAAGTACTAAAAATGAGAGTAAAATGTCTATTTATCAAAAGACAAGAAAGAAATATACATGGAGACATCTCTCTTCACCTTAACACTCAAATCATACAAGGTTAACACTCAATAATCAACACAAGCATTATAAAAAATTAAGTAAAGTTATGAGTTGTTGATTGGCAAAGAATTAATTGTAACAGTTTATGATGGAAAAATAATATCAATATATTTTTTTCATGTAAAAATTGAAGTCCTCAAAGTGAAATTGGGACCAAATAAAAGAGAAGAAATCATTTCTGGTCTAATTTCCAAACATATAAAATAGACTTTTATTAATAAGAGGCAATACACATTGAAAAGGGTAGACAAATCTGCTAGAAAGCCTAGGGAACTCGCTCACATAATCAGTTATTATATATTCACTTGCATTAATTCATCCCACTTGCAGTACACTGTCTAGGTGCAATAAGGAAGGAACAAAATGAATTAAAGAGTGCTCTATCTTTTAAGACTTACTATGAAATCTTAGTTGAAGCAGTATTCTTGGTAGATATTCTCTCTTCAACATCATGCAAGGTAATGGTTTGCAAGGAGACAGTCAACTCCTTGGAAAGGTATGAACAAGGATATTTGAAAAAAACATTGTATAAAAATGGATTGTTCCCAAAAATGATACACATCTGAAGGATCCAAAGTTGGTATGGAAAATTGAGAAGAGGAGCCAATATGGGTGGACCTTTATGTGCATGAGTGATATGAATGGTCAAGGGGATTAGAAAAATAAAGAATGATAAATAAATATAAAATCTATAGGTACTATGAAAAATTAATTACCTCCTATTAGTTATGATGAAATCATCAGTGTTTTTCATTAATAATGTCTATAAACACTAAGTTATTAGCATTTTTCGATAATTGTTTTTATCATAATTGATTTAGAAGTACATGATATGAGTGGAAGATATAATGCTGATATGGATTGGGAATCCCCCATCAATGCTTTTAACCAATCTTTTAGGGATTAAAGATGAAGAGATGGGCATGTATTGTTTGTAATTTTGTCATATATGAGTAAGATTCTTATGATCTTGTTAATTCTATGAATATTTTCTTTTAGTATTCAATTACTCAAGAATATAAGCGTTTGTTGTTCCCCTAATATATTCCTCTTTAAATTTCTTGTCTCTCTAGATATTATACATATTAATATAGATTTATATGATTAATCAAGAATTAAAATTTTCCATATCTCATAAATAATTTCTTAATAGATTGGAACCGAATTTTTTTTGCAGAAATCCAATCATAGACTACCGAAGATTTAAAGAATAAATTCAATAATGTAAATAAAAGCACTCTATTCTGATCAATGCTTAATTTCCTTTGTTATAATCAACACATTTATACAGAGATACATATACTCACTGTTGTAATAACTTTTTGAAGCCTTCTTTTTTATTTTGTGTCTAATTATCATTCTCCAAAACTCCAAAATTATATCTTTTGTGTTATAGAAACTATTATCAAGCTTGACAGAAACTATTTTACATCTCCAAACTAAAATCTTGTCTCCCTGTTATAAGATCATAATCACGCTCTATATTATCTCATAACAAGTACATCTTTTGCTCTAAGTTTCTCTCAAATTTTTCTCGTGAACAATTTCAATTATGCATTTTTCATTGATTTTCCATTTTTTTATTTCCAGAAAATGAGGTAAAGATGCCTTTTTTTGAGTTGGTCTTTAGAGCATGGTGGTGGAGATAATGAAGGGATCATATAATTTAGATAGTGTTAATGATGATTCATAGTTTAATTTTTTTCATCATATTTATCTCCTAAAATAATAATTATCATTAAATATTAAGAAAAATTATTAAATAAAAAATAATTAAAGTCTATGGGCTCAAAATTATGGTATATTCATTTATGTACTTATATCGACTCTAGTGGCCATTATCTATTACTCAAAATAGACAACTGAACAGGCTAAATTAGTATATATTGAAATTAGTAATCAATTTAATGAATCAATCTAAAAGATATGATATTCTAGTAATCATGTTGTGAAATCTAGTAGCCTTTGAATGGTTATGAGGTTGAAGAGCGAATTCCATCTCGGCATAGAGGAAATCAGAATGAATATGATCCGACTTGTGAGTGGACATCTACAAGCCTAATGGTACCATAGCCCTCATTTCAAGGTGAAAAAAAAGGAGTTCATTGATACCCCCAACTTTCATTAATTTTCACTTAAAATGGTAAGTTTAGACCTATTAAGTCCTCTCATTTCATTAAAATACGATGCTCGGATATACAAAAGCATAGGTTTCGATACGTGAAGAGTTAGTTTATAAGAAGCCTAAGCAGTAAATTTACACAATAAATTGATGCCTTCGAGTAAATTCTGAAGTCTTTGAGCTTTAACTTATCACCACAAGAATATTCTCTCATCACCTGAGGAAAAGGAAAGAAAGCTATGCTTTATTCTAACATGATTTTAAATCATCTGCCACCATGATGAAAAATTCTAGCATTTCAAAAGTAAAGCCAACCATTTACTTGTTCTACCCACCAGCCCACCTCTCCCGCAACCGTTAACTTTGTAGAAAATTCAGCAAAAGAATTGGAGATCATGGAAATCAGGAAAAACAAATCATGTAGTTTTTGAACCTCACCATACTCCTTGATGTGATACGCCACCAAATTCAATGTTTGTTTTCACGTGACATCTCTTTTTTTGTCTCTATTCTGATATTTGAATTCCTATACTTCACTTCAGATCGCTGGACTTGTACCAAATCAAGAAAGAAATGAGGGTAAACATCTTTTAGTGGCGTGACCTTTCATTTTAGGTCCAGATTGTGGCACCACGTCAGCATTCCCGCTGAGGTGGATGGTTTTGTGATTCCGTCCCCCACCTGGCTGCCATGTTTTGTCCACGTCATTCTTCATTCTCTCTCTCTTCATCTCACGCGATCCTCCTTCCTCTCTCTTCATTCTCTCTCTCATTCTCTCTCTCTCTCTCTCTCTCTCTCTCTCTCTCTCTCTTTCTCTCTTCTCTTCCTTCTCTCCCCCTATTTCCACGGTCTCTCTCGCGACGTCTCCTCTCCCCCTTGCTCTCCGGTACATGCGCGTGCGTAACAGGAGGAGGGGGAGATTTTTCTTTCCTCTCCTCTCTTCTCGCGCTCTTCTTCTCCTCTCTCCCTCTTTCTTCTCCTCTCTTCATCGCGAGAGGGAGAAATCGATTCTCCCTCTCTCACGATCTTTCTCTCTTCTTCTCTTCTTTCTCTCACTCTCTCCTTATCTTCCTCACTTTCTTCCTCGCCTGCGCGTCTCTCTCTCTCTCCCTCGCGATGGAAATTTCCGTCGCGAGGAGAGATTTCTTTTTCTCTCTTCTCTCTCTTTTTCGGAAATTATTTCCTTCTTTCTCCCTCTCTTCCTTCTCTTGCTCTCCCCTTCTCCCTCTCTTCCACGTTCTTCTCCCTCTCTCTGTCTCGCGATGAAAGTTTTCCCATCGCGAGACTCGCTGCGAGAAATTTTTGTGGTAGTTCTCTCATGGTTTATGCGAAGCTTCCGGCCGCCATGGATGTTCTCTCTGAGCTCCGCCACTTGAAATACTTGCTCCTCCATCCTGCGTGCACGTTTGTTGCCGAGAACGCCATTATGGTGACTCTCGTTTGTCTATCGCGGAATTCAAAGGTCGAAAATCATCTCTGGAGATCAAAATCTGAGAAGGTGCGGAAGAAGGAACACTTCAAGAAGGTGCCTAGGCGATCGAAGACAAGCCAAGTGAGTCAGTGGAGGGAGGAGAAAGATGATGGGCAATTCAGGAAGAAGATCGAGGAGTTTATTGCGAAGAGGAAGTCCAAGTTTAATCAGCGGGAGATGTTTCTGCAGATCGCTGTTCTTGATGATGGCCTATGAGTTTAGAGAGAGAGAGAGGAGAGAGCGCAACTTCCTTCTGTCGTTCTCATGAATAATTCGATATGTTACTTGGTTTCGCACCACATGTCTATATCTCTCTCTCTCTTTCTCTCTCTTTCAACAGCTGAACACCGTAGAACAATTATAACATGGATCTCTCTCCTCCCTTCCCATAACCCAGTCTATGATAAGTATCATAATTCATACCATCAATCTCTATCTCTCTCTCCCGTAGCCCAGGCGGCCAGTCCTCCCAGTTGCGGAACAACCGTCGACAATTTCGCTGGAAGCAAAACCTCCTTCCCGAGTCCTCGCACCCCCTCCAAAATATCCGTCCGTTACTCTCGCTCTCTCTGTGGGGTTTAAGTATTTGACCCATGGCCAACGAAGAGGTAGGACTCTTCTCGTGGTGGTGGCGAAAGGAGGATTTCTTTCCCGAGGAGTCCACCTCCTGGGCCTTCTGATAACATGCGATATTTACATCATAAAACATGATTTTTGATGCATATTTAAGTATAAATGATTTCATTTCCATGCATGTTATCATACTTATATGTATTTTTCTCTTATTATATGAAAAGTCACTATATTCTCCAAAAACACTTTAAATTAGGGTTAAAAATAATGATTGTAAGATGAATAACTGATGTAGGATATTTCTTAATGTGATACTATGTATGCTGATGATAGGTTTAAGGAATGTTCCTACAAAGAAATGAGGATCTATGATTCGATATCAAGTAGGAAAGAAGGAATATATGAGGGAATGATGATTGTAGAGTATAGAATAATAAGTAGAGATAATATAAAAATATAGATGGTGGATAGAATATGAAGAAAGGAGGTAAGGCGAGAAGGATAGAGAGTGAAAGGGAAACGCAGGGAGAAGGCTGTGAGAAAAACTATACGAAATATTATAATAGAGAGAGTAGTAACGAGAGGGAGAAAGCGGCGAAGTCAGATAAGGAAGAATAGAGAGTCTTATGTTGGACTTAAAGATATCGGAGTGAACTTTAAGCACTGTGGATGGAGGAGAGGGACGATTACCTGAAGGGCGATGAAGCGTGTCTCGGACTCACTCCAAATGAAAAAAACTATTTCCTCGGTTTCGTCTCGACGGGGAGGTATATGAAAGCGACGAGAATGGATGGGAGGATAGAAATAGGGAGGTAGAACTCGGGAGATGACGATGATGCGGAAGGGGTCGATGGAGATACGGGATGGGCGTGAACACACAAAGTAACCAAAGGTAACAAGAACCAACTTTTCATTCAAAACAACATCTTTATTTTCTCTGCACGTTCCCTCTTTTATAGAGTAAAGAAAGAGAAAATAGAACGAGTGGACGCGTTGTAGAAGATAGGTAGTTACGACGGTTCGGATTCCTCTCCGTGGCTTCGGCGTGAAACTTCTTCGCGTAAAATGAGGACACGTGGATTTGTGACAGTTGTTGACCGGGTGGTGGGATGTTCAATGGAGATCCTCAGGCGTTGACTTGTTTTCTGCAGGTGTCGATGACTTGAGATCGGCGACAGGCAGATATTCAACCAAGAAGAGGAACTTAGGATGAAGGCGCGTGGTCTGGTAGAAAGGTAGATGCTCTTTTGATTCTTGGCTTTTCAATGGTAGGAATTGGCTCGGAATCCGTTGAGAGGTAAAGGATACTCCGTCTTCGGGTTGGGATGCAGTAGCAGCGACGTGGAGAATTTCCATGTCAATGATGATAGCTCTTCCTGACAGTTGATGGCGTCAATAATGATAACGTCGATTTTCTCTCGCGGCGGGTAAAGAGGCGGATATTGCTTTGCACGTAGTCTAGAAGATTGCATGCCCGTGGTGAAACATCTTTTCGTCTTCCCTCGCGATGAGATCATCCAGCCTTTTATCTGTTTCTCTGTGTGCGTTGATGAGAGAAGGCTTTGTGTGCCCACAACAGGTGTTGCCGCAAGCGCGGTTGCAGGTGACAGGTCCGGATCACTCAAGATAAGCCGGAGGCGTGTCGGAGGTGCGCGATTGGCAGGGAATGAATAGGGAGCGCGCGCGGGCCATAGATGCGTCGGAAGCGCGGTCAAGATATTGACCGACGCACAAAACACTTCTTCGCATTTTTCGATCTTTGACGTTGCTTTCTGTTGCGATTCTTCAGCAAATAAGGTAATGATGGAGTTATTCTTACTTCTTGGAGATTTTCTGATACTTTCTCTTTCTTCTATCCTATCCTGCAGATCCGTCGGTGAGGAAGATCGACTGAGGAGCTGAGGAGTGGTTTAGTCTCTGCGGGAGGTAGAGACACTGCCCGGGAGCTTGATCTGGGATCGTTGCAAGGAGAAGCGCGAGCAGAAGAACAGAAGTCCTTCAGACTAAAGAAGTCCATTCTTTTGCCGAGATAAGTCCCCGCGATAAGCCTCAATTGGTGGAGACTTAGGCAAACGCTGTAAATGCTGCTTCATCCACGTTTGATGATGACGTAGGCAGAAGTTTTGAGGTATCATAATCCTTCTCATATATTTCATTCCGATTGAGTTCTTCCAAACCATGAATAGGACTAGCTTCAATTAGAAGTGATCATAGCTTAATCCTTGAAGAGGTCTTCATGACTATTTTCATTATTTATAGCTTTGACTTGAATTGTCACCAAAGATAGTTTCTTCTATAATTACTAATATTTAGATCTCTCCTAAATTGCTAACTATAGGTGATTTCAAAGAGAGTAGAAATTTAATAACAAAGGGATTCCTACTGATTTCTTGAGATCATTATTTTACAAATATACAAGGTACCTAAGAAATAGTGTATAAGGTTTGAAAATTGAGGATCCTATATCAAGGAAAAGGTGGTTGACTTGGTCCACTCAAGGAATTCTAAGTATCTAAGGATAAGGCTAATTTCTTTTGACCAAGTCAATCATTAGATCAGTGTAAAGTAGAGGAAGGAGGGAAGATAATTCCCTTAAGATCTACACTCTCTTTATTTATTTAGAGAGGTCTTCTTCATCCATTTAGTGGATGGTGAGTTTTTCAAACTCATGAGGGAGGAGGAGTAAAGTATTTTGCTGCACTTGGGAAGGATTTCTCTTCCTTAGATCATATCTTGGTTCACTTTGAACCCTAGTGTTCATGTCTTTAGATAATTCTCCATCAATTACTTAATAACCCATCTTTAATTTGAGATTATAGATGTTTTTAGAGTTAAAATAATGAGAGAAAGCATTTATAGATATTTATTTATATTTTCCTAAGTTAAAATCTCTTAAAAATAACTATATTTTTGAAATAAAATTTAAAACTCTCATTATTTATTAATTTTGACTTTTTAGAATAATAGATAATTAAATTTTGGATCAAATGAAAGAAATTTGGATTAATTCGGAGTTATATATTAAAAGTTATGAATTTTCTATTTTTAGGGATTTTTTTCCGGATTTTTAAATTGTTTTCTTATTATTTTCGATTTTTAAACCGTTTTTAATAATAAAAATAAATAATAATAAAAAATATATATATATAAAAAAGGGGGCGCGGGGCCCGCGTGAATGCAACGTGGCACGCAAGGCCACGTGGCAGCGCCACGCGGACCCGCGCAGCGCCTACGTGGCGCGATATATATATAGATATTTATTTACAATATATAATAAGGTTCTTTGTCCTTCCCTATATGAGAAGGGTCATAACCTTACAGATCGTCGGGTATTATAAACCCGACGATCTCGTCTCTTTTTTCCCGTGTGGGACTAACCTACACTTTACTTACCTATTTCAGGTGACGTGGCTTGAGGAGGAGCGTCGGATCGACGGCGCGCGTCGATCCCACGCGTCGATCGCGTGAGCGCGGTCCACGGATCAGGGATCAGACGCACTTGCCAAATAGAGGGCGTTATAACGGCCCTGATGTTAGCGACGTGGCGCGACGAGGGGCGACCGATCAAACGGACGATCGATCAACGCGCGTCGATCGCATGCGCCGTGGACCACCGACGATTAATCACGCACGTGGCGTTTTTAAAGAGTTATAACGGCCGAGATGCGTCGGCGCGGATCGCATCTCAGCCGTCGTATCGTGATCCAAGGAGCAAAATTGAAGCGTTTTTATAACGCTAATCCACGCGGAAGATCAGAGTCGTCGATCCAGATCGGACGGCTAGGACTTAATCGAAACGGTCCACGATGGACCGTTTCATCGTAACCGTCGATCGTTTCAATCTGACGGTTACGATCAAACCTGCTATAAAACTATGTGTTCTTCACGATTCTAAGCATTCGACTTTGAGATTCAATCAAATTGACTGTCTAGACACCTCTCTCTCTCTCGTTTCTCTCGAGTTCTTCCTCTTCCTCTTTCAATTCCGCGTCCACGGAGGGGTCGAAGTCGAGATTTGGTGGAGTATTGAGTGAGAAATCGCAGCTTGAAGTTTGTCGAGGCGTTCTTGATTTTCTCCGCGATTAATCGGCTTAATCACGGCGATTTGATCAGAAAACAAGTTTAGTGGAAGCGGTTTTGCATGATTTCTCCTCTTATCATGTTTAATTTTCGATTAGATTAGGATTTAGAGATCAATTTCATAGGATTTAGCTCAAAATCGCGATTTCGATCTTCCGAATTTTTGCTCCACTTTGAATCTTGATTTCTCCGCGAAATCAAGTCCAAATTAGACGATTTTTGATTCAGTGGAATCGATTTGAAGTCTACTTTCTTAAAATACCATTTTCCCCAATTTCTACCATCAATTTCTCATTCGATTTGATCAAAATTGAAGATTGAGTCAAGAAATTCCTTAATTCCCTGTGGATTCGACCCATATTTACCATTATACCCCTCAATTCGAGTGATTTCCTAAAATTGGTAAGTTTGGAATAAGTTTTGACGCGATACCGCTTGAAATCGATGACCTCTTGGTCTCGTCTCATCACCTTCCGTCGCAAGACAGAGAGAGGGAGAAGAACGTGGGGGAGAGGGAGAAGGGGAGAGCGAGAGAAGGAAGAGAGGGAGAAAGAAGGAAATAATTTCCGAAAAAGAGAGAGAGAGAGAAGAGAGAAAAAGAAATCTGTCCTCGCGACGGAAATTTCCGTCGCGAGGGAGAGAGAGAGACGCGCAGGCGAGGAAGAAAGTGAGGAAGATAAGGAGAGAGTGAGAGAAAGAAGAGAAGAAGAGAGAAAGATCGTGAGAGAGGGAGAATCGATTTCTCCCTCTCGCGATGAAGAGAGGAGAAGAAAGAGGGAGAGAGGAGAAGAAGAGCGCGAGAAGAGAGGAGAGGAAAGAAAAATCTCCCCCTCCTCTTGTTACGCACGCGCGCGTGCCGGAGAGCAAGGGGGAGAGGAGACGTCGCGAGAGAGACCGTGGAAATAGGGGAGAGAAGAAAGAGAAGAGAGAAAGAGAGGGAGAGAGAGAGAGATAGAGAGAGAGAGAGAGAGAGACCGAGAGAGAGAGAGACAGTGTGAGAGAGAGACAGAGACAGAGAGACAGAGAGAGAGAGAGACAGAGAGAGAGAGAGAGAGAGAGAGAGAGAGAGAGAGAGAGACAGAGACGAGAGAGAGGAGAGAGAGAGAGAGAGAGAGAGAGAGAGAGAGAGACAGACAGAGACAGAGAGAGAGAGAGACAGAGAGAGAGAGAGAGAGAGAGACAGAGAGAGAGAGAGAATGAAGAGAGAGGAAGGAGGATCGCGTGAGATGAAGAGAGAGAGAATGAAGAATGACGTGGACAAAACGTGGCAGCCAAGTGGGGGATGGAATCACAATACAGTCTACCTCAGCGGGAATGCTGACGTGGTACCACAATCTGGACATAGAAAAAGGTGGTGCCACAATCTGGACCTAAAATGAAAGGTCACGCCACTAAAAGATGTTTACCCAAGAAATGATGGTTCATCAGGCAGATCATGAGGCGGATAAGACTTCCATTTTATTTAAACATATTCAAGACTTGCCACTCATACATCGTTATTCAGTATTATCACATCTCATCTCCAAGAACCCCTACCAAGAAAAACAAAGACCTAAAACTCAAAATTATACACCGGCTGTTTATTCGGGTAAAGCAACCCGAAATTCCTCTCAATTTCGGGACCATTCTTCTGATTTTCGTTGAAGAGACCAAAGATGTAAGTCTCCACTGCTGTCCCTGGCCTCCTGGGAGTCCCCTCACTCGCGTGTTGAATCAAATTGGAGTTATATAATCGAGCATTCTCCTTGGTAGCTGCAGAATCTCCAGCCGACGGCCACCCACTCTCCGACACGACAATATCTACTCCCTCCGCTCCAATACTTTTCAAGGCAGCATAAGCAGCGTCCACCATGGCGTCAAACAGGTTCTGATAATTCAACCCGTTATTCCAATCTTGAACTACCGTCCCGGGAGCGGTAAATAAAGCGTAGGGGAGACTGATATCTCTAGGGTTTCCTGCGTAACTGAAATATGGGTAAACGTTGAGTAGTAAAGGCGCCTTTGTAATTGCTAAGAAAGCGGTGATGGGTCCCATCAGAGACTTCACTTGTGAGGAAAACTCTCCTTCTGACGGAGGAAATGTAGTCCCCATAACGTTATATTGAAGAGAAGTTGATACTTTGATTTTTTCTTGAAGACCAGCGGCGGTTAGGGCAATATAAATGTTTTGCATTGCAGGGAGAATATTCGCAGCCTCTCCTTGGTTAAAGATTTCTTCGTTTCCAACGGCTATGTATTTGATCTTGACGTCCGGCCAATTTGCTAGAACTACATCTCTTACCCATCCGTGGGCGGCCCAAGGGTTTTCTGCAATGGTCTTTAGAGGAGCTGGGCAGTCAAGAAGGAGCTCAATGTTGGAGCCTTTGAGGGCTTGTAGGACTTCTCCATTTGGGTCGTAGATTCTCATCCTGGGGATGTTGAGTGATTTGCATAGCTGGATGACTTCTGAAGGTGGGGGCAGGTTGTTTCCCACTCTTCCATAACATACTCCAACAGATCCCATTCCTGAATAAAAAGAGTCAATTTAAATAATATCTTCATGAATCTCAAGGTCTTTGCGTTGGATCTAATAAAGTATTAGGGTTGAGAAGATGGTGATTTTGGAGAATTATCGTTGAGTTTTTCCAAATATCTTCGTAAATCTCAAAATTTTCACTTGGATCGAAGGCTCTCTAAATTTCTCAAAGTTCCATTCCAGATGAATTGGATGAATTGGATGCGCCGATGTATGAATCATACATCAGTTAATATTAAGGATCATGATACTAAATGGAAAGATTACTAGATGTGTGATAGATATATTAATAACATGCCAAATTTACAAGATTATAGATTTCATCTATCTCAAAAGTTTCAAATGGAATCGTATCAGATAGAAAATCAGATGGATGCATGGATGACTGAAATTTCATTTTCGTAGTTAGAACGGGATTGGGGAACATACTTCAATGAATCGACTCTGTCAAGAACGGCAAAAACGACGACGCTTTCTCCAACAATCCACGAGATTTCGGGTACTCAAGACTTCGTTTTATAGCAGAGACCTCGCCGATTATCCACAGCTTGCTTCTAGGGAATTCCTATCTCACGGTCGATGTCGACGGCGGAGAACGAACAAATTTCGTCCTTATCTCCCTTATTCTTCAATAAGAAAATGATGGCGGAAGCACTCCTCCAATGTGAATCACGATTTGCAAAGAACACGCGAAGGAAGTGATGACGATTGAGATCGCTGCCGATAACCTAACCGACCTGTTCGATTAATTCCGAAATAATTCGAGCGCGTTGCAGTTGAGATAGAACTGGCGTGTGAGCTGAGACGTCTCTGTTGTAATTGCGTAACAAATCAGATGCCTTGAAACTAGGACTTTAAGTAAGTTATTATTTCGTAGAGAAGAACGCAACTCAAGAGTATTTAGAACTGATGAACATTTTCAAGATCAACCATTGAAGTCCCGTTCAAATAATTTTACTCAGTTCATCCAACCCCTTCCATATGGATCATAGTACTTTTCCCACTGTTGCAGAAAAAAATGGATAGATTATCACATCTCATAACGTGTCCAATGATCCTATGATTTTTTATTTTTGGTAATGACAAAAACTAGATGAAACCAGTTCATTATCGTGTCATTGATAGAGACATCAGAAATTTACCTTCATGGGTTACGTTCACTTTGCTATATTTTTCTAGCATGTTGACTACCAAATAGGCAGGAACACATGAACCCAAGGATTTCAATGGCAAATTCACTCAGCAGTCTGGTGTATTACAATAACATTTTTACGTGATTTAATTCTCTTCTCCATTTGCGCATTTAATTAATACAGATTTGTTTAGGGTTGGACTAGAGTACACGCAATGTTTGTGTAAGAGACAAAATGGAGGAAAATTGGAGCTGTGTTTTTTTTATGGTTAGACAAATTCAAAAAGGTACATTTTTTATGTAAGTAACATGATACAAAAAAATGTGATTTTCCGATTGAAACTTATAATTAGATTAGATGATTCTGAGAAATGAGGTGCGAAATAACTGAGAACCTCTCTGAAATAAAGCCAAATTAAAATGACTAGCTAGATCACAAAAGTATTGAAAAATCAAAGACAATCTCAATCATATCTATCAGTTACAAAGTATTCTTAATATCTAAAATAATTATTCGAAATTTGATCATAATACTATTTTGACTATTAAGTACATGAAGAAACAAAAATATTTCAGTTTCAATAATTAGTGTGCACTTGGAATAAAATAATTAGTCATAATAATTAGGAATAAGGGTTGACTATGTATATAAAATTAACATCAATTTGGAAGGGATGAATGAAAGGAATAAATTTGAAATTTATCTCTTAAATGATCATCTTTAAATGCATAAAATACAACCTTAGAAATAATATATAGATGTGTGTGTATTTATATAGTATATCACTCTACACAATAAAATAGGCCCCTTCAGTGTGATAGGAGCTGCATCAATTCAATATTACAGTATGTCACATGAGGAATGTAGACTGTGTGATCTATGTAATGGTTAGGTATAAGAGCATGGAATGAAAGGAATGAATTTTACTTTTATTTATTACAGTCATATTTTTAAATGGCAAAAAGAAATCGCAAATCATAGAGAATTTTTTCATAGTAGGTTCTCTATGTTAGGATCTGAGGCTCAAAAACCTCTCAAATTTTTTATCAAAACATCATACGCAACAAAAAGACATTATATAAAAAATTAAAATTATCAAGACACCAAAAATCAATGATCCTATCATGATAGTCTAGATTAAAATCTATTCTTAACAAGGTCATTGAAAGAATCCGTGAAGTTATTCAAGTGTATAACATCTAGCGGCATCTACACAATTTTTAGATGATTGGATCTCCTTATCAACACTCTTCACCGAGAGAGAAAGATAAGAAAGGGAAGAGTTTCTAATAAGGCTTGTATGGCACCCTTAGGTATGTGAACTTTTCACAAAAACCCTCAAAATTATGTATATATCTACCAATATCTATAGACCTTATGTGTGTGACCCGCTAGTTAACAACTTAATAGACTCAATAATGCTGATTAGTAAAGTTTATCAATTATCTATATCAACATATAGATTAATCAATCAATAATTTATTTAACATAATTAATACGTCTAGTTGCGAGCCTATTGGGTGGCAAACTACACAATGTGATTTAGGAAATATACTATATAAAAACTCTTGTATTGAACCATGTCACTATCAGTTACCATTCACATATAATCTTATACCCACATAACTTGGGGTATAGTCAAATTTTCAAACCCCAATTAGTTACTCAAGTTAGCACAGGTGTATGATAGATATCCTAAAAAACACTTTCTCTACTATTTTCACTACTTTGGCCAAAGATTTAATTGTATCTTATACCAAGAAAAGATTTAATTGGCCAAAGATCTCATATTGACTATACAATGAACTTCAAGGACTTCATGTCGTATCCAATTTATGATGTTTTGGAAATATGTTGGCTAAGGATTCATAAGCCTTGATTTTCTTTTCAGCAACAATTGTTTGTTGGGATGTATGGGGATAAATGCTTTGATGAACATTACCCAATGATTCACAATATTTGTGATGCTCTTCTTGCGTGAACTCTAAGGAATTATAAGTGCAAAGAAATTTTGGTGTAACAAATTATCAGGTAATTAATTCCCAAATAAATGGTTTGCCTAATGCTTGAGTGCGATCTTTTAGCAAAGAAATCCATAATATTCAAGAATAATCATCGACAATAACAATGTTATGCGAGAGCCACAAAAGGCAAGTAGTTCCACAAGGATCTCATAAAACACAATGAATTAAATCAAAAGGACTTTGACATCAAATTATACTAATACAAGATGATGCCTCTTGAAATTATCAAAACAAGAAAGAGTAAACCTTGGAAGTGTCTCTCGTAGTTATGAAATTCAAAATTTCACATCCCAAACCCATTCTCTTCATGCTTTGCATATTTGGGAAGAAAATGAAAAGGATAAAATGTAACAAAACAAGAGATGGTATTGAAAAATAGAAAATTTATTGGAAAGTCAAGTTGATATAAATATTTCCTATAGGAATATTTGAGGCCAACAATATAAGTCCTTCACCCTTCATAAGACAAGAACAAACATCGACTAAAGAAAAGTATGGAACGTAGGACAAAAGTGATAGATCTGGGAATAGTTATTTAGCACTTGAATGGTCATGGCATAATCCATAAACCTTTTGGAAATGAAAGCACATGAATTTATTGCGTCAATCATGGTGGTCATGCCAAAAAGCTAGAGTGTTTGTGTTATGAAGAATTTCAATATGTTTTTATTAGAAAATAGTTTTTAGGATTTGAGACTTAATAAGTCCTCAAAGTTTTGATCAGCACGTTGAACTCAATGAAAGATACGCAATTGGACATTCATAGAGAAGAAGCACCAAGAATGATTTTTGACAAGACGAGACCATGAGGTCATTGATTACACATGAACTCGTGTCAAAAATTAATCTAAACTCACCAATTTGGATAAATAATCATGAATTTATGAGTATAGTGACGAATAAGGGTCGAATTCATGAAGAATTAAAGGATTTTCAAAGAAGTCTTTGAAATTCGATCAAATTGAATGATGAAATGATGTGAGAAATTAGGGATTTCAATATTTTTAGAAAGATAACTCAAAGATGAATCTACAGAATAAAAAATCACTGAATTTGGATCAAGATTAGCGGAGAATTCAACAAGCGATGATTAGATAGAAAATTGAGTCGAGAAGAGAGATAAAACCAAAGTTAATAGGAAGAAAGAATATAACAGAAATATAATTTCTAACCCAAGATAGAGCTCGAATTGATCCAATTTATCGCCGGATTAAAGGCTTTTCATTCCGTGAATTTAAAGACAATCATTGTCGTTCAAGAGTCGATTTCTCCCTATTCTCTCAACAAAATCTTACTTTCAAACACTCCTCAGATGCGGAAATGAGTCTAGAAGCAAAGGAAGCGAGAGATTCACGGATTTTGGTGTCAAGACAATTCGATTACTCAAAAAACCCAAGAATGCTTTACATTATCGAAGAACATCGTAATTTATAGGGAGATTTGGGCAAAGTTGTTGGATTTAGCATTTAATCTTCAATTTATGGCTATGATGAAACATATATATATATATATGCAAATTTTCACCCTTAAATTGCGTCCGTTGGATCAAAGATGAACCGCTAAGATTTCATCTCGTCGCGCGTGAAGAAGAAACTCATGAAACGCCATCCGTTTGATCTTCATCTAACGCTTTATATGTATTTGAACGATTTTAATCTCATATGTTATAACTACTTAGATGAATGGCTGAGATTAAATCATTTTAAAATAATTCATCAATAAACTAGAGTGCACCATGCGCCATGTGACAATCGACGATCGCGATTAAATCGCACAATGGGATGCTCCACATGATGCCACGTCACCTACACATATAAAAACAGAAAAATAGTCCCACATGGCAAAAACTTAGGCAATTCGACATAAGTATAAGGTATGCATAATTAGTGAGTGTGAATGGTAAAGCACAATTGTATTTAGTGAGTAAAGAAGAGATTATAAGCTTCTATTTATAGAGAAGAAAGAGAGAAAGATAAAAATATAACCCATGTGGGACTAATATCCTTGAGCATGATAAAATATGAATACTTCCCTAGAGGTCACTCATCCTAGTACTGCTCTCACTCAAACACACATAACTATGGAGTTCTTATAAGAGCTAGTACAATATACCTTATAATGAGTTATATCTAACACTCCACCTCAAGTTGGACTATAGAAATCAAACATGCCCAGCTTGGATCCTAAGCAATCATACGACACACCAATAATGCTCTTCGTGAAGATGTCGGCAAGCTGGTTAGATAATGACACATGTGGTGTAGAAATAACTCTCATCAACACCTTCTCACGAATAAAGTGACAATTGATCTCTATATGTTTGGTCCTCTCATGAAAGGTAAGGTTTCCAGCAATAAAGATAGCTGACTGGTTATCACAATGCATAGGCATAGGCATTGGGGTCATGATGCCTAAGTCTTGTACAAAAGACTTCAACCATACCATTTCACAAGCCATAGTAGCCATAGCTCGATACTCAGCTTCTGCACTCGAACAAGAAATGACCTTTTGTTTTCAAGAACGCCAGGTGACAAGATTACCTCCTACATATGTGCAATACCCTGTAGTATATTTTCGATCTCCTTTGTCCCCAGCATATCTAACATCAAAATAGGCCTCAATATGAAGATGATCATGATGTCGATATATAAGCCCTTTGCCAAGGGCATACTTGATATATGCAAAAAATCATAATGCACCCTCCAAATGCACCATGAGAGGTTCATGCATGAACTGACGAAGAACACTAACAACATAAGCAATATCGAGACGAGTAACTTTTAGATATATTAGCTTTCCCAATAGACGCCGATATTGGTTGACATCTGCCATCATAGGTGAGTTAGTGTCCCAAAACTTGGGTCATGCTTACAAGGGTGATGTAGCTGGTTTACACCCAAGTTGTCAAGTCCCTTGAAGAAGATCTAAGGCATACTTTCTTTGAGATAACGCTAACTTACTTGATTAGTAAGCAAACTCAATCCCAAGGAAATATCGTGGTGTCTTCAGGTCGCGTATCACAAAGTGAGTTTGAAGATAAGCTTTGGTAGCAGAGATAACAACCTCATCGTTGCCAGTCAATAGAATGTCATCCACATATATTACAAGTACCACATAGCCTGCAGATGTTGTCTTGCGCATTACTGTTGGATTAGACTTGCAAGGGTTAAAACCATAAGTTGTGAGCAGACCACTGAACTTAACAAACCAGGCGCGAGGACTTTGTTTCAGCCCATAGATAGCATGACGAAGAAGGCAAACCTGGGAAGTCTCCCCCTGAGCATCATCCCTGGAGGTTGCTCCATAAAGACTTGATCTTTAGATCACAATATAAGAAGGCATTGGAGACATCCAATTGATGAAGAGACCAATTTAGGTTGCCGACAAGAGATAAAAGAACACGTATAGAGTTCATGCGAACAACTGGAGATAAGGTCTCAGTGTAATCAATGCCATGAGGTTGAGTGAATCCTCTAGCAACTAATAAAGCCTTGTGATGAGCCACAGTGCCATTTGGATGGTACTTAAGGGTGAAAACCCATTTGTATGTCACAATGTTAGCATCAGTGGGGCGTGGTACTAAGTCCCATATACCGCGATGCACCAGGGCGTGATACTCTAGATCCATGGATGCTTTCTACTCTAGTACTTGGAGAGCTTCATGATACGTATGGGGTATGACTCAGAGGACACAGTAAGAGCAAATGTGTGGTAAGTTGGAGAAAGGCGCTCATAAGAAATAAAGTGAGTGATGGGATGTTGGGTACAAGCATGAGCACCTTTTCACAAGGCAATGGGTAGATGAAGGTCATCAAGAGGTGGATCATGTGGTGTGGTGGTGGGGGCAAGTGAGGATAGAGTGGAGTCGAGTGTCATAGAGGAGGTAATCAAAGGAGTAGATCGATCAGTGAAGGGTAGACATGAGGAAGATGGAGGAGCATGTATCACAAGTGATGGCGGAGTTAAAAAATCATCAGAGGTAAGCAAGGTAGGAGGCAGAGTAGACGGTGTAGTAGAGATCCCCGGAGAAGGCGACAAAGAGGAGGGAGGAATAGAGGGAAAATCAAGGGAGGGAGATATAGGGGCTCTTAGAGGAGTAGTAGACGAAGAAAAGTAGGGAACATCTTCATGGAAGGTGACATCAGCGGAAGTAATATAATGCCGCGTATCAGGGAAGTATACACGATAGCCCTTTTGCATGCATGAATAGCCAAAAAATACTCCCTTTAGTGCACGAGGAGCTAGTTTAGATAGAGATGAAGTATAGTCTTGCACAAAGACAGTGCATCCAAACACACGAGGTGGTAAGGGAAAGAGAGAAGCATTGGGGAAAAGACGAGTAAGGGGAATTGTACCTCCCAAAGGAGAGGAAGGAAGCTGATTATGGAGATAAGTGACTGCCATGATGGCATCAGACCACAAATAATGCAGAACATACATCTCATATAGTAAAATGCGAGTGATGTCAAGTAATATGCGGTGTTTTCTTTCTACAACACCATTTTGGGAAGAAGTGTAAGAGCAAGTGGTTTGGTGAATGATTACCTAGTCAACACAAAATTGTTGGAGGGCTGATTGAACAAGTTCTAGGGCATTGTCACTTCGAATGACTTTTGGTGTGGTGGAATGTTGGGTAATAATTTCTTGGGTAAATTGGCAAACAATGTGAAGAACTTGTCTATGGTCTTTGATGAGATATACCTAGCTGACTCGAGTATAATCATTAACAAACACTATGTAATATAGATGGCCTGAGGGAGAAGGAACTCAAGAGGGGCCCCAAACGTCATAGTGAATCAAGTCGAAGGCACGGGAAGATGGAATGGAGTCACGAGCTGGGTAAGTTGAGTGATGATGTTTGCCCATTTGACACGACTCGCACACAAACTTAGTTAAAGATAACCATGGTAAATTTTTCTTAAGGTTAGAAAGACAAGGATGACCAAGTCTACGATGCCACAAAATAGAAGAAGTAGCAGAAGAGCTAAAAACAAACCAAGCAGCCCCAGAGGAAGGGGTGTCCGACACGAGCTCATAGATCCAACGACCATACTCACACCACAAACCAATCCTCTAACTGGTACAAAGGTCCTCGAAGACACAGTGGAAAGGGTAGAAAATGGCAACACAATTAAGTGTACGGGTAATGGTACTAATAGAAAGAAGGTTAACGGGAAAGCCAAGAACATCTAAAACATTATGTAGAATAAGAGATGGAGTAGGTTTGGTTGATCCATACCCTTTAACAGAGCATGAACGACCATCTGCAATGGATACGGGTGGATAGGCGGTGGTAGGAGTAAGGGAGGAGAGGGTCGAAGGGGTTCCAGTCATATGAGCCAAAGCCCCCAAGTCAATAACCCATGACGATCTAGAAGCAAAAAAGCAGTGTGTACCTGAAGTAGAAGCCAAGTTGACAGTTGATGTGGATGCCTTAGATTGTTTCCATGCTTCATTTTCTGTAGGGGCGAAAGTCATTTGTATAGTTGGTCCAACTGGTGGCATAGATAGACTAGGAGTCGGGCTCAGAGTAGTAGAGGAAAACATAACTTGAGCCCATTCAGGCTTCCCAAACTCCTTCTTGCACTTCTCTGAAGCATGAGTAGTCTTGCCACAATAAGTGCAAGGTGAGAAGATTTGCTTGCCCTTAGCTATGGGCCATCCACCACGAGAAGTAATAGTCTTGGAGTTATGTCCTCCATCTTGTCCACGATAACCAGATACTAGCAAGACAGACGACTCTATTAACGGGGATGATGTAGAAGATGAAGGTCTTGTGCTCGAAGTGACTCCAATGCTCAAAGTGACTCCGGTGCTAACTCGAAGAGCCGAGAAAAAAATTGATATCATATTTGGAACTTGGGTACTAGAAAGTACTTGACCACGAATCTAGGAAGCAATAGATGGTTGCAGGCCACTGAGATAGACTCCAGCGATGAGCTCCTCACGATATCGTTCCAATGTGCGTAAATCTCTTGTGGGTGGTTGATAGAGAGATAACTCTTGCACAAGTGACTTGAGGCGACCAAAGTGATCTTGAAGGGACAGATCACCTTGTGTGCAAGTAAACATAGACTCAAAGATTTCCACTGTGTGGCTAATGTTAGTCTTGTTTGCGTACATAGTCTCCAATGTATGCCATAGTGTGTATAAAAATGCTAATTAGACATAGTAATACATGATTATTGATGCATATTAAGGCATAAATGATTTCACTCCTATGCATGTTATCATATTTATGAGTATTTGTCTATCATTCTATGAAAAAGTCATTATAATCTCAAAATACTTTAATTTAGGGTTAAATATGATGAATTAAAGATAAATAATTTTTATAACCCATCTTTGCTTGAGATTATAAGTGTTTTCAAAGATAAAACAATGAGAGCAATCATTTTTATAAATATTTATTCAATTTTCTAAAGTTAAAATCTTTAAGAAATAGATGTACTTTTGAAATAGAAATTAAATCTCTTACTATTTATTAACTTTGACTTTTTAGAATGATAGATAATTAAATTTCAGATCAAATGAGAGAAATTTTGATCAATTTGGAGTTATATTTTGAAAGTTATGAATTTTCTAATTTTTTAGGGATTTTTCCATAATTTTTCTGAATTTTTCTAAATTTTTAATGAATTTCTAAGGATTTTCCAGAATTAAATATTGATTTTTCTAATTAAATATCGATTTTTAGAATATTTAAACCGCGCAGGTGACGTGGCGCAATCAAAGCTGTCCGATCTATTGCGATCAACGATCGCGATGAGGAGGCGATGTGGTGGCATCATGGACGTCCGATCGCGCGAGTGATTTTGACCATTGATCTTCACTTAAGATCGATCGACCACGTGGCTTAAATAGGAGTTCACCGATCGTGTTTGATCTATCCCGTTGATCGGAAGGAGTTATAACGGTCGAGATTAAACGTGATCAAAACGCATCTGAGACGTCCGATGAAGATCCGACAGATGCATTTTCGATGTGTTTTATAACGCACGACACGTGGCTTCATCTGAACGCTCCATCGGCAGATCAACGGACGCAACCTAATCATAACGGTTCGCGATGTACTGTTTCATCGAGCCGTTGATTAAAATTGATTGGACGGTTACGCCCAAATACAGTATAAATTGAGATGTTCTTTCGATTTATAAATCATTTGAGAGCAAATCAATCAAATTGATCTATTTAGACACCAAATCTCTTCAATCTCTTGATCATATCCTCTTCTAAACTCAATTCCGCATCCACTGAGTGCTTAAGATCAAGATTTGGGCAAAAGACGAGGGAGAAATCGGCGCTTGAACTCCACGATCGTGATTTTTGGATTTTTAATGAAAAGCCTTGATTCTGGTGATTAATTGGGTTAATCCAATCGCAATCTTGGGTTAGTGAAAGCTGTTTTCACTAATCTATCATCCATTCACGTTTAATTTTTGTTTAGATTAAGAAATTAGATTAATTTCAAGTCAATTTTTGTTGATTTCGCGATTTATGATTTCAAAAATTTCATCCCACTTCGATTTTCAATTTCTCTGCAAAATTAAAGTCAAATTTGATGAATTTTTATTCCATGGAATCGACTTGAAGTTCTCTTTCATAATCTACCATTTTCCCCAATTTCTACCATCAATTCATCATCCAATTTGATCAAATTTGAAGAGATCATAAGAAATTTCCCTAGTTCCATGTGGATTCGACCCTTATTTACCATTATACCCATCAATTCGAGATATTTTCATTAAATTGGTAAGTTTGAAATTATGTTTGACTCTTGAGCATGTGCAGTTGACGACCACTCGGTCTTGATCCATCAAATGGCGTCGCTGCCAGGGAATTAAGGCAAATATTTGATCAATTTTGTCAATTTTGACGTGGTCAACTCTGATTTTTCTCTTAATTTCTTGAAATTCACGCAAATCAAAAGTATAACGAGTGATCCGAAGCAGAAATTCATCTTCGAGATCCTCAATTCGATAAGATTAAGTGATCATTTCTTCGAATTCGCATTGAGAACGCGTCACTCTCACGGATACCATTATTCAGGTACGGTTGACTTCAATTTATGATAATTTTATAAGTATTTATAAGTTATTATCCCTCTAAATATTCGATCCACGCTTCATGAGACGACGAACGGCCTAGAGAATACGGAATAATCCCTTAGAAATAGAACTTTTTGAGCGATCCTTGCAATCCCCCGACACTATTGAGACTGAGACAAATGTAGATCCGGCAAAACCATTAGAAATGGCCTGGAAGGACGAGAGAAATGCAAGGAAGCGCCTTAGTGACGATGCTAGGCCCGTCCTCCAGCGACCTGTCACGAGAATTCACGCACCCCTAACTAGAGGGGGAAATTTTCGAATTGATTCCCATGTCATGAGTATACTTCTCATCTTCAATGGTAAACCTTCTAAAGATCCTTATAGACACGTAGATGAGCTTTCCCAAGTTTGTGAGATTAATCAACTTCAGAATGTCCCCGCCGGGAAAGATGAAACTCTTTCCCTCTACCCTTAGAGATCGAGCCAAGGATTGGTTTTTAAAATTAGGGAAAGAATTCACTAGTTGGACCGAGATAGAGGACTAATTCTTTATATAATACTATTCCGTAGGGAAAACCACCTGCATCCGGAAAGCTATCTGCGAGTTTACTAACGAGACTAAATCGTATAGTCGTTGATTACACACAATTTAGTGTCATAACAAAGTCCTAAACTTATCAATTTATGATTAATCAATTTAAGTAATTAGTATAATGGTAATTAAGGGTCGAATCCACGGAGAATTAGGGAAATTTGAGATATATCTTTGAAATTCAGTCGAATTGGACCACGAATTGAGATTAGAAATTGGGCGTTTTATGATATTAAGAAAGATAACTCAATTTCAAATCCACGGAATCAAAAATCAGGTGATTTGGATGAGAATTCGCTGAGAAATCAAAGTTTGAAGTTAGGTGAAAATTCGTATCGCGAGTTTGATTAAAAACAGAAATTAAACTAAAATTAAGCTTAATCTACGATTCAAAATGTAAAATTAATACTAAATGATAATAGATTAAGATGAAAACACGTAATCAAACCTAAATTAGCTTTCGAAATGATCCAATTAATCGCCGGATGGATGGATTTTCATTTCGAGTTTCCGAAGATGAAGTTTGAAGTTCAAGATGTGAATTCTTCTTTCTCTTTCGATCAAAGTTTGATTTCAATGATTTAGTGGGTGCGGAAATGTATCAAGATTACAAGGAAACAAACGACACGTGAAATGATGAAGTAAACAAGTCGAATTTGATGAAAATCCACGGGCGCGTCTTTCCGTCGCGAAGAACAAGTTTTAAAGAAACAGATTTGGGCACAGCCTTCCAATCTGATGGACTCATCGCGATCAACTGTCGCGATGAGACTTTTTTTCGTGAATCGGCGTCTTCCTTTGCTGATCATTGGATTGCGGACGAAGGGTTGAGATGCGTTGATGAAGAAGCCTGTCTTTTGATTCGTCCGTTGGATTTCGATCCAACGATTGCGATCCACTTATGAGTCTACCGATCTGAAGTAATCTCAGCCGTTATAATTCGTGAGATTAACGGATGAGATGAATCACTTAAGTTTTTATTAAGCCACGTGCGCCTTTCTTGATCGAGTGGACCTCATGCCCACCGCATCGACGCCACGCATTCATCGCGATTTCGATCTAACGCCTCTCGTCGCGCCACGCATCCTGCAAACAAGAAATCGAAGGTTAATTGTCCCACACGGAGAAGATGAAGAACAAATGTCGGGTATATAAACTGAGTCGCATAATGCAGTTAGCTTAAATTCCTCTATGGAATGCTTATACTTACTATGAACCATATGTAATATATATAAGATATATACACGTCACCTCAGTGCCACGCAGGTACATACGCGCGGGTCCACGTGGCGTTGCCAGGTGGCCCTGAGCGCCACGTCGCATCCACGTGTACTCACGCGGTAAATACTACATTTTTTGGATTTAATTTAATTGTTTTAAATGTTTAAAAAATCAAAATAAATTCATATAAATTCAAGAAAAATTTGTATAACTTGTAAAAATCATAACTTTCAAAATACAACTCCAAATTAATTAAAATTTGTTTTTTTGAATTAGAAATTGAATAATATATTATTATAAAAATTCAAATTATTAAAATAATAAGAGAATGAATTTTAATTAATTTAATATATTTATGTATCTTATAAAATAACTTTATAAAAATACATAAATGTAAATAAAGATCTTTTCTCTTATATTTTAATTCTCAAAACATGATTATGATCTCAATTATAATTTAGGATTAAAAGATTATAATATTTTAATTATGTCTAATAATCCACAATTAGTGTACTTTTAGATCATAACATGAATTAATACAAAATGATAGAAATATACTTAAAATATGATAACATGCATATATTTGGAATGATTAATGCCTTTAATTGCATTAATAATCATGTAAATTAATATAAAAATAGCATGTTATCACACCCCCCCAAATTGAATAATTGCTAGTCTCTTAGCAATTCACTAGGTAATCTCTTAGAAAGTCTTATCATCCTTTGATCCTGCAACTAAAGAAGTGAAGTGTATCAATGTGTGATTACTTTTCATCATGGTGATCGCGTTGACTTGAGTCCACGTGATCGACGCCCTTTATTTAGCGCAATCGCATCTAACATCCACAACACTGCCACGTCGCTTGCAAAGGAGAAATTAAGAGGGAACATAGTACCACACGGAGAAAATAGAGGGAAAACTCGAGTATATAAGGTGGGGCGGCGTAACGCATTTGCGTTGCCGCCCCAATTATCTAACCAGGGCCCACTAACCTGTGGGCCCTTCACCTGCTAGCCCCCTCACTTGCCACGTAGCATCACCCGGGCATCCGCGTGGACTCGTGTGGCCCCTGTCACGCGTACGTGCCTCCTCTACGCCACCTAGGTGCCACGTGGGCTCACGCGGCTCTACCACGTGGCCTTGCGTGCCATGTTGCATCCGCACGGGTCCCGTGCCACGTCAGCCCACGATTCCTATGAAAAATACCCCCTTTTTTGCCTTTTTAAATAAGAAAATAAAATTGATAAAAACCAAATAAAATCTGAAAAACATTCAAGAAATTCAAAATCAATAACTTTAAAAATATAACTCTTTTTTATTTCAAATTTTCTCTATTGGATCACAAATTTCTTCGTCTTTACTATTATACCACCTAAAAATATAAATTCAAACAAGAAAATGGGATGGATTGAAAATAATACTAAGTCATTCATTGAGAATTCTTTCTTTAAATCCTCCAATCATTCTTTTCTTGGAATTAATCATTTTAATCATCTTCTAAAGTCAAAGTAAATCAGGGAAAGTAATTAATTTCTATTAATTTAACCTTTCAAAGATTAATCATCAAGAAAGCACATAATTAACCCTAAATTATGCATAAATATGAACTTTAGTAGAATGGCATACCAATGGAGAAAATTCATAAAAACTAGGATAACATGCATCATAATTACATAAATAAGCGTGAATATTAGTTAAATAAGATAAGACTTTAAGTTAAATATGCATGTTATCAGACCCCCCCAACTTAGATCATTGCTAGTCCCTTAGCAATGGAAAGATAAGGAATGTATAATACGACTAAGATGCTTTAGAAAACCATGGGTTAAGAATTGATAGAATCTGAAATGAATGTTCTACCTTAAATGATGTCAAGAAGAAATTAATGTACTAGAAACTTAGGGTCACGGCATTCCTTCGGCAAACACTTTAATCCACCAAATAAACTAAGAATCCTCTTGCTCTACATACTAATAAGAATATAAATAACTTAAGAAAAAGATTCATCATACCAAATCAATTGTTGATTCCTCCTTACACTATGGACATGAAGGATAAAGGCGCAAGAAGTAGAAACAAGCATCATCCTTTTCATACATAATGGTTGTAAGATAGAATCAGCTAAAACACATGGGAGGTAGCTTACCATTCTAATTCTACTTCTTTTTCTTTTTCTTTCTTTCATCCTAATTCTACTTTTTTTATTCTTTTTCTTTCCTCTTAATTCTACCTTTTTTATTTATTCATCCTAATTCTACTTTTGTTGCAAGCCTTTTTGAAGAAAGAGATTAGATAATGCAGAATTTGAAATTTATAGGCTTTTTATGCAACTTATTGAAAACACATTAACCCATTTCATGGTGCTCATCCTACCCATATGTCGTCCTTAGTAGACATGCAGATTATTACCCCTAAGAGGTTTTGGTATCTCTGTGGATCAGGGAGCTTCACTATGTCAATAATAGTAGTGCCAGTAAATGATGATACAAGCTACAACTTGCTATGGAAACCGGAAGGATGTGCGTGCAAGGAGTCATTAAGGCAAGATTTAGAAAGAAGAATGCGTGGATGAGAAGAATTGAAAGTTTTGAAAAATCATTCTATGAGCTTTAGTAGATTCTTAGATTAGACTTTATGGTTCCCCAAAGGAATACCTAGATCCATAATTTCATTGGCTCTACCACCTCCTCAACATAACACTTAAGGTTGCTCTTCCCATGGTTTCTAAACAAGTGAAGGTGTTAATGTACACTATGCTTTAATATTTTATGTGGTTTTGGAAAAATCATGCTGTTATTCACATGGTTTAAAATCAGATCATTCATAGAATACCAAATGAAGGAATGCAAAAATTGTAAAAATTTTAAGTTTTCTAGAAAACTCTCCCCCCCACACTCATTCCTTTTACTGTCCTTAATAAAAAATCAGCATGCTCATGAAAAAGAGAGCAATCATAATGCATGACATGCAAAACTAATAAATATGAAAAGAAACAAAGGGTCTAAAAGAAAAACTTAGCGGGAGTTTGTATTGGTTGCATTCTTCTCTTCATTTGTGGAGTTCTTTTGGGGCTGAATTTCCTTCTTTGATGTTCTCTCCTCCTTAGCACATAATGAGCTTATAGAAAAAAAAAACAGCAAACATCAAAGTAACAACTAATATAAAAGTAAAAATAAATGCAAAAACAAGAACAACGGTAGAAAGTAAATGCGAAAATAAAAATAAGGTTGGGTTGCCTCCCAACAAATGCTAAGTTTTCTATCTTCAGCTAGACTCAACTCACTCTAGAGACTAAATAGTGGTTGATATCTCAAGAAGTTGTAGCTCTTCACTATGGGTAGGTGGTGGTCCTTCTTCACCAATATATAGTTTCAACCAATGTCCATTCACCTTGAAGTAATTTTTGGTCTTGGGATCTAAAATCTAGACCGATCCATTGTCAAACGCTTCAAGGACCTCATATGGACCATCCCACCTAGAGCGCAACTTCCCTAGAAAGAGTTTAAGATGAGAATTATAAGCCATACCTTGTCATGAACATGAAAATTTTATTTATTTATTTTTGGCCTTATAAATCTCGATATTTTGATACGATTCATTCTATAATTCTTGGAGCTCTTGAAGTTGTAGAAGTCTTTCTTTTCCAGCTTGATCAAGAGATAGATTGAGCTTTTTAATAGCCCAGTATGCTCTATGCTCTAACTCAACAGGGAGGTGGCAACATTTGCCATAAATGAGCCTAAAAGGAGACATCCCGATGGGTGTCTTGAATGCGGTGCGGTAGGCCCATAAAGCATCGGGTAGCTTCGCTGCCCAATCTCTTCCATCCGTGTGAATGATCTTCCTCAAAATGTTCTTGACTTCTCTATTTCTGACTTCTACTTGGCCATTTGCTTGGGAGTGATACGGGGTCGTGACGAGATGGTGAACTCCATATTTCCTAAATAAACTCCTGAAATGAGAGTTAGTAAAATGAGATCCACCATCACTAATATTAGCTCTAGGACAACCAAATCGAGAAAATATATTGCTAACAATAAACTTATTAACCACTCGATGATCGTTTGTCCTTGTCGGTATCGCTTCGACCCATTTGGACACATAGTCCACCGCTATAAGAATGTACTCTTTTCCCTCCGATGGTATAAATGATCCCATAAAGTCAATCCCCCAAAGATAAAAATCTCTATCTCAAGGATGATTTGTAAGGGCATTTCATCTCACTTTGAGATGTTTAATGCGGATTGGCACTTGAGACATTTCTTGCAATACTTGATCGCATCCTTAAATAGAGTTGGCCAATAGAAGCCACTTTGTAGCACCTTCGCTCTAGTCTTTCTTGAGACAAAATGCCGTCCATATGAGGACGAGTGACAAATCGATAGAATATGCTCATGCTCCTCTTCTAGAACGTATAGCCAAATAATCTGATCAGCCCCTACATGGAACAATTGGGGTTCTTCCCAAAAATAATATTGAATAACATCGGAAAATTTTCTCTTTTGATGCGTGTTCCAATACTCGGGGACAGATTTTGTGATTAAGTAATTAACAATATGCGCAAACCAAGGTACCTTAGTCACAACGGCGAGAAGCTGTTCATTGGGAAATGTGTCACTAATCTCAGTTGAAGATGTGGTATGAAGTCGAAAAAGATGATCAGCCATTGAGTTCTCACTTCCCTTCTTATCTTTAATCTCCAAATCAAATTCTTGAAGAAGGAGAACCCATTGAATCAGTCGCGGTTTAGCCTCTTCCTTGAACAGCAAGTACTTCAATGCGGCATGGTCCGTGTAGACAATGATCTTGCTGCCCAAGATATAAGGCCGAAACTTCTCCAAAGCAAAGACAACCGCCAACAACTCCTTCTTTGTCGTAGTGTAGTTAAGTTTAGCCGGACTAACCCATACCTTAGGGTTTAGCCGCCTTTGTGCCTCTCTAGAGGGACGAGAGTCCTCCTCTAGGAAAATATGATGAGTTCACAAAGAGGGATCAATTCCCTTAAGGTCCGATAAGCTCCATCCGATTGCTTCCTTCCTTCCTCGCAAGACCGCCAATAGTCTCTCCTCTTGGTCCTGGTCTAGCTGCGAGGATATAATAACCGGGTTAGCGCAATGATGATCAAGAAAAGCATATTTCAACCTAGAGGGTAACGGTTTTAGCTCAGGTGCCATCTCGCTGGAGGGAAGTGGATCATCCTCGGGCTCCTCGAAGCTCCCTTCCTCAATAGTTGTCATTGTCTCCTCGATACAACTCAAAATCTCTGGATTCTCATAAATATCGACGGCGCCTACTTCATTGGACTCATGTGAAGGATGTCGCATCAACTTTTTTATGCTCACCTTCTTCATGATATCTTCTACCTGAAATATAACTTTGCCCTTGCCCCAATCTGTAATTGCTTTCGCAGTAGCTAAAAATGGTCTCCCTAGTATGATGTGAGAGTCGGTGAAGTCCTTCGTGGATTTCATATCCACGTTAATAAAGTCTACTAGAAAGTAATAATTTTCTACCTTAACTATCACATCCTCTACAACCCCGTGAGGTCATCTCACAAATCCATCTGCTAAGCTCAGATCGATAAATAATGGCTGCAACTCGCTAAGTGGACAAATTTCATACACTCCCTTCGGGAGGATATTGACACTAGCCCCCATGTCGAGGAGAGATCAAGTGAAAGTCATGCCCCCTATCTCACAACTAATTCTGAGAGCTCACGGATCACGTCGCTTACGAGGAAGCGTACTCAACATGATAGAACTAATGGTCTCACTCATATGGATACGTTTTGGCTTCCTCGTAGGGGTGCAAAGTCCTTTATAGAACTTAGCGTAGGATAGAATATTTTGGATAACATCTACTAATGGGATGGTGATAGTAACCTGTCTAAAAGCCTCTAACAATGTATCATCACTATCACTCGTAGAGACTCTAGGCCGGCTCAATAACTCAGGATAAGGCACTGGAGGTTTGTAAACCTCGGGATTGGGCTTTGCCCTACTCTCCTCATCGGGTGCCTCCTCATCATTGGAGTTCTCCTCCGGAATAATCGGGGGAGAGGATTGTTCATCCTTCTCCTCATACAAGTCATTGTGGCGCTCGTGGTCCGTATGAGGATCCACTAAGACCTTGCCGCTATGTAGGCCTGAAATGGCATGTGCCTCCTCCGATGCACTATCAATGTGAACTTCGTTCACATTGTGGGTGCGGCTCGACGATGCTTGCCCTATATTCCTAGGGTTTGCTAAATTTTGGGAAGGTAATTGATCTATAAATTCAACTCGCTTACCCTTTCTTTGCTCAGTAGAAGCATCAGAACATTGGGCTTTAGCCCATTTGACTCTATCCGGTCGGTCGCTAACCTTATTCAGTTTATTCTTCATTTGTGCTAATTTACTCATGATGGGATCAACTGAAGGTGCTAGAGGTGGTACTTCCAGTGGCGGTGTAATTGCTTGGGGAAGACCGAGGGCGAAAGATGTCGGCCTCAGGTTCCCCCTATGTTGCTGCGCGGATCTATAAGACTGATGATATGGAGCGTGCTGCCCGCTCTGCTCCTGCGCATAAGATGAGTTATGAAAACTAGAATAACCCTAATTCGGGTAGTTTGACCTATCCGCTTGTCTCAAACCTGGATATGTCATAGGGTTTGGCCGAAATGGATATAGACCCTGAATTGCCATCACTGGGCAATCTAGCTCGACGTGCTCAAAACTAGAGCAATGTGAACACGGAAAGACATCGCTATGTGATACTAGTGCGAGGCCATCGAACCCGGGTCGGATCTTAAGCAAACCCATGATCAAATTTTGTCCCTTGGTCAGTTTTTCAATTTTATCTAAAAGCATACTTGTCTCTACCGCCTTCGCATCCAACATCCCTCCCTTTGCGGGAGTGCTCTGTCCTCCGAAGGATTTAGCCGCATGATGATGGCTATTCTCCGCCACCAACTCGATCAACTCGAGGGCTTCATCCTCATATTTGCTCTTGAATGAGCCTCCACTAGCGGCATCAAGCAAATTTCTATCAGGTGCACCTAAACTATCATAAAAATATTAGTAATCTCATGTTTAGGTATTATACCATGATGCAAGCATTGTCTCAAGAGATCTCTAAGTCTCTCCCATGCCTCGTAGAAAACCTCACCCGGCCCTTGTGAGAATTTGCGTATGGCTCTTTTCACGGTGCTAGTCTTACCTACCGAGTAGTACTTACACAAAAATGTGTCTTCCATATCTCTCCATGAATCGAACTCACAACCTAAGGTGAAAAACCATTCCTTTGCCCTTTCCTCAAGCGTGAAGGGGAAGAAGCGCACCTTGGCCGTCTCGGAGGGGACATTGTGGAATTGATTGAATTTGCACACCTGGATGAATTCGTCCACATGTCGATACGGATCCTCCAATGTTAGTCTATGAAAAGTGGGTAAAAGGCCAAGAATATGTGAGTCAATTTTAAACTTCACACCTTGTTAAAGAGGGGCATTGCCTCGCGTAGTCTGCCTTTGGACGACCAGTCTTGCGTAATTGCTAAGACATCGTCTCACTAACTCAGTGAGAAGAGGGGCGTCTACCAGTTCTCCTCGCCCTGGTTTGGCGATAGCTGGCATAGGCTCACTAGAAGCCTCTGATGGAGCTCTAGAATGTGCGGATGTGTCGAAGAGGTCCTCATACAAGGCGTTGTTCCTTGTATGCCTCGTGGCTCGCTGATTTTGATGTCCTTGTCATCCTCCTCAGTTCCTAGGGTTCCTATTCATATCTGTATAAAAAATTTGCAAAACAACAAATATATGTATATATAAGAAAGTCAGAAAAGGGTTAGACTATAAATGTGATGTTCCAAATGCAAATATGTCACTTTACTCCACCAAAAGATAGATCAAGCTACACACTATCACAAGTCACACCACTAAAGATAATAATACTAATATGCCACTGATAACAGAGAATGTATCTAAGATATATCAATATCCTCATCTCAAACAAGTGAAAAGCACAAAATAGACTATCAAATGTGCACCAAAAATGTCAAATAATGGGCAAAAGTTGGTAATCTTACCTCGCTATACCTTTCCCACCATTGAGAGGCTCTGATTATTTTTCTGCAGGTTAGTAAACTACAGAAGACATAAACCTAAATATGACCTTGAAATCAAGCAACAAAATTAATAACGCATGTTCCCCGGCAGAAGCGCCATTTTGACGAAGCATTTTATATGGTCGTAAAAACATACAAACGTCAGTCAAACAAAATTTATAACTCCGAACTCACAATAACAAAGATATAAAATCAAGTGCAGTGTAAAGATCGGGTCGATCCACAAAGAACACGCTTGACTTTGATCGCAAAGTTGACTTGGTCAAACTTATGTTTAATAAAAGATTTTAAGAAGTAGAAATGATATTTTATCAATAGAAATGATATCCATATATTAGATAGGATATTTTAAGACTTTTCGAAACTGATTTGACGAAGAAATGTCAACAATCAAGGTCAAAGCGTTGATTTTGACCAATAGTTGACTTTATGAAAGTCAGAGAATCAAAAGAGCATAAAATATTACAAAAATTATATATTTAGAAACTATAAAGAAAATGGAATTTATTGATATAAAATTCATGATTTTTCGAGAAGAATTGGATTTATTATGAATTATTGAAAACCAAAGATAAAAAAATCCCGAAATGATTACTTTGGTGTAAATCTTCAAATTGAATAACCAAATGATCTCCAAATCTTGAAATTGATATACCAATAGAAAGCTAACAATCTGAGGATTCCAAAGAGACCAAAATCTTCAAATTTTTATTTTTATTTTAAGAGTAATTGATCCCCCAAGTCAACACCTAAATTCGGATTGAAAATGAACAATAGCTGGTGAAACGTTAAATTGAGGGGCCAAATAATCATGAAAATTTACAATTTTCTATCCACGGAAAGCTGATGAAAGAAGGAATTTAATGAAGCCAAAATCAATTGATTCAGACTTAAGATCAGAGAGATATCCTTATTTCAAAATCAGCAAAAAGTCGAATAGAATTTGGGCAAAAATGAAGAACAAAACAACTTTTAAAGCAAAATTAACTACTAAATCTAATCTAAATACAAATTATCACAAGATGAACAATCGATTCACATTATTAACCAATTGACGTGAAGATTTGGCTTCAATTCATGCGGATTAAAGAGTATTGGCTCAGTCTCTTCCTCGGCGTAGGTTCGGCATTCAAGGGGAGAATTCGATCGAATCAAGCAATGATTCGTGATCAATTCCGCTCCGATTGGATCGCAATCAAGTCTAAACAGGGGGGATCGCAAAGAACTCAAGATCTTGCTAAAAAATTTCTTATTTCTTTGCGATTCAATCAAGAGTTATGTTTACAAAGAGGAGAAGAACCTGTTTTATAGAAAAATTCAGCGAAAATTGCAGATCGTCCGATTCGGTGAAGACCTGTCGACGGCCGCGATTGCACAATGATCATGGGCCACGATCCCACGATCTCGTCGTCTTTCGCCCATTTGATGAACATTGGAAGGCCCTAATGCGTCCATGTATTGCCCCACGATCGCACGACGCAGACCACGCTCTTCGCTTATTTTGCCTGTCCGATCTTGATCGAAGCCTCCTCGCGAAGCCACGTGTCGCAAGGTGAGACATCGATTGCACTCACTTAAGTCTCCTTTAGTGCACGTGCTTTGATGGTGATGGTGTGGACTCGAGTCCACGTAGTCGATGCCCTTTATTTAGCGCAATCGCATCTAACATCCACAACACTGCCACGTGGCCTGCAAAGGAGAAATTAAGAGGGAACATAGTCCCACACGGAGAAAATAGAGGGAAAACTCGAGTATATAAGGTGGGGCGGCGTAACGCATTTGCGTTGCCGCCCCAATTATTTAACCAGGGCCCACTACCCGTGGAACCTTCACCTTCTAGCCCCCTCACTTGCCACGTGACGCCACTCGGGCGTCCGCGTGGACTCGCGTGGCCCCCGCCACGCGCTTGTGCCTCCTCTACGCCACCTAGACACCGCGTGGGCTTGCGCGGCTCTGCCACGTGGCCTTGCATGCCATGTTGCATCCACGCGGGTCCCGCACCACGTCAGCCCGCGGTTCCTGCAGAGAATACCCCATTTTGCCTTTTTAAATAAGAAAATAAAATTGATAAAAATCAAATAAAATCTGAAAAACATTCAAGAAATTCAAAATCAATAACTTTAAAAATATAACTCTTTTTTATTTCAAATTTTCTCTATTGGATCACAAATTTCTTTGTCTTTACTATTATACCACCTAAAAATATAAATTCAAACAAGAAAATGGGATGGATTGAAAATAATACTAAGTCATTCATTGAGAATTCTTTCTTTAAATCCTCCAATCATTCTTTTCTTGGAATTAATCATTTTAATCATCTTCTAAAGTCAAAATAAATCAGGGAAAGTAATTAATTTCTATTAATTTAACCTTTCAAAGATTAATCATCAAGAAAGCACATAATTAACCCTAAATTATGCATAAATATGAACTTTAGTAGAATGGCATACCAATGGAGAAAATTCATAAAAACTAGGATAACATGCATCATAATTACATAAATAAGCGTGAATATTAGTTAAATAAGATAAGACTTTAAGTTAAATATGCATGTTATCAAAAACCCAATTATAATCTCAAATAAAAATGGGCATAATCTAATCTTAAAATATTTCTCTTAATTTTCATACTTTTCTCTAAATTAGTGCATTTTGAGATTATAACTTAATTTTCATAGAACTATTGAAAAACACTAAAAAAATGATAACATGCAAATTATACATTAAAATATATAATTATTAATGTAAATTAATGCATAAAACTAACTCCCGATGCCATTAGGCATTACCTCATCAACATTATCATCTAGAAATATATCAAAGTCCATATTTTCAAGGTTCATTAAATGAATTCATTATTGAAGTTAAAATATTTAAGTTATGCCCAAAATACCCAAAGAGACTATTGATAGGCATGATGGGCCGCTTGATAACATACAATAAATGGCATTTAAAGTGATTATTTTCATTGTATTTTAGGCATACAATGTCAAAACCATTTTTTGCATGTTTTCATGAGTTCATACCAAAATAAATATTTTTCTTGATGAAGGAGATAAAGGCATCATTAGAAATTACTAAGGTCAATCATGAGCTCATAATGATGTGGAATTATAAAAAAAATCAATTGGTCATTAATACTTGTCATTAATTCATTTTTTGCCCTTTTCAATGAAGCAAAAACAAATAGATTTTTTAATGGAAAGGTTTTTTTTACGACATTCAATTAGTTTTTAAGAAAGATAAGTCAGTTTTCATAATTTTTAACTATTTTCTTAAATGGGCCAATTATCACTTACGGGTTTTGGAGGTTATGGACATGCAACACACGCAAGCAGCATGGACCAATCACGATGCAGAGTACAACAACACATTGAGCATGACACGTAGGGGGGCACATTACCGAATCGTGAAAGTCTTCTTCGCGGGTTCAGCAAATAAAAAAGAAAAGAAAAAAATTAGTTTCTGTTCTAGATTCCTTGCCCAACCAATTTTTGGCCTGGAGGACACAACGGGAATAGAGATCCATTAGCACCATTCTTTAGCAGAAATCGGAGCAGTTTGAGGTCTGAACTATCATCTTCGAGGATTTCCCATAATAGAGGTCAATGCTAAATTTTTCCAACTCAAAGATCTCGAGGAATATGGTTTGAAGCTGTTATGAGGACTGCTGGAGATTGATTTGGGTTTGGGTTCTTATATTACTCTAGATTTAAGGAGGTTATTGCATTAGTTTTTTTTTTAATTGAATTTTTTTGAAATTTTTTTATCTTGAGATAGTTTAATCTATTTTGATTTCATTTTCCTCACTGTTAAGGTGTCTTGGTTTCTAATCTCCCGAAGTGAAATTGTAAATACAAAAAAATACTTTCAATGGCTTTAACTCACCTATTTTCATCAAACTCAATGATATTATTTTTCTTTCTTTGCCTAAAAAAATCAATTACATGCATTACGACTAACTTGTGTTCTTAAAATAAAATAGCAAAGTAATTCTGATTTAACAAAAAAGAAAATCAAACAAAAAATATACTCTATGATTTTAAGTCACCTAGTCTTTTCTATCCCTTTACATTCCTGCATATTTCCTTGCTTGTTTGTTCAAAGGAAGGAAAATTTTGCTACAATTTTAGTTTTCTTCTCATTTTAACAATAAAAAAAATTCATTTTGAAAAGGGGGAAAAGAAAACAAAATAATAATAGATATTTTGAAAGAGAGCTTGAACTCATGAAATGTTAAATTCATGTTTCAGTTTGGATAAATGTGAGTTTTTTAAACCAATTTCTCTAACTTCTTGTGAAACTTTATGAATGTGATATAAGTTCCTTCCTAAAATTGAAATTGACAAATAGCCTCCCTAGGATTTGACCCCTTACTGAGCCCTATATCTTGGTATAGATTAGATATTTAAAGGGAAGATTGTAAGTTTCATTGCATGAGTCCAAATACATGTGAAACAACGTAATTTACTGAATTCTTTTGAACTCATCACCCTCTAGACAAACTAAACAAGTTTAATGGGAAAAATTGAGGCAATCGGATCCTAAGAGCGGATCCATGACATATAATTAGTGAATTTTCTAAGTGAAGACCTATCAATATAGCCTTCACTAATCCTCATTCTCCCAAAAGGATAGCTATTAAGCAATACTCATAAATGACATCTACAACACTTGATCAAAAGTGAATGAATGGACCCCATGCCTTTCCACCATTTTAGAGAAATGACATGACACAAAAAATCCTCAACAATTTCAGCCAATCCAAGATGGCCACGTCAAACTCACATAACATGTTTAATAGCCATTGAATTTGAAATAATGGGCATGTCATGTGCCTTCAATTCATAGAAATTGATGGAATTGTCATCTTAAAATAATCAGAAACATGAAAAATCTTATCACTAACACAAAATGTGCACGGCAATGCCAAAATTAAGATATTGTGGATCCCCTTTAGTTTACTTAGCTGATTTCAGTCAATTGAGAGCTTTCAAAAAGTCTTTTAACAAAAATGAGGTGGTGCCATCAATTTTTCATATAAAAAGAAATAAAATGTTGATCCCGAGGTAGATTCAACTAAAAACATGCAATGTTTACGTACAAACCAATGCAAGGAAAATGGAGTCCCAAAAAATTTTTGATAGTGGAATTTATAGGCATTGAGAAACCTAAGGCTCTAAGAAGAAAGAATGAAGGAAAAAGAGGGTCTAAATTCTTTAAGGAGCCCAATATATGGTGCGCTCACCTAAGCATTACAAATGAGACTAAAATTTCTACTTATCAAAATACAAGAAAGAAATACACGAAGAGACATCTCTCTTCACCTGAACACTCAAATCATACAAGGTTAACACTCAATAATCAACACAACCATTAGCAAAAGTTTGGTAAATTATGAGTTTTTGATAGGAAAATAGTTAATTATAATATTTTATGATGGACCAATAATATCAATCTATTTTTCATACAAAAAATTAATAAAAATTCCTCAAAGTGAAATTGTAACCAAATAAAAGAGAAGAAATCATTTCTGGTCGAAATTCCAAACATAGAGAATAGAAGTTTATTTAGAAGAGGCAATACCCTTTCAACACAAATTGAAAGGGTAGAAAAATCTGCTAAAAATCGTAGAAAAATCTGCTAAAGAACTCACTCACATAATAAATTAATATATATTCACTTTCATTAATTACATCGCACTTGCAGTACAATATCTAGGTGCAATGAGGAAGAAACTAAATGAATTGAAGAGTGCTCTATCTATTTAGACTTACTATGAAAACTTAGTTGAAGCAATATTCTTGGTAGATATTCTCTCTCCAATATCTTACAAGGTAATGGCTTCAAAGGGAGACAACTCCTTGGGAAGGTATGAACAAGGATATTGCAGAAAAAAGTTGTATAAAAATGGATTGTTCTCGGACCGAATTGGAACTGATACACATATGAAGGATCCAGAGTTAGTTTGGAAAATTGAGAAGAGGAGCCAATATGGGTGGACCTTGACATGCGTGAGTGATATGAATGGTCATGGGGATTAGAAAAATAAAGAATAAGAAAAATAAATATAAAATCTATAGGCACTCTGAGAAATTATTACCTCCTATTAGTTATGATGACATCATAAGGGTTTTTCAGTAATAATGTCTATAAACACTAAATCATCATCATTTTGCAATAACTGTTTTTATCATAATTGATTTAGAAGAATTATATTGTATTAGTGGAATATATAATGCTGATAGGGATTGGGAATGCCATATCAATACTTTTAACAAATATTTCAGGATAAAAGATGAAGAGATGGGAACATATTGTTTGTGATTTTGTCTTATATGAGTAAGATTCATACGATCTTGTTAATTCTACATATATTTTCTTTTAATATTAAATTACTCAAGAGAATATGAGGGATATAAGTGTTTTTTGTTCCCCTAATTTGTTCTCTTCAAATTTCATGTCCGTCAAGATATTCTATATCTTAATATATAATTATATGATTAGTCAAGAACTAAAATTTTCCATATCTCATAAATAATTTCTTAATAGATCGGAATAGAAATTTTCTGCAGAAATCAAATCATAGACTACCAAAGATTTAAAGAATAAATGCAATAATTTAAATAAAATCACTCTATTCAGATCAAAGCATAATTTCCTCTTTTACAATCAACACATTTATACAAAGATACGGATACTCACTGTAGTAAGAACTTTTTAAAGCTTTTTTTTAATTTGTGTCTAATATTCATTCCCTGAAACTCCAAAATTATATCTTTTGTGTTATACTCAAGCTTGATAGAAAACAATTTTATTTATCACTATTTTACATATCCGCACTACAATCTTGTCTCCCTCTCATAAGACCATAATCACTCTCAATGTTATCTCATATCAAGTACACGTTTCACTCTAAGAGATTCTCTAAAAATTTTCTCGTGACTAATTTCAATTATGCACTTTTCATGGATTTTCCATTTTTTATTTCCTGAAAATGAGGAAAAGATGCATTTCTTTGAGTTGGTCTTTGGAGCATGGTTGGCGGAGATAATGAAGGCATCATATAATTTAGATAGTGTTAATGATGATTCACAGTTGAATTTTTTTCATGATATTTATCTCCTAAAATAATAGTTATCATTATATATTAAGAAAAATTATTAAATAACAAATATTTAAAGTCTATGAGCTCAAAATTATGGTATATTCATTTATGTACTTAAATATACTCTAGTGACCATTATCTATAACCGAAAATAGTATGTTTAACAGGCTAAATTAATATATATTAAAATTAGTAATCAATTTAATGAATCTATCTAAAAGATATGATATTCTAGTAATCATGTTGTGAAATCTAGTAGCCTCTGAATGGTTTCGAGGTAGAAGAGCAAATTCCATTTCGGCATAGAGGAAATCATAATGAATCTGATCTGACTTGTGAGTAGACATCTACGAGCGTAATGGTACCATAGCCCTCCTCATTTCAAGGTGAAAAAAATTGGAGTTCATTGATACCCCCAATTTTCATTTATTGTCACTTAAAGGGGTAAGTTTAGACCTATTAAGTCCTCTCATTTCATTAAAATAAGATGCCCGACTATATAAAAGCGTAGGTTTCAATATGAATATTTAGTTTATTAGAAGCCTAAGCAATAAATTTACACAATAAATTGATGCCTTCAAGTAAATTCTGAAGTTTTTGAGCTTTCACTTATCACCAAAAGAATATTCTCTCATCACCTGAGGAAAAGGAAAGAAAGCTATGATTTATTCTACCATGATTTAAAATCATCTGTCACCATGATGACAAATTCTAGCATTTCAAAAGTAAAGCCAACCGTTTACTTGTTCTACCCACCAGCCCACCTCTCCCGCAACCGGTAACTTTGTAGAAAATTCCGCAAAAGAATTGGAGATCATGGAAATCAGGAACAACAAATCATTTAGTTTTTGAACCTCACCATACTCCTTGATGTGATACGCCACCAAATTCAATGTTTTTTTTCATGTGCTATCTCTTTTTTGTCTCTATTCTGATATTTTAACTCCTATACTTGACTTCAGATCGCTGGACTTTGTATCAAATCAAGAAAGAAATATAAAATAATGGGTCATCGGGCAGATCACGTTGCAGATAAGACTTCCACTTTATTTAAATATATTCAAGACTTGCCACTCATACATCGTTATTCACTCTTATCACATCTCATCTCCAAGAACCCTACAAGAAAACAAAGACCTAAAACTTAAAATTATACACCGGCTGTTTATTCGGGTAAAGCAACCCGAAATTCCTCTCAATTTCGGAACCATTCTTCTGATTTTCGTTGAAGAGACCAAAGATGTAAGTCTCCACTGCTTTCCTCGGCCTCCTGGGAGTCCCCTTACTCGCGTGTTGAATCAAATTGGAGTTATATAAGCGAGCATTCTCCTTGGTAGCTGCAGTATCTCCAGCCGACGGCCACCCACTCTCCGACACGACAATATCTACTCCCTCCGCTCCAATACTTTTCAAGGCAGCATAAGCAGCGTCCACCATGGCGTCAAACAGGTTCTGATAATTCAACCCGTTGTTCAAATCTTGAACTACCTTCCCGGGAGCGGTAAATAAAGCGTATGGGAGACTGATATCTCTAGGGTTTCCTGCGTAACTGAAGTATGGGTAAACGTTGAGTAGTAAAGGCGCCTTTGTAATTGCTAAGAAAGCGGTGATGGGTCCCATCAGAGACTTCACTTGTGGGGAAAACTCTCCTTTTGAAGGAGGAAATGAAGTCCCCATAACGTTATATTGCAGAGAAGTTGATACTTTGATTTTTTCTTGAAGACCAGCGGCGGTTAGGGCAATATAAATGTTTTGCATTGCAGGGAGAATATTCGCAGCCTCTCCTTGGTTAAAGATTTCTTCGTTTCCAACGGCTATGTATTTGATCTTGACGTCCGGCCAGTTTGCTAAAACTACATCTCTTACCCATCCGTGGGCAGCCCATGGGTTTTCTGCAATGATTTTTAGAGGAGCTGGGCAGTCAAGAAGGAGCTCAATGTTGGAGCCTTTGAGGGCTCGTAGGACTTCTCCATTTGGGTCGTAGATTCTTATCCTGGGGATGTTGAGTGATTTGCATAGCTGGATGACTTCTGAAGGTGGGGGCAGGTTGTTTCCCACTCTTCCATAACATACTCCAACAGATCCCATTCCTGAATTAAAAGAGTCAATGTAAATAATATCTTCATGAATCTCAAGGTCTTTGCATTGGATCTAATAAAGTATTAGGGTTGAGAAGATGGTGATTTTGGAGAATTATCGTTGAGTTTTTCCAAATATCTTCGTAAATCTCAAAATTTTCACTTGGATCGAAGGCCCTTTAAATTTCTCAAAGTTCCATTCCAGATTTATGTTTGAATGAATTGGATGCGCCGATGTATGAATCATACATCAGCAAATATTAAGTATCATGATACTAAATGGAAAAATTACAAGATGTGTGACAGATATATCACTAACATGACAAATTTACTAGATTATAGATTTCATCTTTCTCAAAAGTTTCACATGGAATCGTATAAGAGAGAAAATCAGATGGATGAATGGATAACTGCAAATCTCATTTTCGTAGTTAGAACGGGATTGGGGAACATACTTCAATGAATCGACTCGGTCAAGAACGGCAAAAACGACGACGCTTTCTCCAACAATTTACGAGATTTAGGGGACTCAAGACTTCATCTTATAGCAGAGACCTCGCCGATTATCCACAGCTTGCTTTAAGGGAGAATGTGGACGGCGGTCAATGTGGACGGCGGAGAACAAACAAATTTCGTCCTTATCTCCCTTATTCTTCAATAAGAAAATAATGGCGGATGCACTCCTGCAACGTGAATCACGACTTGGCAAAGAATCGCGACAGAAGTAATGACGATTGAGATCCCTGCCCACAACCTAACCGACCTGCTCGATTGTTTCCGAAATAATTCGAGCGCGTTGCATCTGAGAGAGAACTGGTGTGTGGGCAGAGACGTCACTGTTGTACTGGTGTAAAAAATCAGATGCCTTGAAACTAGCAATTTAATTAAGTATTATTTCGTAGAGAAGAACACAACTCAAGAGTATTTAGAACTGATGAACATTTTCAAGATCAATCATTGAAGCTCCGTTCTAATAATTTTACTCAGGTCATCCAACCTTTTCGATATGGATCATAGAAGTTTTCCCACTGTTTCAGAAAAAAATGGATAGATTATCTCATCTTATAACATGTCCAATGATCCCATGATTTTTTATTCTTGGTAATGACAAAAACTAGATGAAACCACTTCATTATTGTGTCTTTGGTAGAGACACTAGACTTAAATATAGAGAACATATGGCAGGCATGTGACAAAAAATTACCTTAGTGGGTGACATTCACTTTGCCATATTTTTCTAGCATGTGACTACCAAAGAGTCAGGAGCACATGAACCCAAGGATTTCAATGGCAAATTCAGTCAAAATTCTGGTGTATTATAATAACATTTTTATGTGATTTAATTCTCTTCTCCATTTGCGCATGTAATTTGTAAGTGAAAAATTAATACAGATTCGTTTAGGGTTGGACTAGAGAACACGCAATGTTTGTGTAAGAGATAAAATGGAGGAAAATTGGAGCTGGGTTGACTATGAATATAAAATTAACATCAATTTGGAAGGATGAATAAAAGGAATAAATTTGAAATTTATTTATTAAAGGATCGTCTTTAAATGCATAAAATACCTTTTCTGTCATGGTACAATGTGTGAAATACCTTTTCACATAATTATGCTAGTGAAAGTTAAAGGGAGAGTCGTCCATCTAGAGACCCCAGGTTTACCCTTTGTAGGCAAGGAAGAGGTGAAGAGGTCTAGAATATGAAGGGCTACAAGAAGGTGAAGAGGTGAGGAGAAGAGGTGGATACACAAACTAAGTAAGATACATGAATCCTAAGATACACAAGGAGGTGCACAAATCCTAGATTAGGTGAATAATAAAGTTATTGGGCTTCATGGGCATCTAGGCCTATTGTGATGCTCCAATTAATGATTAATAAGCTTAAAATAGTATTATATTGAGAAAAATTATGAAATAGTATTATTTCTTAATGGATTTCTTAGTCGTCGTCATTGATATAGCAATATGAATATGATCACAAGTTTCATTAAAAAATAAGATTTATAAATAAAATGTGAATAATTATGGAAATATATCACTCAAAGTTTTTATATTTATGCATGCGTGGTTTTATTTTTTCATGTAGCATTATCATATTTTGAATATTTTTGGTTCCTCCAATTAGTATCTAATTTTCCAATTGTTGATGAATTTTAAACTATGACACCATGTGGATGTCAAAGATATTATGGTATAGTTCTCCTTCGATCCAAATCCTTTTAACTGAAAATTCATAAAATTGTATGCAAAAATTGTCATGGGTGAAAATAAGCATCATAATTTGAATTCATGTTATGGTGGTGCTGTGGGATGATTCACATTTACATGATGAACTCGTGTGAGTCATAGTCTCATCTCAAAAAAAAACTGCAAAGATCTTGTGCAACTATGACAGTTATCTACAATAAATTCCTAGATTGTTGAATGTTGGTGGTGACTCCTCTGAATTGTAAAACCTACTAAACAAGAGTTTTCTAGACATGAGTGATCTAATTGAGACTTGGGAAAAAATTATTAAGTTATATAATGGTGAAAAAAAATTAGGTTGATGAATTTTGATTTGTGACTTTAATAACTACATAGGCATTTTTACAATGTATAGAAGAATTTTATGAATTTATAATACTATGTAGTGAATTAGACATGTCTTAAAGTGAAATTCTTATAGTGCTCATTTTGTTACAATTGATAAACTATGTTAAGTTTCATTGATGTACATTCATTCTACTCAAATTTATACTTGTAATTGAGATGATCTCAAATCAAACCATGTCTATCGAAAAATACTACTTGCCTCTTTAAATCATAGTTAATGACACATTAAATAAGGAAATTACTCATATACTATCATTTTGACTATAAAAAGATATATTCATTTGTATATTAGATGAAGTACCTATATCTATGATATGGATAAATAAATTTAAATTACTATAGAGTTTATGATAATATGGAGAAAGAGTTCATTAAATTGATGTGTATGAATCCCCGAATGGTATTATACTAAATTGTTAATGAAGTTGATTCGTGTCACAATTGTGTATGGTCCTTAAACCTAAGACCAATCCCTAGCCATATTTTGAATGGATGATTGTGTTTTGACTATGACTTACGAATCCCTAGCCACATAATTTCTAAAATTTCATTTATTAGATATGACATGAAGTCATCGAAGGTTACTACATGGTCATGATGGAATCGTCTGCCCTTGATATTAGAGGAGATTTACTCAAGAAATGAGATGCAATAAAATCCTTTTCCATGATAATAAAATTATTAGAGAAAGAGTTCCCAATGATTTCCTCCACACATCGGTACTAACTTAAGTGATCGATTAGAAGTTGATGATAGATATTATGTGTCATATAAGCTAATCACATTTCCATGTATCTCGTTTATGTTTATTGAAATGAAATTTATTCATTATCATTTGTGTGTGATGTTTGCAATGAAGTCCATGAGCATATGCAATGACTAAGTAAATAATGATGAGATCATAAAACAATGATCACTAGTCTTTAAACATATATTCTAACTATTTCTATTCATGAGATATTCAAGAGGGACATCAAATTATCCGGAAAGAATGTCACTATTTGATCCGACTCATATGATGAGTATGGCTGATCTTGTAGCCATCAGTGTGGAGACACTAATGCTAGATAGTGGGTGCTCTTTAGAGAAAGAGTTCACGGAATTGATCCATAGGAATCCTTGAATAGTAGTTATACTGAATTTTTAATCCATTTGATTCGTGTCACAGTTGTGTGTATGGTCCTTTGACTTGAGACACCAAAGATATCTTGTGGAAGGATGATCGTGTTTTAATTATGACTTACGAATCCCTAGCCACGTGATATCTAAAACGTCATATATTAGATACGACATGAAGTTCACGAAGATGATTGTGTGATCAAAATGAATCATCCACCCTCGGTATTTGAGGAGATTGACTCAAGGAATAAGATACGATAAAATCCTTAACCAAGGTAGTGGAAATATCAGAGAAAGAGTTCCCAATGATTTCTACACGCATCAGTACTAACTTGAGTGACTGATTAGGGTTTGACAGTTGACCCTACCCTAAGTCATTCATGAGTCTCATGTGGATGAAGGATTATACATACATGGTAATCGATGACGAAAGGTTCCATAAGTGAGTTCTTACATACCCCTTATATCCTAGTGTATGTGGTGTAGCTTGGCACCTAACGAGCTGGCAACTCAACCTATCGATTGGGTTAAATCGATCCTTGATTAAATAATCTATATTTTGATGTGGATAATTAATTAAGGTTGACCAAAAGGTGTTATTTGTTCTATAGAGTTATGAACTAGTGAGATATATGGACCTAGCGGGTCACACACATAAGGTCTATGGATATTGGTCGATATAGACATAATTATGAGGGTCTTTATGAAAAAAACCTCACACCAAATGTCTATAAATAGGAGGAGAACATCCACAACTCAAGTTTCCCATGTAAGCCTTGTGAGAATTCTCTCCTTTCTTCTCTTTCTCTCTTGGTGAATAGCTTTAAAGAGGAGATCCAACCATCTAGAGACCGTGTGGATGCCACTAGAGGAAACACTTGAATAGCTTTAATAACTCCTTCAAGGAAACCCTGTAAGTATGTTTTCTCATTCATACTTGATGATAGGATCATCTGTTCTTGGTGATTTGGTATTTTGAATATTTGATTCAATGTTTTTCGCTGCATTTGATGTTTTGATCAAAATTTTGAAAGTTTATCGAGATCAGAACCCAACAATATTGACACCTTTTTTAGGATTTTTGTGGAAATGGAACATATTCAATGTTTATAAAAAAGGGGGAGAACAACCACACCCGAGTACTCTTACAAACTTTGTGAGAAACTCTCTCCTTTCTTTTCTTTTTCTCTTGGTAAAGATCATTGACGAGGAGATCCTATTGTCCATTGATCTTATGGATACCAATCGAGGCTAAACATATATGTAATAAAGAATTTTGTTTTGATTAATAAAAGATGATAGTTCTAATTTTTCAACCTGTTTTACATCAGATATAAAGGAACATTCATTTGATTTGTAAAGTACAATAAGATCTGATTTATAATTTGTTTCACATCATATTTAAAGGGATTCATAATTTCATTTATAAATAGCAATAAGAAATTCTTTTATGGATTTTTTTATTTTTTAACATTGGATTTATAACAAAACACAAATTTAGCCAAATTGATAATCTTGATATCGGGTGTTGTTGGACTAGCCATACAGTATTGAGCCTAAATGAATCAAGGTCAGTTGTCTTGAAAGAATCTGCCAATCATCAAGACAAATGGAGTAAATTTTATATCCAATAAATATATTTTACTAAGAAGAAGTATTATTTCTTGATGTTTGTTTAAAGAAAGCACCTACATAGACACATTGAGGTTTTTGAAGGATCATAAAGAAAAAGGAACATCTAGAAGGGAGGAGAACAAATTCTTTGGAAGAATTGAAGAACATCATCTCTTGAGGACATAGACTCAAATCATTGTGTAATTTCTATTGTTATCTTACGAGATGAATCCGTGCGGTCGTTGCAAACACAAAAAGACATGTCAAAATATATTCCAAATTCACCAATTTAAGATAAAAGTCAAGAATTCAATAGTATAATGGTGAATAAGGGTCAAATCCATGGAGAATTAAGGTTTTTTTGACGTATTTCTTCAAATTCGATCAAATAGGACAAGGAATTATGGTGAGAAATTAGGGATTTTAATAATTTTACAAATAGAACTCCAAGAGGAATCCATGGAATAAAAAATCACTTGATTTGGATCAGTAGTCGCGTAGAAACCGAAGAGCAAAAATTATAGAGAAAAATCAATCGTGAAGAGAGAGAAAACCAAAAAATTATCTAAAATTTGATTAATCTACATAATGATATATTAGGAGGAAAACATAAAATCCAGCCCAAAGTTGCGCATGAAATGATACAATTGATCGCCGGATCAAGGACTTTTCATTATGTGATTCAGAAGACATTTTGGCATTCAAGAGACGATTTCTCCCTATTCTCTCAACGAAATCTGACTTTGAAACACCCCTTGGATGCGAAAATTGATCTAGAAGAGGAGGAAATCAAGAGATCCAAGGATTGAGATGTCTAAATAGTTAAATTACTTAAAACACCAAAGAATGCATTTTCCGTCGAGGAACATGAATATAAATAGGCAAAATTTGGGTGTAGCCGTTGGATTTGGCATTTTATATTCGATTAACAGCTCAAATGAAACACCATTGTGTGAATCGTCGTCATTAAGTCACATTCATCCTATTCAAAATGGAGCACCCAGTTGAAGCCGTGTCATCGGGTGAAGTTTGATCATTGTGTAACACCTGTTGTTCGATCTTCATCGAATGCCTGAGATGTCGCCACATGTTCACGGAAGTCCATAGGGCGCATTGAATCTCAATCGTTATAACTCCTCAGATAAATGTTTGAGATTAAATTGTTTTAAAATGAATCGTCACCTAATCAAATGTCGTCGCATACCCCCCTTCCCCCCAAACTTCAATGAAGATCAACAACTTCGATTACATACGCGAATTAGATGCTTCTAGTCATGCTACGTCACCTGCGTAAAAATAAAAAGGAAAATAGTCCCACATGACAAAAAAAGACACGAAACATCAGTTATATCAGTAGTGTGTGATAAGTGGGCTTAGCCAATATCTTGAAAAGGATGCTTAACCTACTAATTTCACACACGCACACCCACGCACACACGTGTACCCACACATGCATAGATACGCACACATGTGCGACGTGGATGTATCGACGATCGCCACGTGGTGACACATCATTCACCCGCCACATCAGCTGCATGTTAGCATGATAAAAATTATCATTTTTTCATTTTTAAAAATCTAAAATAAATTCAGAAAAATTTAGAAAAATTCTAGAAAAATTCCTAAAAATTAGGAAATTCATTAGTTTCAAAATACAACTCCAAATCAATCCAAATTTTATTTTTTTGTATCAGAAATTATATAATCTATCATTTTAAAAATTTAAATTCAATAAATAATAAGCGAATAAATTTTTATTTAAAAAATACACTCATTTCTCTTAGAAAATAAAACTTAGAAAAATAAATGCGTGTGTAAAAATATTTTCTCTTATTATTTAACATTCAAGCTTAATTATAATATCAAATATAGATGTGAATAATATACTCTAAAATATATTTTTTACTTATGCATAATTATCCGTAAAATAATGTATTTTGAGATTCTAACTTAAAATTGCATGAAATGATAGCATGCATAAGAATGAAATGTTTTATGCTTTAATTTGCATTGATAATCATATAATTTCATGAATAAATTACATGTTATAATTATCTTCTTTATTCAAACTATGTGATCTCTAGGTGAGAAGAGGATGAATGTTCTTGTGGTGAGATGAGGAAGATGTAGTGCATCTGCATGATGGTTCGGCACTTCAAAGCACTTGGTCTGGTGGGAAGGGAGAAAAATGCAAGCTTCAACTTGACACAATATTTTAGGGAGCTGGGGTGGCAACCTATTGGAAAGGAGGAATTTTTAGGGTATTGGTGATGGAACCATATTCTAGTTTTTGGTGATTATATTAGGAATCAAATCGGTGCTAGGTTTCCTTTCCTAGATTTGGACCAATCTAGTGTGGGATTGAACCTTGTTAGGTTTTTCCGTTTTGATAAGGAAGAGGACTCAAGGTGAGGGCCTCGAGACTAGAAGTAGGGAAGGACTAGCTCTCTTGAACAAGCATACATCGACAAGCATTGTAGGTGCGAGAGATTGAGTGGTCTAGAAAATAAATGTGGTCAATAAGAGAAATTGGATAAATAGACTAGCTAACTAGGTCACCTCCCCTTCCTCCCTTAGTTAGCTTAATCATGCTTAGATTATGTCATACTTTGATTACAATTTCAAGGGCTTGTTGGGCGTCAAATCCCAAAAGAATCATAATCATATGAATGTTGAGAAAATCATTACCGTCTTTACTCATAGATTTATCTTTATCTTCAAAAGATTGACTTAAAGGCCATCTTTCATTTCACATTAAGAAATTTGAATCTATCTCTGTATCAAGAAGATAAATCTCATTGGAATATAATTCATCACATTGCTATAATTCTATTAGACTAACATCTCCATTACATTAACATAATTAATTGTATTTTATTGTGATATCATTAGTTGAATATCCATTGCACTTTATTTTCCAGAAGAAAAGACATGATGGAATGTTCAAGAGATTGAAAGACATCAATATAATATTTTATCAAAGTTCAGTCATCCATTGTTAAAAAAATGCGATTATTCAACAATTTCTCATACATTTTAACTAGGAAAATAGTATTGGATAAACTATGATTCAAAACACAAACTTTCAAGTGCTTTTTCACGAAACCAGTTTCAAAAGATGCCAAAAACATTGTTTCTCCTCGACTACTTACAAAAAAAATGTTTATTAAACTTAATTTATGTTCTAATCATTTGAGATTATGATCTGAAAAATAGCTGTTTTAATATTTTTATAAATATTTTTTAAGTATCTTTACAAAAAAATGTGATTCAACGCCTGTTTGCATCAACATTAAGGAAATGCAAACAAGTGTCTTTTTGGTCACACCAATAATCACAATAAAAGCTTCTAACACTGCTTAAAAAATCAATTAAATTTTATTTTTTCACATTATTAAATTCTGGTGGAATAATTATAGTTTGTCATATCTTTGTCTAGCATATGCCAGTGATATAATCATTGGATTCTCATTGGGCCTTTTTGGCTTTCAAAAGTGATTAAAAGGGTCCGAAACCCAATAATAGAGATACTGAGTAGACAAAATTCAGCTAACCGTTGGGGATAAAAATTTAAACCCTAAACCCTAGTCTTCTCTGTTCTCCTCGAAAATGTCCGCCATTTTCACAAGAAAACTGCTCCACCGATCCATCAAGAACCTCGCCACCTCCGATTTCTCCTCCTCCTCCTCCTCCTCCTCCTCCTCCTCTTCAGCACTATTCACCGTAAACTTCCTCACCTCCACCTGCGGGCTCACCCCCGCGCAAGCCACCTCCGCCGCGCGCTGTCTCCTCCTCACAGAACAGACGAAGCACAAGCCTGAGTCCGTCCTCGCTCTGCTCCACTCTCAGGGCTTCTCGAATTCTCAAATTTCCCAGCTCGTCTCTCGTTCTCCCCGCATCCTCCTCTCTAGAGTAGAGCCCAAGCTCGCTCCCAAGGTATAATGCTTAAACCTAATGGATTTTTTTATGTTCCAGTTTTTGTTAAATGATGGAATTAGGTTAAGGCTCAAAACTATTTTTTGACACAATTAAGGAATGTGGATATTCCTGGTTGATTTTCAAATGTTCTCAATTTGTTTCTTAAATTCCAAATCTAATGGGTTCATTGATTTCTTTTATTGTCGTAAAATGATCGAATTAGTTTAAGCTTTAAAAAATAAATTTTGGTTCTACTAATAGAACTCGAACGTTCCTAGTTTATTTTATCGCTCAAATTTCAGTTGCTCCCTGTGTAAGGTACCTAAATATAATGGTTTTATTGATGTATTTGTTTAGTAAAGTGATTGAATCGGATCGAGGCATAAAACTATATTTAGGTACTCTTAAGAGAACTGAAAGTTTCTAGTTTAATTTATTTCTGAAATTTCAATCGCTCCCAATGTAGAATACCTAAATCTAATTGGTTAATTTAATTGAAATTTTTAGTAAACTGATGGAATTAGGTTGACGCTTGAAAACTATATTCTGGTGCTCTTAAGAGAACTGAATGTTCTTAATTTAATCCCGAAATTTTCATCACTTCCAAGGTACGCTACCTAAACCTAATGGGTTTCTCCTCCGAGATGATCGCCCGAGATCCCAGAGTTCTTCTCCGTAGCCTTGACCGCCATATTCGGCCTTGCTTTGAATTTCTCAGCTGCTATGTTGATTCTGTGGATGATTTCCGCACTCTTTTTAGGCGGCATAGATGGTGCCTTGACTTTGATATGAAGAGCACCATGATTCCCAATGTGCGTCTTTTACTTGATCTGGGTGTAGCGTCAGCATCAATTTCTAGGTTGATGATCTCTCATCCAAGGAGTCTGATGAAGAATCATGATCGGTTCTTGGAGATTGTGAAGATTGTCCAAGATTGGGGGTTGGGTCCAGAGAAAAATCTCTTTCTCCATGCAGTTAGGGCAGTTTCGGGGCTGGGGAAGTCTACCCTGGCTTCAAGATTGGAGCTTTTCAGGAGATTGGGATGGTCGGATGATGATATTATTGCTGCGTTTCAGAGGGGTCCTCTGTTCTTGCTGGTCTCAGAGCAGAAACTTCTGTGTATGTCTTCCTTTGCTAGGAAATTAGGGCTGACATCATCTGACATAAGCAGGCAGCCCAAGCTTCTGATGTATGGATTCAAGACGAGGATTCTGCCTAGGTATGCAGTGTGGAGAGTTCTAGTGTCAAAGGGTTTAATGAAGCAGAATAGTAAGGTGGTGACCATGTTTACTACCTCAGAGAAACCATTTCTCGATAGATATGTGATGAAGCATATGGATGAAGTTCCAGAGCTCATGGATGTGTTCCTTGGCAAGATCAAAGTGGAGGATCTTGGATTTGTTTCTGATGATGGTAAACTTGAAACGGATTTGTGAAAGTATTGAGTAATTTTTGTACATTACTAGGGAGAGCAAGATATTCTTTTGTGAAAATTAATGATTCCACTGAATCTGAAGATTTTAGCTGGTATTTCCTCATTCTCATGGACACACTCTCTCCTCTTTTCAATACATCTGACTTTATTAGATCACAAAAGTAACTTATCATGTTATTTTTAAATGAGGAGAAAGTTTCTTTTGCTTCAATTTAATAGAAAAGTCAACTTAGTTAAAAATAAGAGTCCAATGAAATTCTTTTCCTTCCCTTCTTTCTTTCAATCTACAATCATGAAGAATTAATAATATTTTTAGATTTCAAAGTGCTTGGGCTTAAGAAAGGTCAAACACCCATTACCTAATATTTAACCATGAAAGTTAAGTGAAAAGACATTATATTTTTTAAAACTCTTGTCTCTCATCACAACATGCATCATAATAGTTTGCATTAAGCATTAAAATTAATTAATAATCATGAAATTGCATGTACGAAATGTATGATATCAATGGGTATGGACAAACTTAGATAGGGCACACTAGTTCAGAAAAATGATATTAAATATTACATTAGAAGACTAGTCAAAGTAAAAAAATGATAAGAAAAAATAGAGATTGCAAGAGATGATATAGAATTTTGACCGTTGGTGTATGTTGCTAATGGTAGATTTGTCACCACTGTAGGCAGTCTCTCTCTCTCTAATCTCAATAGTAAAGTTAATAGATGTTGTTGGTGATGAATCTCCTGCCATTGTCAGTACCTTTACAACAAACAACCTTTCTCTTTTTCATCTCTTAGACTTAGGGTTAAGAGCATTAAAATCTTGTGAGGCTACATCCACCACCTTTCTCGCCTCTATGGTCGTCTTGTGAGGGTACGTCCACCGCCTTTGTCGCCTCTATGGCCTTCTTGTGAGGCTACATCCACCACCTCCGTCGCCTCTATGGTCGTCTTGTGTTGCCTTCGATTGATTTCACCATTGTCGCCGCCAAAGTTTCATTTTTCTCTCTCCCTCTTTCATCTTGTAGACTCAACTATCACCCACCCCGCCTATAGTTATCATCAATATTCTGTTTCATGGCTCACTGGGTATCTCAAAATTCTTATCACATGTAGTTGGGACAGGACAAGTCACTAATTCAAGGTAGGTTTGGGCATGCAAAGCTGATCCTCTAACCCTAGATAAACAATTTTATGACGTCAATTGACATCATCTCTTGGACTTGTGATATTAAGACTAGGGATACTTAAGCAGAGTGACGGTCAAAATTAAAATAATTCAAGGAAAATCACATCACTAAATTCAACTAGAGTAGTTCCATTGCGACAATCCTAATATACATCCTGATATACGATGAGGCATCAAATAAGCCCATGCTCAAGCACAAATTCATGGTCTGAAATTTATGATAAACTGGGAATTAAGAAATTGCCAAAAAAAACGACCAGGAAACTCAAAATACTTCCACAAGGCAACGATGGCGAGTAGGGATTAACCAGTAGAAGGCGCCCCTGGGCGAACCCACAAAAGGAACATTTGCAAGGGCTAACCTGAAAGACAATGGTTGAGCAACATCTACAGACAAGCCACCACAGGGGTGTCAGAAGCCTGCCAGAAAGGAGGCCAAGGTCTGATAATGCTATTAGTAGAGTATATGGTAGGGAAGACAACAAGTCAACAAATGAATGGCGACAAGTTTGTTTGACAATGCTTTTGCCATTTTCAATTAAAGAGATTAGTGAGCCTCTCCTACTCCCAATTTGCTAAGTTCTCAATCTTTTCTTTATAATCTTTGATATCTCTTATTATTCTCATTATATCATGGCCATGGGCCCGAGGGAAAATAGGCACCAAGGGATCATGGAAAGAGAATAATAGAAACCAAACAATCCGCAACCCTTCTCCAGGGAGAGAACTATCTCCAAAATACTCTCATTTTCAAGGATGACTTCTCAACCCATGACATCAAGTACACCACTTTCCCTCATGCTAAAAGGAGAGAACTTCCAGGCATAGAAATAATGGGTTGACCATGCTAGCCCCACCATTAGAGATGAACTTCATTCATTATTCCGGTTTTTTTAGGTTTATTTTCTAATTTCCTTTCATTTTTATTTTTAGTTCTAAGTTGTAATAGATTCATAGACATAAGTTTGGTTTAGAGCCTAACAATCCTCATGGACCTATCCCCATTGACCGTCCCTCAGACGCCTCCATTGTCGATCCACCCCATTCCCTCTAGAGAGTCATGTCTGCGTGACCTACTAGAAGCAATTTCTCATATGTTCGACAATCTTGAATGCACCATTGATAGATTCAAATGAAATTGTTCACAAAATGAAAGCAAAAATCTGCACAAGCAACAGCAGCAATCACTGGAGTGTCATGATGCAGGCTGCCTACGGGCGGCGAGAGGACTTCCTATATTATGCGTTAGATCGACAACAAACCGGGTGCCCCGATGCGCCAATGATGTTGATCGAATGATGGCCGTGCCGCGTCAAAGTCGACGATATCAGGCGTGGGCGTCTGACTTGTGACACGACCGGTAGTGAGGCGCTACACTCTACTCCGACGGCGGTGGAGACACAAGAGGAAAGATGGAAGAAATAACACGTCGGGAGGGCGAGGGACGAACCTACGGCGCCCTAGGGCGCGGCGGGTCTAGACGGCAGCAGAGGCTTTGGTGATTCCCCCCGGGGATCAGCTGGCGAGTGCGAGGGCAGCACTCAGTGGGCCGATGAAGAGTGGGGGAGGGGGAAAGCAAAAGGCTCTCGGGGAAGACGGCGTTCCGTCGAACAGGTGGAGGGCGTGCGAATAGACGACGCGGCACACCGAGCAGGGGCAGGGCACGGCGAGGCGCGTGTTCGGCTACTTTATGGGATCCCGCGGGAGCACAGCAGCGCCACGCGAAGGCACGCAGGAGCGCCAGGCAAGGGCACACAATAGCCTCGTGCGGGGCAGCAGCAGCGGCGCGCGAGGTACACCGGATCGACTGGCGAGCGCGCGCGGGCACGCAGCAACAGCAACGCCGCACGAATGCGCTTGGGGTGCGTCGGATCGATTAGCGGGGGTCGAAAGAGCAGCAACGCCGAGCGAGGGAGCGGGATGGGCCGAATCGACTGACAAGGCGCGCAACAACATCAACGCCTTGACGGCAAGTGCTGGGCAGGATGGCTACGAACCTGCAGCCTCGCGCGTCTAGAACTTGCTACTTGAACCTTCAGGCTCGCAGCAGTGCCGATGGCGCACAGCAGCTTCCCGCGGGGTGCACGGTGGCGGCACGCGTGGCCCGGGCAGCAGCCCAGCTAGGGCACGGCACGCGGGCAGGTGCTCGGAAGGGCAGAGGAGGCTGGGCCGCAGCGAAACTGCATGGGAAAGAGAACGAGGGAACTTAGAGAGGAAAGTGTGAAAGCATTTAATCAGTCACCCGGTTCAAACCAAGAACCGGCTCACGAAGCGTCAGTTACCGGCTCACCATCAGACCGGTTCGAGGAAGTTAAGTGAACCGCGTAACGGCTCCCAGCTCAACCTCGCTACGTGGACCAATCCGATGCCATCATTGTCATTAGCGGCAATTGCTTCCGATCTCTTCAACGGTCTTTTTCTCTTGTATAATCTCTATAAATACCTCACATTATTTACTAAAAGCATCATCAATAGAAGTTCAAGAACTCAGTTACTATTCTGAGAGTCTCGTGATTCCTCTTCTCTCTTCTTCTTCTTCCATCTCTTTCTATTTCTGTTCTACATTGCAAGAACATCAGTTCCTCTGCTCTTACATGGTATCAGAGCCAAGAGCTACACAACATTGATCAAGAATGACCGAACATATCGAGAAGCTGCCTGTCGACACAACTATTCCGCAGCAAATCTCCGCCGTCAGTATCAATCATTCAGGTTTGACTATCTCTCTTAAACTGACCAGAGACAATTTTTTGCTATGGCGCATGTAAATCTTGCCAGTTCTTGCTGCCTATGAAGTTACGAATCATATTGAACAAGATCCTCTTGAGAGGTCGAGCCTGAATAAAGATGGACATACATGTATGAATCTAGCTTATAAAACCTGGTTCAAAACAGATAAGGTAGTCCTAGCGATTATTAATTCATCGCTCACAGAATCTACCATGCCTATTGTTGTCGACAAAGAAACTGCAGAAGAAGCTTGGGATGCGATCACCCGAAACTTTGCAGGTAAATCGCAATCAAGAATTATGGAGCTTCAGAAAAAATTACACAATCTACATAAAAACTCAATGTCAGTCGAAGCATATGTTCAAATCGTTCAAACTCTTGGAGATGAACTTTGCGCAAATGGCAGCAATATCAACATGCATGATCTGTCTTTTGCATTACTCAGGGGTTTGGATCAGCAATACAATGCATTTTATGCATCCACAAGTTAGCTTCTTCATACTCTAACATTCGATGATGTTGTGGCAAATCTTATTACCTTTGATTCACACCTAGCAAGACTGAACAACGATCATATCACAGGTGAATTCCCTCCATCCGCTCATTTCACTCAAACTAACAATCAAGACCAAAGAAATAATCGAGGAGGAAGAAATAATCGTGGCAAGGGTCGTGGACAGAGAAATGTACCTAGATGTTAGCTATGCTTTAAACAAGGACAGAGTGATAAATTTCTATGAAAGATTTAATAAGGATTTTCTGCAACTGAACTACAAAGAAGCTGTTCTTGGACAACAATCCAGAAATGTCCAACCGCAGGCTAACCTTGCAAACACGGGCTCGTATCAAGGAAATCCCAATACATGTATCCTGACAGTGGATCAACCCACCATGTCACAAATGATTCCAATAACATCCAAAATCCAGTTATCTACATTGGACCTGATCAACTCTATGTTGGTAATGGACAAGGTTTGCATATCTCATCGACTGGTTCATCATCTTTCAATTCGAATTCTGCTCATTTTAAGTTAAATAATATTCTGCATGTTCCGTCAATAACAAAAAATTTACTGTCCATTCATAAATTTACTCGAGATAACAATGTATATCTGGAATTTCATCCTAACTTTTGTGTGGTGAAGGATATAGAGACTCATCAACCGTTAATGAAAGGGGAGCATAGAGATAGACTTTATCTTCTCCACTTCTTGTGAAATTCCTCATCATATGTAGGAGAAAAGGCATCCCCTAATACGTGGCATCATCGGCTTGGCCATCCTCAATTTCGTGTTCTACAGAACATTTTGAATAAATATGGCCTTCCAATTACTCATAAAATGTCACATTTATATTGTGACGCCTGTAGAACTTCCAAATCTCATAAACTTCCGTTTACTATTTCTGTTTGACGAGACGAGACCGCGAGGTCATCAATTTCAAGCGGTATCGCGTCAAAAATTATTCCAAACTTACCAATTTTAGGAAATTCACTCGAATTGAGGGCTATAATGGTAAATATGGGTCGAATCCACAGGGAATTAAGGAACTTCTTGACGTATTCTTCAAATTTGATCAAATCGGACGAGAAATTGATGGTAGAAATTGGGGAAAATGGTATTTTATGAAAGTAGACTTCAAACCGATTCCACGGAATCAAAAATCGTCCAATTTGGACTTGATTTCACGGAGAAATCAAGATTCGAAGTGGAGAGAAATTTTCGAGCGTAAAAACCGTGATTTTAGGTGAAAATTGATGAAATTAACTTCTAAATCCTAATCTAAACAAAAATTAAACATGATAGGAGGGTAAATTAGGAAAAACCGCTTCCACTAACTCCAATTAGCGACCGAAATGAGGTGATTAAATCGATTAATCACCAAGAAAACGAAGAACGCGAAGAGGATGTTCAAGCTGCGATTTCTGCCGATTTACGCCGCCAAATCTCGATTTCAAAGGCTCCATGGGTACGAAAATGGGTGTAGAACATGATGGAATCGAGAGATTCGAGAAGATTGGTGTCTAAACAGATCAATTTGGATTGATTTCAACTCGGATGCTTACAAATGTGAAGAACACATCGTTTTATAGGGCGAAATTTCGTAACCGTCCGATCGAAACGATCGACGGTTACGATAAACGGTCCACGATGGACCGTTTTCCAAAATGTCGCGATCGTTGGATGAAAAATGGATGGTCTGGATGCTCCTTATTTTTGCGTTTTAAAACGCGTGCAATCGCGTTCGTTGGATCTTCATCTGACGCTCCGGATGCTTCCTCCGAGATTAAATCGTGGCCATTATAACGCTTTGATTTAACGCACGTGCCCTTGATCTGATCCGGTGGTCCAACGTTCACGCGATCGACGCGTGAGATCGATGCGCCATCCCGATCGAACGATCCGCGTGCATCCACGTCACCTGAAAGGTGAGAACAACGTGTGGGTTAGTCCCACACGGTAAAAAACATTAAAACTCACCACTATATAAGGTACGCCGAATTAAGGCGTTTGAAATACTGTCCCCTTAGACACGAGGGACCCCCTATACTATATTAAATATAATAATAATACTAGATATATATACGCGCCACGTAGGCGCTACGCGGGTCCACGTGGCCTTGCGTGCTACGTCGCATCCACGCGGGCCCCGTGCCCCCCTTTTTTTTATTTTTTTATTTATTTTTATTATTAAAAATCGAAAATAAAATAAGAAAAATAGTTTAAAAATCTGGAAAAAATCCCTAAAAAATAGAAAAATTCATAACTTTTTAATATATAACTCCAAATTAATCCAAATTTCTTTTCATTTGATCCAAAAATTTAATTATCTATTATTCTAAAAAGTCAAAAATTAATAAATAATGAGAGTTTTAAATTTTTATTTCAAAAAAATATAGTTATTTTTTTAAGAGATTTTTAACTTAGGAAAATATAAATAAATGTCTATAAAGGCTTTCTCTCATTATTTTAACTCTAAAAACATCTACACTCTCAAAATAAAGATGGGTTATTAATTTATTCATCTTAAAATCACTATTTTTAACCCTTATTTAAATTATTTTTTGAGAATATAGTGAATTTTCATATAATAATAGAAAAATACATATAAGTATGATAACATGCATGGAAATGAAATCATTTGTACTTAAATATGCATCAAAAATCATGTTTTATGATATAAATATAGCATGTTATCACTGTTCATAAATCCTCCAAACCTCTGGAACTAATTCATTCAGATGTCTGGGGTCAAGCACTCATCATTTCCCATTTTGGTTTTTCTTATTATGTTGTTTTTATAGATGACTTTTCTAAATACACTTGCCTTTTTCCTCTACGGAAAAAGTGTGATGTTCTGTCTACCTTCATTGAATTTAAAAATATAGTGGAAAATCAATTCTCAACCAGAATTGTTTCTTTCCAGTCTAATTGGGGTGGAGAATTTCAGGCATTGACTACCTATCTAAAAGAGCATGGCATTCATCATAGAGTTTCCTTTCCATACACATCTGAACAAAATGGGACGGCTGAAAGAAAACACAGACACCTTGTAGAAACCGCATTAGCTTTACTAAAAAATGCTTCTTTACAAGAAAAGTTTTGGGATGAAGCTGTCTCTACAGCTGCTTTCCTCATTAATCGGATGACCACACCACTTTTACACAACAAGTCTCCATATGAAGTAATTTTCAATATCTTACCTGATTACAAGTTATTACGGACTTTTGGATTGTCTCGCTATCCTCACCTCCGACCTTACTCACTTTATAAATTAAATACACGATCTGAAAGATGTATCTTTCTTGGTTATAGCAGCATTCATCTTGGATATAGATGCCTATCTCTATCATCCAATAAACTCTTTATCTCTCGAGATGTGATCTTTGAGGAATCTATTTTCCCATACTCTCACTCATCTACTTCCTCTGAAAACACATCCACTGGATTACTAGGAACTCATCCTACACCTCTTTCCATTGCTATGAAGCCTTATGTTCAAAACACTCCCATCAGTACATCTACCCCAGCAACTGAACCTATTCCTCCTAATCAAAATCTACTTACTTCGTCACATGAGTCCACTGACTCAGAAGAAAATGATTAGAACATACCCTTAGCTGATCCAATTTCACCCGATACCACTTCTTTTTAAATGATCGGAACCTGGCTTCAGCTGATCCAATTTCACCCGATACCACTCCTCCTTTAAAAACCAAGCCCATTAGTGAGATCTACTCCAAAACTCAACCGATTGCCAATCATCCTCTGCTTGAGTGTTTTATTACTAACACAAATATTCCTTGTGAACCAATATCTTTCTCACAGGCTATGAAAGATGCTCAATGGCTACAGGCAATGAAGACTGAATTCACTACACTACAACATAATCAAACATGGAAGCTAGTCCCTCGATCAACATTCATGAATGTCATCAGTTGTAAGTGGGTTTTCAAATTAAAACATAAATATGATGGATCCATTGAACGCTACAAAGCTCGGCTAGTAGCCAAAGGTTTCAAACAGGAAGATGGGTTTGACTATGATGAAACATTCAATCCGGTTATTAAAATTACCACCATTCGCATACTATTATCTCTAGCTATCAGTCACAGATAGCTCATCCATCAGTTAGATGTCTCCAATGCATTTCTACATGGTGAGTTGCAAGAAACCATCTTCATGGAATAGCCACCGGAATTTATCAATACAGCCTTTCCTCATCATGTATGTCAATTAAATAAATCGTTATATGGTCTTAAACAGGCACCTCGAGCATGGTTTTTAAAGTTATCTACATACTTACTATCTCTCGGGTTTTCTGCTTCCAAAATCGACACATCTTTGTTCTTTAAATATCATAATAACATTCCTTACTTATTTTTTATTTATGTTGATGATATTCTCCTTATCAGTCTAGACTCAGCTGGAATTAAAAATCTCATTAGTTCTTTGAGCTCGACCTTCTCCATGCGAGATTTAGGTCCTGCTCATTACTTTCTTGGCATTGAATTCATCTCTACACCAACTGGCTATTTTCTTTCTCAATCCAAATACCTTCTATCAATCCTTCAAAAAGCACATATGGATAAGGCTAAACCTACTTCTAATCCATGTTCCTTCTCCAAATCCATGGACTTTACCAAATTCAATGATCCCACTCTCTACCGAAGTATTGTTGGGGCACTTCAGTACCTCACCATTACTAGGCCGGATATTTCCTTGTCTGTTAACAAAGCTTGACAAGTAATGCATTCACCCACACACTCCGATTGGACCAGTGTGAAACACCTGAGGCGCTATTTTAAAAATTCAATCTCGGACGACCTTTTTTATCCCAGTAACTCTGATATATCTCTAGAATTGTTTAGTGGTCCAGATTGGGCCAGCTGTTCCATCGTTCGACGCTCTACAAGTGGCTATCTCATTTATCTAGGTCAAAATCTTATCTCTTGGCGTTGTAAAAAACAAAGGACAGTGGCTCGATCCAGCACTGAGGCTGAATACAAAGCGGTGGCCGATGCCACTGCGGAATTCATCTGGATCAAATCGCTTCTTCAAGAATTATGCATTTCGCTGCAACGCTCACCTATTCTGTGGTGTGACAATGTTGGTGCGACTTATCTCGCAGCTAATCCCGTCTTTCATGCCCGTATGAAGCATATTGAAATAGACTACCATTTTGTCCGAGAACAAGTCAAAATGAAGAATCTTTGCATCGGCTATCTTGCTACCAAGGATCAGACAACTGATATTTTAACCAAAGCACTTCCGAGAAGTCATTTTCTATTTCTCAAGTCCAAGCTGCATCTTCTTCCTACCTTGGACTTGCAGGGGCATGTGAAAGCATTTAATCAGTCACCCGATTCAAACCAAGAACTGGCTCACGAAGCGTCAGTTACTGGCTCACCATTAAACCGGTTCGAGGAAGTTAAGTGAACCGCGTAACGGCTCCCAACTCAACCGCGCTACGTGGACCAATCCGATGCCATCATCGTCATTAGCGGCAATTGCTTCAGATCTCTTCAACGGTCTTTTTCTCTTGTATAATCTCTATAAATACCTCACATTATTTACTAAAAGCATCATCAATAGAAGTTCAAGAACTCAGTTACTATTCTGAGAGTCTCGTGATTCCTCTTCTCTCTTCTTCTTCTTCCATCTCTTTCTATTTCTGTTCTACATTTCAAGAACAGCAGTTCCTCTGCTCTTACAAAAAGGACCCCACTCGAACGACATGACGAAATCGTGAAATTCCTTTACGAAAAAAAGATTTTTTGGGCAGGCATATAAACCTGATCTAGTGAACGATAAAAAATAAAAAAAATTAGGAGAAAATTGCTGACATGGGAGTTAAGAGTTTTGTGGGGTCTTGGGGCAAACTCTATTGATCTCTACCCTTGTGCCATCAATACCCTTTCAGATTGACTCTATTGACTCTTGATAGATATTATGTAGCCTATAAATCAAATCACACTTACATATATATTATTAATATTGATTGAAATAAAAAAAATTTATTATCATTCTTGTGCAATATTTACGATGAAATCCATGAACATATACAATGACAAAGTGAACAGTGATGAGATCATAATATAGTGATCGCTAGTTTTTAAACATATTTTTGAAATACTCTTACTCGTGAGATATTCGTAAAGGAAATTAAATTATCTGGAAAAGAAATACTTTCTAGCTTGAATATTATAAAAAGTATGACGTATCCTATAATCGTAAGTTTGAAGATACCAAAGATAGATAGCGGGTGCTCTTTGGAGAAAGAGTTCATTGAATCAATCTGTATGAATCCTTGAATGGTATGAAACTATGATATCAATAAGATCAAATCCTGTTATGGTTGTGTCTGTAGGTGTTTGACTTGTGACACTAAAGACATTTTGTGGAAGGATAAATATATTTTGACTATGACTGCCGAATCTTTAGTCACAGGATTTCTAAAACTTAATAGAATGGATACAACAAGAAGTGTTCAAAAGTGACTTTGGGGTCCATATGGGATTATCCGCCCTTGAAATTTAAAGAGATTGACTGAATGAATGAGATGTGATGAAATCCTACCAAGGTAGTGAAAATATCAAAGGAGTTCTCAATCATTTCCTCCGCGCATCAATATTAACTTAAATGATTGATAAGGGTTTAATATTTGACCATACCTTAAGTCATTCATGAGTTTAATACAAAATGAAAGATTATACGTACATGATAAATAATGATGGGAAGGTTTTATATGAGAGTTCTTATACACTCCATATCTCTTAGGGCACATGAGTGTAGGTTGACGGCCAACGAGGTGGCAACTCGATTGTCAATTGGATTAAATTAATCCTTACTTAATTAATCTACATACTGATTTTTATAATAAATAGGTTGACCAATAAGGTGTTATTGGGTCTATAGAGTTATTAACTAGTGAGATATATAGACCTAGAGAGTTTTACACATGAAGTCTATAGATGTCGGTGGATATAAATATAATTATGAGGGTTTTTGTGAAAAGTTCACATAGTCAATGTCTATAAATAAGGGGAAGACGACCAAAACTCATGTTCTCATACAAGCCTTGTAAGAATTTTTTTCATTTCTTCTCTTTCTCTTTTGTTTAAGAGCATTGAAGAGCAGATCTAACCATCTAGTGATTGTGTCGATACCACTCAAGATGAGAAACTTGATAGTTTCGAGAACTCCTTCAAGTGAACCTTACTAGTATGGATTCTAATACATACAAGATGATAAGATCATCTGTTTTAGATGTTGGCAAGTGTTTTAAATGTTTGATTCAATGTGTTTTGATGTGTTAAATATTTTGATCAAAATTTTGAAAGGCTAATTGACCTAACATTTTTTTCATAATAGTGCACTCAATTGAAATTATGTCTTCGTAAAAGTAAAGTCAACCTAATTTTTCCACAGTCTCTCTACAAGTGATCTTGATTTGATGTTCTATAGTGTCCATCATTATAACAATCAATATTTGATGATCCACATCCCCCAACAAGTTTCATGACCCTTACCAAGTATTTTGGTTCTCACAAAACTAGAAAGAGTATGGTATACATTGCATTTGAATGAAAATTTTATACTTTAATGATTGCCTAGAATAAATTTTCTATATTCTACAATTGAAATTGTTAGACTAATCAGATACGCCCTTCTTTAAGGTCTACCAAATCAAATACAAAAGATGGTAAGGATAGTAGAATACAAAAGACAATTGATTCAAACACAATATATAAACTTAACCTATTTTAATTTCTAGAGTCCAACTATTGATATTAACGAACAACTCTTACACCTCTAATAATTTTATATTTTTTGTGGAATGAGGTGGATGAAAATAAATTTTTGATCTAATAGACAAAGATTTTGATTGGATTCAATTAAAAATTGTGAATTATGAGATATTCAATATATTTTTGGATATTTCCAAAGAACTGAAAAGACCAATGATTAAAAAAGTGTGTCTCATGTGACTAGTGTCAATGGAAATATTCAATTATTCATATTTAAGTTTTTAAAATAAATGATTAGAATCACCTTAATAATTATGATCAAGTTCTTATAATATTCTCACGAGCATCATGACATCTAGCCTAAATTCGCAAATAAAGTAATTTAAGAGTTAATTTTGCACATCAATCACCTTTTCTAAGTCAAATGGCTCAAGTATCAATCAGATTTTCTTTCATGCAATGGTAAGAGGAATCTTGTGTAGTGATTTGGGAAGAAAGGAAATAAGACATAGAAGAATTCAACTCTTAAATTGATCGCTTTTGGGTTTATGTGTAAGTAGATATTATAATTCTCTAAACCTATTTTATTAATTTCTTTATTTTATCTTGATTCATCCTTAAATTTTTTGTGCTTTTGGTTTAAACGACTAGTTAATAGAGGAACCTCATCAAGTATATTTGGGAAGGTGTTCTACAAGTCATGGTATTCATCTACAAGCTTCGTAGTCATCTTCAAATCAAGTTTTACAAAGATCATGGGTATGCAGGGGACAAAAGAGATCAAAAGACGACCATAAGTTACGACACATAATAGTTGCAATTCTAGTCAGTGGGCACTCATAGATGCAAAAGGTAGAATCTCCTTTTAGTGTAAAGGCCAAATATCTCACCATGAATGAGATGGCTCATGGGATGTGATAACATGCTCATTAGACATGATAATATATGATTATTAATGAATAAAGGATTTTATTCCTATGCATAATATCATATTTATGAGTATTTATCTATCATTCTATGAAAAAATCATAATATCAAAATAGACTAATTTGGGTTAATTATGATGAATTAAAGATAAGTGATTTTGTAACCTATCTTTACTTGAGATTATAAGTTATTTTTAAAGTTAAATAATGAGGGAAATAATTTTTATGGACATTCATTTAATTTTCTAAAGTAAAAATCTTAAAGAAATGAATGCATTTTTGAAATATAAATTAAATCTCTTTTTATTTATTAAATTTGACTTTTTAGAATGATAGATAATTAAATTTCTGATCAAATGAAAAAAATTTGGACTAATTTGGAGTTATATTGTGACAATTATGAATTTTCAAATTTTTAGGGATTTTTACGCAATTTTTCTGAATTTTTAATAAATTTCTAAAGATTTTCTGGAATTAAAAATTGATTTATCCAAATTTTCTAAAGCACGCAAGTGATGTGGCACGATCAGAGCCGTTCGATCAGATCGCGATCAATGATCGAGGAGAGGAGGCGACATGGCAGCGTGAGGAGCGTTCGATCACGCGTGGATTCTCAGTCGTTGATCTTCACTCAAGTGAAGAGGGGTACATGGCGAGATCAGGTTCACCGGATGTGTTTTAATCTCAACCGTTGATCGCAAGGAGTTATAACAGTCGAGATTAAATCGTGGAAAATGCATCTGATGCGTTCGATCGCGATCCAATGGCGACCGTTTTCAATGCGTTGTAAAACGCATGCAACGTGGCTTCATCTCGAGCGTCCAATCGCGATCCAACGGCCACGACTTAACGGCAACGATTCGCGATCATGCGTTTCATCAGACGGTTACGCCCAAATCGCCTATAAATTGAGATGGTCTTCGTATTTGTAAAGCATTCAAGAGCAATTCAATCAAATTCAACTGTTTAGACACCAAATCTCTTGAATCTCTTGATCTTAATCTCTTCTAGACTCATGTCCGCATCCACGGACTGCTTAAGATCAAGATTTTGACGATCGACGAGGAAGAAATCGACGCTTGAACTCCACAATCGCGATTTTTGGATTTTTTATGAATAGCCTTGATTTCGGCAATTAATTAGATCAATTCGATCGCAATTGTGGGTTAGGGATCGTGTTTTGTCCTAATCTATCTTCATTTACCATTTAATTTCATTTTAGATTAGTAATTTAGTTTAATTTCATCTTTATTTTTGGTAATTTTGTTCTTCCGATTTTTGGAAAATACCTCTCACTTCAATCTTCAATTTCTCCACGAAATCAAAGTCAAATTAATTGATTTTTGATTCCGTGAATTCATCTTCAAGTCCTCATTCATATAATACCATTTTCCCCAATTTCTATCATCGATTCATCATCCAATTTGTTCAAATTCGAAGAGATCATCAGAAATTGCCCTAATTCCCTATGGATTCGACCTATATTTACCATTATACCCCTCAATTCGAGTTATTTTAATTAAATTGGTAAGTTTGGAGTTTATTTTGACACGAGACCATGTGATTTCAACGACCTTGCGGTCTCGTTCCTTCAGGATGATTTGGCTCCAATCTATCCTCATTTCTATGAAATGAAGCTATAATCTTCATTTAAATGAATTCCACCTTCCACTAATGCACTTATCATAATGAGATTGAGTGTTACTGATGTGGGAAAAAATTGGAGAATCAAAATTTCTCAAAGAGAAGCCTAAGGGATGGTGTTTTGATAGAGGGATGTTGTGAATTTTTAAGATTGGTGACCTTGAACTCCCTAGGTTTAATCCCACAATTGGAGAGGAGAGAGATCATTTTTAATAACCTTGAAGTGGAGTTTCTATTCAATGAATCAGACCAAATTTCACAACCAATGGGCATGAATAGCCAAATATATGATTAGAGGCTAACCTAGGGTTCACACAAATCCTAAGAGCAAGAGAATTTTGGGGAAGGATGATCTATCACACAAAATGAGAGGAATGAGAGTACCTTGATGGAGATTCCTGATTGATGTGACCTTGTTGGGAGAAAATTTGAAATCTCCTTCTTGATTACTCCTTTCTTTGAGAGAAAATACAAAAGGGAATGAATAGGAATGATGGAAAGAGAGAAGGAGGAGAAGAATGAGAAGGGGGAATGTAGAAATGAATTCTATGTGTTGTGGAGAGGAACAAGAAAAAGGATGGAGAGGGGTGACAAAATTAAATTGTATGGTCATTGAATGCACACGATTGAGTGTCAAAAAAAGTCATAAACTTACCAATTTATGATTAATCAATTTAATTAAGGAGTATAATGGTAATTAAGGGTCGAATCCACGGAGAATTAGGGAAATTTGAGATATATCTTTGAAATTTGGTCAACTCGGACAATGAATTATTAGAAATTGGGCATTTTAGTATATTAAGAAAGACAACTCAATTGTGAATCCACAGAATCAAAAATCGAGTGATTTGGATAAGAATTCGCAGAGTAATCAAAGTTTGAAGTTAGGAGAAAATTCGTATCGCAAAAATGATTAAAAACAGAAATTAAAACGAAATTAAACTTAATCTACTATTCAGAATGTAAAAGTAACACTAAATGATGAAAGATTAAGATGAAAACACGCAATCTAACCTAAATAGCCTTTGAAATGTTCGAATTAATTGCTGGATGCATGACTTTTCATTTCGCATTTTTGAAGACGAAATTGAGGTTCAAGATGTGATTTCTCCTTTCTCTCTCGATCAAAATTCAATCTCAAGCACTCCTTGAATGCGGAAATGTATCAAGAACACAAAGAAACTAAATTGGCACTCGAATTGGTGTCTGGACAGTTCGAATTTCTCAAAAATTCAAGGGTGAGTTCTTCCATCGCGAAGAACACGTTATTTAAAGAGCATTTTTAGGCGTAACCATCCGATGAAGAGGCGCCTTACGATCGACGGTCGTGATGAGGCGTCCATCGATCGAATCGTTGTGATTAAGTCAGGAGCGTCCAATCGACGATAAAAGGCTGAGGTGAGTCCACGGGTCTTCATTTAAAACATCGCTTCGCATCGATCATTCGTTGGATTTTAATCCAACGCTCGTGATATGTCGAAAGGTCCACCGATCACGAGCGATCTCAGCTGTTATAACTCGCGAGATTAACGGTTGAGATGGACTCACTTAAGTGAGAATTGAAGCACGTGCGCTGATTTAGATCGGGTGGACCTCGCGTCCACCGCATCCACGCGCGATATTCATCGCGATTTCCATCTGACGCTCTATATCTCGCCACGCGTCCTGCAATCAAGAAAACAAGGGAACATAGTCCCACACGGAGAAAAAGGCGGATAATCGCGCGTATATAAGGTGAGCTGATTATAGTCGTTAGCTTAAATCCGAAATATCGGATGCTTACATGTACTATAACCATACTATTACAACTAAATATAAATAAATGACACGTCACCTCTGTGCCACGCAGGCACTCGTGCGGGTCCGCATGGCGCTGCCACGTGGCCTTGAGCGCCACGTCGCATCCATGTGGGCTCGCGCGAATAATACCCCCTTTTTGCCATTTATTTAATGTTTTAATTCAACTAAAAATCGAAAATAAATCTAAATAAATTCTGAAAAATTCCAAAAAATTCTTATAAATTGTAAAAATCATAACTTTCAAACTATACCTCCAAATTAATTCAATTTTATTTTGTTCGATCAGAAATTGAATAATCTACCATTATAAAAATTCAAATTATTAAAATAATAAGAGAATGAATTTTAATTAATTTAATACATTTATGCATCTTATAAAATAAATTTATAAAAATACATAAATATTAATAAATATCTTTTCTCTTATATTTTCATCATGAAACATGATGATGATCTCAATTATAATTTAGGATTAAATATTATAATGTTTTAATTGTGTATAATAATCCATAAATTGATGTATTTTTAGATCATAACATGAAATGATACAAAATGATAGAAATATACTTAAAATACGATAAAATGGATATATTTGGATTAATGCCTTTATTTGCATTAATAATCATGTAAATTCATGTATAAATAGCATGTTATCAAGGGGAAAGTTGTGAATTGGTGTGTGGATGAGAGAAAATGAAAGAGAGGGGGAAATTCGTGGAGGATGAGAGAGAAAGAGTGGGGGAATAATAAAACTTTAAACTTTTTGAAATTTCAAATTATGAGAGAGAGTTTCACAAGATCCACATAAATAGGGGAAGAGAGAGAATTGTTCAACCCTTGAAGGGGTGTGTCTCTTCAAGGGGTGCCACCTTTTGAGGAGCAATTTCGACCCTCTTGAAAGGATGCCTTAAAAAGTCATTTGTCAAGATGTGAGGCTGTTATTTTGAGGGTTTTCATTGGTAGAAATTTTAGGGATAATTTGGGTATAGTAATCTACCCTAAAATCATGTGTTCGGGTTGACTTGGTCAAAGAAGGATCTATGATGCAAATAACTTGAAATTTATTAATCTAATATTGATTCCTCTAATTTAGGGAGATGATTTGACTTGGTCACAAGGGTTCATAAATTTTAGAAAAGTTGTTTGACTTGGTCAAAGGCTCACAATTAAAGGTTTTAGGTTAAGAGTAGGGTTTGGCCAAGTCAAGGGAAGTGTTTTAAGGAGTTTAGGGATTAAGGGGTGGCACCCCATCTTCATGGGCTTGCTCTTCTTCATGTCTTCAAAGTATTTTTATATATACATGTCTTCCAATGATAGACTCTTGAATTTCTTCGTCAAGATCAGTATGTTTTTTACTTGATATGGATGACTCTGAATCTTTGCATTTCTCCTTAAGTTGTATTGCTTTGGTGCCTTTTTCGATGGTTCTCTTGTTATTGAGGTGTCCCCACCAATTACTCTATTTGTGATAAGGTGCTACAATGTATCATCTCTACACCCCATATAGTTTCTGGAAATCAACTAGTGGATATCTTCTTAAAAACCCTCGACAATATCTTGTATGACATCTCGAGTACCAAATGAGCGTATTTGATTTATACACTCCATCTTGTCGAGAGTATTGAAGCATGATAACACATTAGTTTATTAGGGCCCACCTTTATCCTAAAATTGGAATTATAAATTCTTCTAGGGTTTTCCATATTCACATGCCATAAATATCATCTTTGTTTGAGGAATAATAATGCTTCTCAACAATATTAGTATGCTCGTATTGAGTCATCTTTGATTTTTTTTTAATTTGTGCATCCACATAAGCTCATTGATATGCCCAAAAAATAATCTTTGAATGACAAATTCACATATAAAAAATTATATTCAGCTCATTAAATTCGGATTTAAATGTATAAAAGTGGCGAGTCGAGGTCAAATCCACAAGGAGGAAGGTTAAAAGATTGAAATCAGAAGATTTTTTTGGGTATTTTTTAAATTTAGAAAGTAGAAATGATCAATGAAAGCAAGAATATGTACAAGGGAATGGAATGTACCAATCAAATACTTCTAAACTTCTTTAGAAGATTGGAAACTTTTGATCGATAGTGGAAAAGTAAATTTTAGGGTTTTTAAATATGAAAATATGGATAAAAATATAAGAAAATAGAGATATGGATAGAAAATGATTATAATATGAGTATTCATGATGAAAACATATCTTGTGATGCTCTCTAATTAAAACATACCTTTGAGAGCCCGTACATTTCGTCTGAACCTGGTCTTGCATCTAACATGAGGAATGAAAAGAAAATAAAAGAAACTCACTAAAAATGATGTTCCATAAATGAAGAATGATTAATCCTTACCTTTTTCCTTCTTGGCTAGCCAATTCTAGAGGCACATACAGAAACATTCATAAACCTAATTATTTCATCTCAGAACTCAAATCAGCCACAACAGATTTGTAGAGCTTGAAATGACAATTATGCCCATAAAATTTTAGCCCCTAACTCCATTAGGATAGTTGGATGTCAAGGTTTTAATTTCAATGAATCTAGACTATTGATTTCATTTCTCTCTCCTCAAATTCTCCTGGTCTACTCATTCCAGGCCAGTCAAACTTCACTGAGACGCAAAGAATTTATGTTAAATGCCCCTTAGCTCTCTCCTCTCTTCTCTCTTTTCTCTACTCTCTCTGACGATGACGAGGA
>CM044104.1:17675953-17873325 GCA_024174645.1 Lemna minuta | reverse complement strand
TCATCTAATATAGTGTATTATATATTTATAATATATATAGTTTATAGGTCCCCCGTGTATAAGGGGACAATTTTCTAATAGAGCATATTTCGTGTAGGTTTTATAGGTGAGATTCTCTTCCATTTATCCCGTGTGGGACTACAATCCTATCAATCTCATATATGAAGGACGCGTGGCGAAACGTCGTGCGTCAGATCAGAATCTCGATCATCGCGATGACGTCCATCGCGTGGACATGAGATAAACCGTGATCGCAAAATTTACATCCGACGATCAAAAATAAAGCGTCGATTCGATTTAAGGAGCATGTGATCGCGATCGTTCATCGCGATGCCTCTTCATCAAATGGCCCAGATTTAATTTCGCCATTATTAAAACGGTTCTTCGCGCGAAACGACGGGTTCACAATATTTCTTTGATTTCTCCTTGTTTAGAGACTCAAATCGCGCACCGTTTGTTCCTGTGTAATCGCAACTCATTTCCGCTCGTTTCTAACGCATTAATTTCAATTTCGATCGAGAGATGAGGGAGAAATCAAGTCTTGAACATCAATATTCATCTTCGGAATTTCAGAATGAAAAGCCTTGAATCCGGCGATTAATTGGATCATTTTGAAGGTTAATTTGGGTTAGATTGGTTGATTTAATCTTAATCTTTCATCATTTAACATTAATTTCCATTTTAGAATTGTAAATTTAGTTTAATTTCGCTTAATTTTCGGTTTTAATTCATTTTTCGAAACGAATTTTTCTCCTTTCTTAAAATCTCGATTTCTCCTCGAATTCTCTACCAAATCACCTGATTTTTGATTCCGTGGATTCGATTTTGAGTTATCTTTCTTAATATACTAAAACGCCCAATTTCTAATCTCAATTCATTGTCCGATTTGACCATATTTCAAGAACATCTCTCAAATTTCCCTAATTCTCCATGGATTCGACCCTTAATTACCATTATACTAATTAATTACTTTGATTAATCATAAATTGGTAATATTAGGACTTTATTTTGACACTAATTCGTGTGCATTCAATGACCATACAATTTAGTCTCGTCAGGGTCTCTCAAAGTTATGAAATTCAAAATTTCACATCCCAAAACCATTCTCTTCATGCTTTGCATATTTGAGAAGAAAATGAGAAGGATAAAATGTAAAAAACATCAGAATCCTTCAAGGATGGTATTGACAAATAGAAAATTTATTGGAAATTCAAGTTGATATAAATATTTCCTATAGTAATATTTGAGGCCAATAATATTAGTCCTTCACCCTTCACAAGATAAGAACAAACATCGACTAAAGAAAAGTAAGGAAATAGGATAAAAGTGACAGATGTGGAAATAGTTATTTAGCACTTGAATGTGGGTCATGGCATAATCCATAAACATTTTGAACAGGAAAGCACATGTACTTATTGCGTCAATGATGCTGGTCATGCCAAAAAGCTAAAGTTTTTTTGTTAAGTAGAATTTAAATATGTCTTTTAATGGAAAATAGTTTTGTGATTTGACACTTAATAAGTCCTTAATGTTTTTGATCAGCACATTGAACTCAATGAAAGATAGTCAATTGGATGTTCACAGAGAAGAAGCACTGATAAGACGAGACCACGAGGTCGTTGAAATCACACGATCACGTGTCAAAACAAAGTCCAAACTTACCAATTTGATGAATAGTTATCGAAATGAGGGGTATAATGGTAAATAAGGGTCGAATACACAGGAAATTAGGGAAAATTCTGATGATCTCTTCAAATTTGATCAAATCAGATAATGAATCGGTGATAGAAATTGGGGAAAATGATATTTTATGAAAGAGGACTAGAAGATGATTCCACAAAATCAAAATCAATGAATTTGACTTTGATTGCATGGAGAAATTGAAGATTGAACAGAGGGGTATTTTTTGAAAATGTAAATTATGAAATAACAAAAAATAAGAAAGAAATTCACTTAAATTATGATTCTAAATTGAAATTAAATACTAAACGAAGATAGATTAGGATGAAACACGTTCCCTAACCCACAATTTTGATCAAATTGATCCAATTAATCGCCGGAATCAAGGCTATTTATCAAAATTTGGAAATCACGATTCGTGGAGTTCAAGTGTCTATTTCTTCCTCGTCGATCGTTGAAATGTTAATCTTATGTACTCTGTGGACACGGAAATGAGTCTAGAAGAGATTAGGATCAAGAGATTCAAGAGATTTGGTTTCTAAACAGTTTGATTTACTTGAATTGCTCTCAAATGCTTTACAATCTCGAAGAACATATCAATTTATAAGGCAATTTGGGCATAACCGTTTGATCACCCTTTAATTCGCGATCAACGGCTCCAATGAAACGCGTAGGATGCGAATCGTTACCATTAATTCGCAGCCGTTGGATTGCCGATCTATGCTTGAGATGAAGGCACGTTGCATGCATTATTAAACGCATCAAAATGAACGCCATTGGATCTCGATCGAACGCTCTTGATGCGTTTTCCGTCGGCTTAATATGAGTCGTTATAACTCCTTTGATACACGGCTCTGATTAAATCATTTATAAAACAATTCGTCGACGAGTCATGTTGCGCCATGTACCCTCCTCTTTAAGAGAAGATCAAATGGCTTTAATTCGTCGCGCAATCGATCGCTCCATATGCTGTCACGTTGCCTCTTCAGCTTGACTGCTGATCGCGACGTGATCGGACGCTCTAGATCGCGCCACGTGACCTGCGCACTAATAAAATTCAGCTAAATCGATTTTCATTAGAAAAATTGATTTTTAATTCTGTAAAATATTTAGAAATTCATTAAAAATTCAGAAAAAATCTAGAAAATGTCTAAAAATTAGAAAATTTATAACTTTCAAAATATAACTCTAAATTAATCCAAATTTTTTTCATTTGATCAAAAATTTAATTATCTATCATTGTAAAACGTCAAATTTAATAAATAACAAGAGATTTAATTTCTATTTCAAAAATACATTCATTTCTTTAAGATTTAAACTTTAGAAAATTAAATGAATGGTTATAAAATAATTTCTCTTATTATTCAACTTTGAAAACTACTTACAATCTCAAGAAAAGATGGGTTATGAAATTATTAATCTTCAATTCATCATAATTAACCCTAAATTAAAGTATTTTGAGATTATAATGACTTTTTCATAGAATGATAGATAAATACTCATAAATATGATAACATGCACAAGAATGAAATCTTTTATGCCTTATTATGCATTAATAATCATCTATTTTCATGTCTATTTAGCATGTTATCAAGCACCAAGAATGATCTTTGACAAGATGAGACCATGAGGTCATTGATTACATATGGACTCGTGTCAAAAATTAATCTAAACTCATCAATTTGGATAAATAATCATGAATTTATGAGTATAGTGGTGAATAAGGATCAAATTCATGGAGAATTAAGGAAATTTTGAAGAACTCTTTGAAATTTGATCAAATCGGATGATACAATGCGGTGAGAAATAAGGGATTGCAATAGGTGAGAAATGAGGTGATAAATTTTTAGCAAGATAACTGAAAGATGAATCCACAGAATGAAAAATCATAGAATTTGTAAAAAATTAGCAGAGAACTCAACAAGCAAAGATTAGATAGAAAATCAGGTCACAAAGAGAGATAAAGAAAAGCTAAAAATGAAATTAACTAAATCTACGATTTGAAATTGAATCTAATGTTATAGGAAGAAAGAATAGGACATAAATATAATTTCTAACCCAAAATAGCACTCGAATTGATCTAATTTATAGCTGGATCAAAGGCTTTTCATTCCGCGAATTCGAAGACAATCGTTGGCGTTCAAGAGTCGGTTTCTCCCTATTCTCTCAACAAAGTCTCACTTTCAAACACTCTTTGGATGTGGAAATGAGATTAGAAGCAAAGGGAAGCAAGAGTTTCAAGGATTTTAGTGCCAAGACAGTTTGATTACTCGAAAAACCCAAGAATGCTTTACATCGTCGAAGAACATCGCAATTTATGGGGAGATTTGGGCACACCTGTTGGATCTAACATTTAATCTTTGATCTATGGCTCTCATGAAATGCATATATGCGAAGCTATACCCTTAAATCACACTCATTTGATCAAAGATGAACCATTGAGATTTCGCCATGTCGTGCATGAAGAAGAAACGCATGAAACACCATCTGTCTGATCTTGATCTAATACTTCGGATGTATTTAAACGATTTTAATATCATCTATTATAACTCCACAGATAAACGGCTGAGATTAAATCATTTTAAAATGATTCATTGATGAACCATAGTGTGCCATGTCAATTGGACGATCACAGCTAAATCGTGCAATCAGATGCTCCACATGACGCCACATCACTTGCGCATATAAAAACATAAAAATAGTCCCACATGACAAAAACTATGGCAAGAACTCAGGTAATTTGACATATATATAAGGTATGCATAATTAGCGATTTAACAAAAATCTTGAAAAGGGTGCTCTACTCATTAATCATACACATGCACGCACACATGCACACGTGAGCGACGCGACATTTTCATATGCCGCCATGTGGCGTAGTTGTTCTTTTCGTGCCATGTTAGTTGCCACATCAGTAGGCGATAATAAAAATAATTTTTTATTCATTTTAGTTCAAAATAAATCAAATTTTATTCATAAAAAATTCAGAAAAATTCTAAAAAAATTCTTAAAAAAATAAAAAATTCATAACTTTTAAAATACAACTCCGAATTAATCCAAATTTCTTTTTTTGGATCAGAAATTAAATTATTTATCATTATAAAAACTCAAAATTAATAAATAAAAAGAGAATACATTTTTATTTAAAATATGCACTCATTTATTGTAGAATTTAGAACTTTGAAAAATAAATGAGTATTAGAAAAAAGTATTTTCTCTTATTATTTAACATTAAAACCCAATTCTAATCTCAAATAAAAATGGGGATAATCTAATCTTAAAGTATTTCTCTTAATTTTCATACTCATCTCTAAATTAGTATATTTTGAGATTATAACTTAATTTTCATAAAATGTTAGAAAAACACCAAAAAAAATATGATAAGATGCATTAGATAGGAATGTTTTATGCATTAATTTACATTAATAATCATATATATGTTCATGTATAATTTTCATGTTATCAATATTATCATCTAGAAATATATCAAAGTCTATATTTTCAAGGTTCATTGAATGAATTTATTATTGAAGTTCAACTATTTAAGTTAGGCCGAAAATACCCAAAGAGACTCTTGATAGGCATGATGGGCCCCTCGATAACATACAATAAATGGCATTTCAAGTGATTATTTTCATCGTATTTTAGGCTTATAATGTCAAAACTATTTATTGCATGTTTTCATGATTTCATCATAAAATAAAGATTTTTATTGATGAAGGAGATAAAGGCATCATTAATAACTGCTAAGGTCAATCATGAGTTCATAATGATGTGGAAATTATAAAAGAATATTTTTCATTAATACTTGTCATTTATTCATTTTTATTCCTTTTCAAAGAAGCAAAAACAAATAGATTTTTTAATAGAAAGGTTTTTTTTAACGAGAGTCATTTAGTTTTTAAGAAAGATAAGTTAGTTTTCATAATGTTAACTATTGCCTTTAATGGGTCAATTATCACTTACGGGATTTGGAGATTATGGACATGCAACACACATAATCAACATGGACCAATCATGATGCATAGTACAACCACACATGGAGCATGACATGTTGGGGGCACATTACTAATAAAAGAATAAAAATTATTATGAACACCTAGGAATTGCTTCTATTTAACTCTACTAACTGTTGAACATATCATCACATCCACTATCTCAAGATTTAATAGTATTATGATATAAGCACATCAATTAGAAGTCCTCTAGATGAATTTTACCTTATTTATTTTAGGAACAATATAAGAAAGAGCACCTCCTCCAGATCAATGACTTAATGGGCTGTCCAAGACAAGTCTCTTTGAGCCCAATCAAAGAAACCATCTAGGAGCGGACTCTTCACGAGAAATTTCTTCTCGGAGAGCCCACAAAAAGGAAAAAGCGTCTTTTGGAGGCTTCTTCCTCTCTCTTTTGCTTCTTCTTCCTCTTTTCAGCTGATCTTTTCTCTCTACTAGGTTTAAGATTTCTCTGCTGTTCTTCCTGTCCATATGTAATTAAAGAATCCCAATCTGAAATTTTGGCATTGCAAGGATCTCAATTATTATTATTGTTTATTTTCCATCCGCTCTCTCGATCTCTCATTCTCGACCTCCATTTTCTTCCTTTATACATGACCATTTTCTTATCTTCCTTTGTACTCCTCTCCCTCTCAATCACTTGTTTGTGCTCTCTCACATTCTCTTTTTTTTCCTCTCTCGATTCCTCCCTCTATCTCTACTCTCTCTCAATCTTCCCATGTCCCTAGTTCTCTCCTGCTTGCAACCAATCCCTCTCTTCTTCTACGATCTATCTCCCTCTCTTCCGTGTCTCTTGTAACCGCACTTCTCTCTCATTATTTGTCACTATCAATCTCGCTCCCTCTCTCTCTCATGACTGCGTGTTCCCCCTCTTTCTGTAGCCATCTCGTCCCCCCTCTTTCTTTCCTGCTTCCCCTTCTGCGTTCTCCTTTCTCTTTTTCCCTTTGCTCTTTCTTTACAGCCACTCCCATTCCATCTATCCCTTTTTTTGTCTCAGCTATCCTGATAATGCATCCACACTCTCTAAATCTCTCTCTCTAACTTCCTTTCGCAATCTCTGGTGTAGGATATTTTAGAGAAAGATGAATATGAAAAAGATTTATAAGGAGATTGGAATAGTAAATCGATTTCTAATTAAATCCTACAATCTAAGAGAGGACCTATGATTGATATCACTATGAATTGGAGTTATAATCAGTGAGGTTATAGTGTAGAATAATTCAGAAATATGATGATAACAGTGAGGTTGAAGATTATGAATGCGTAGAAAAGACAATGGAATGAGAAGAGGATATTTATTGTCTAATGAATAATGATGGTTCTTATATTAATTATATAGTGTAGAGAGGAAATAATATGTATGATATAAAGGATTAGAATTATATATATCAGGGAATATATGAGGAAGAAGTAGACGAATAGGTGAGTGAATGATAATGATAAAGAGAGTGTTTGCGAAGATAAGAAGAAGGAGATGGGTGTGAACGATTTATGTAGTGGAGAGAGAATAATGAGGAGATTAAAGAAGATTGGATAGAATTAGGATTGGGGTTTATTTTAGAATAATTTCAGATGATAGATGTGTGAAAGATAACATATAGAAACACTGACCAGTGTTGGACTTATCGATCTACAGTTTGAACTCTTAATCACTTTGAAAAGAGGGAGAGGATGAATACCTTTTGGACGTGAAGAATATGCTTCTTGTGAGGGTTGACTTGGTCAACTCTCTATTCTAGAAGTCCGGAATGTTCTAGAGCTTTCTAGAATCTTCTAGATGTTTCTAGAATCTTCTAGATGCTTCTAGAATCTTCTGGATGTTACTAGAATCTTCTAGAATATTTAATGCTTCTCATAGAAGCTTGTGGAGTCTTCTAGATTACCCTAGAAGATTATGGAAGCTTGTGGAACTTTCTAGATGTTCTAGAAAGTTATGGACATCTTCTAGAGAGAGAGTCTCTAGAAGCTTCTAAGGAGCTCTATAAAAGGAGGAGCTCACTTCAAGCTTGGGGCAACCTAAAGGAAGCAACTCAAGAGCATCCTAAGGGAGTGAAACCCTTGTGAAGGAAGGGTCAAGCTACTTGGATAGTTGGAGAAAAGAGAGAGGGCAACATAGCATCTTTGAAAGAAGCTTTGTGAAGAGGTGACACTAAGTGTGGCTCTTCTTGTTGGTTAGTCCTTTTAGTTAACTTGTTCTCTTTCCTCCTTTTGTCCTAGCTGTTTGGACCTCTATTGTAAACATTTATCATCCCATTTAAGAAGGTTGTTTTTCTCCAATTTGTTAGTGGGTTTTGTCTAATCTCATCCCTAGACTATTGGTGGATACTTGAGCTTAGTTGAATACATATTTTAGACTCCTTTATTCTAAAGATCCTCAACACTTCTGAAATCCACACAGTGTCCAATACGTTCACTGTTTTCTTCTTACTTTGATGTGGATGAAAGATGACAGAAATGGAGAGAGAAATGAGAGGAAGATAGAACTCGGAGTGATAGGTTGTGGAGGAGACACGGGAAAGCACAAGAACACAGAAATTTTCCAGAAGGAAAACAATTCATTTCAATAAAACAACCACCGTTCTCTTCTTACATTTGTCTCTTTTATAGAATAGAGAAGAGGGAAATAGGATGAAAGGATGTGTCGCATTTGGTAGAGGTAGTTACGGGTAGTTTCGTTCGTGGATAACTTCTCTTCAATGGAAAGATGTCGTCCACGCCATCAAGACGGAAGCTCCATTTGCAGGTGTTGACCCGCGGTTGTACCGCTCGTGGTGAATGAATTAGTCGACGATGATTAAGTGTTGACGTGTCGAAGTTGCAGACTTTTCTCTCGCGATGGGATCATGCAGTCTTTTGTCTGCTGTATGTTCACCCGGAAGAGGTAAGGAGATAATTCCAGTGAGATAGTCGAGGGCTCGAACGCGGGAAGAATATTGTGAAGGTGTTTATACTTTTCACGAATCACTCCTTTGGATTCAATCGTGTCTAACGATGCGTGAGGTTTCATGGCTTAACTTCGGGGAGGACATCCTGTTTCTTCTCTATCCTCGTGGCTGTCCTCCTTGTGGCAGATTACTAGCTTCATCGGTCTCATGTTCTCTTCAATCGGGCAATTCATTTCGAGGATATGGGATTTCGACTATGTTGTCTTCTGTTAGGAGACTTAACTCCCGTGGATTTAGTGGTGGTTGAAGATTTTTTTTTGAAACAGTTACTTGACCAGTCAACCTTTTAAGAGGAGTCATCTTGGACTTCAATAGCTGTGAATGATTGATATCCATGGGGAGATAGTTAGGATTATTCACATAACCTTCTTTCGTGGTAGCAGTTCTCTTTACTTTGCTCCTCCTTCATACAGACTTTATTCTTGAATTAGCTGTCGTCAGAGTTCTCAAGGCCGTGGATATCTTATCTGCATTAGAGGTATTTAAGGTGATGGAGAATTACTTCCAAACAAGAACACAAGGGTTCCTAGTGGACCAAGGTATACACTAAGGAAGAGACTTCATCCTCAATTACAACAACATGCTATTCTTTTTCTTATCTATAAATTTTAGAAACTCACCATCCATGAAGTGAGTGATGAAGACCTCTCTAAGTCCTTGAAAGAGAGTGTAGTTCCAAAGGGAATCATCTTCCTTCTATTTTACATTGATCTAAAGATTGACTTGGTCAAAAGAATTTAACCCTATCTTTAGAAACCTAGAATTCCTTGAATTGACCAAGTCAACCACCCTTTTACCTTTGATATAGGTTCCTAATTCTCCAAACCATATCTACTATATCATAGGTAACCTTGTATAGTTATAACTTAAGGATCTCAAAATCAGTAGGAATCCCTTTGTTATCCAATTTCCTTTTCTCTTTGAAACCTCCCTTAGTTAGAATTTAGGAGAGATCTAAACTATTACTATTTATGAAAGCATAGCCATCGAATTCTCTTTCAAGCCAAGCATAATTGAAGAGAAAATGAAATGTGCTCTTCTTGTCTTTGAGTTATCTTTCCAAATTCACCATTTTCCCTAATTTCTCACCTCAATTCATCATCCAATTTGATCCATTTTTAAAAGATCTCCCGAAAATACCTTATTTCCCTGTGGATTTGACCCTTATTTACCATTATACCCCTCTATTTGTTATTAAATCCTTAAATTGGTAAATTCGGTATTATTTTTGACACGAGACCGTGTGAAATCAATGACCTTGCGATCCGTCCCGTCATATATATCACCCTATTATCCATTTCACTTCTCCACTTATCATAAACTTCATCTCCCTCACTACCTTTACTAAGTTATAACTCTAATTCTCACTAATATCACTTCATAGGTGCTCCTAAAATTGTAGGATTACTATATCATTAAATCATTAGGTTTTCTCACTATTTCATTCATCTCTCCTCACATATCCATCTCCACATCATCATCGTCATACACATTGTCAATTCTGAATTATCCTACATTATAAGGCCTGTTCGTGGAGGTCTTCTTGTCTCTCCTCTGTCACATATTAGTAGGGAGAGAGGACGTGAAATAAACTGTGATCTCTCGATGGCTTGTGACTGAGATGGGGATTGTCTTGAAGAGTCTCAGCAGATATCAAGCCAAATCTTCATCTTTCTTGTGATGGTAAGAAGGGTAATTTTCCTTTTCTTCTTCAACCATGGAGATGATACTCTAGGGAAGATGGGTAGGACTTATCCTCATGATGATCTTCCTTGGTGATAACTCTCTTCAATCTGATTTCAACATATATAGGCTTTCATGAACTTTAGAAATCGTGAAGCTTTTCCTATAGTGGTTGTCTTCATAATCATTTGAGTGAATCATGGTCTTGAAGTTCTTCAATTATAAGGCTTCTTTGATGTTAATCATGACTGTCTTCTTTGATGTAATCATCTTTATATTCATGGGCTTTGACTTGAGTTGTTGATAACATGCTATTTGTGCATGTAATTACATAATTATTAATGCAAATTAATGCATTAATCATTATAAATGTATGCATGTTATCATCTTTTAAGCATATTTCTATCATTTTGTGTAAATTCATGTTATGATCTTAAAATACATCAATTTATGGGTTATTATGCATAATTAAACTTTATAATCTTTACTCCTAATTATATTTATGATCATAATCATGTTTTAAGAGTGAAAATATGAGAGAAAAGACTTTTATTTACATTTATGTATTTATATAAATTTATTTTATATAATACATAAATATATAAAATTAACATAAATTAATTCTCTTATTATTTTTATAATTTGACTTTTTATAATGATTGACTATTCAATTCTGAATCCAATAAAACAAATTTGACTTAATTTGGAGTTATATTTTAAAAGTTATGAATTTTACAATTTTTAGGAATTTTTCTAGAATTTTTGTGAATTTATTTCTGATTTATTTTCGTTTTTCAGCATTTAAAATAATTAAAATGAAAATAAAAATATTGGTTTTATCGCAGGGGCCCACGTGGATGCGACGTGACACGCAAGGCCACGTGGCTCTACCACGTGGACACGCGCGCCTGCCTGCATGGCATGGATGACGTGTACAGGCGTCATGTCTATTATATATATATATATATATATATATATATATATATATATATATATATATATATATATATATATATATATATATATATATATATATATATATATATATATATATATATATATATATTATACGGTTTATAGTAAGTATAAGCATTCCATAGAGGAACTTAAGCTGAGCGCTATATTCCTTAGAGTTTATAAACCCGATGCCTTTCTTTGATTTATCCCGTGTGGGACTAAGCATATATTTCAGGTAAATCTGGTGCGTTGAATTTAAATCGTGATGATCGCGCGCGTCAATCCAGTGGAGGCGCAGTCCATCTGATCGCACATCAAGCATGTGCTTCAATTCTCTCTTAAGTGAATCAAGATCCACCGTTGATCGCGATACTTAACGGCTGAGATTATTCCCTCTCGATGGAGATCAACGGACTCACCGATCAATCATGATCGTTGGATCAAAGTCCAACGAACGATCAGAAATCGAAGCTCTCTTCTTTACACGTAATAAAACATCTTGACCGCATGATCACGATCAGACGATCGTCGAATTGTCACGAAGATTTGTGAATCGGCGCATCATCGCGATTGTCGATCGCGATGAGTCCATCGCATCCAACGACTGACGATCATCTTCGCTCATTTAAATGCATTCTTCGCGACGTAAGAAATTGTTCGCGATTATCCATCAAATTCTCTTTGAATAGACCACCATTTCGCGTGTCGTTTGTTTGAGAGTGTTCTAGACTCATTTTCACGTCGATTGAACACTTGAATTCAAACTTTGATCGAGAGAGGAGGGAGAAATCAAGTCTTGAACATCAATATTCATCTTTGAAAACTCGGAATGAAAAGCCTTGCATCCGGCGATTAATTAGATCATTTCGAAAGTTAATTTGGGTTAGATTGGTTGATTTCATCTTAATCTTTCATCATTTAGTGTTAATGTTAATTTGAGAATCGTAGATTTAGTGTAATTTAGATTTAATTTCAGTTTTTAATCGTTTTTCGAAACGAAAATTTCATCAATCTTCAAACTTCGATTTCTCTTCGAATTCTTATCCAAATCACCTAATTTTTGATTCCGTGGATTTGATTTTGAGTTATCTTTCTTAATATACTAAAATGCCTAATTTCTAATCTCAATTCATTGCCTGATTTTACTGAATTTCAAAGATATCTCTCAAATTTCCCTAATTCTCCGTGGATTCGACCCTTAATTACTATTATACTAATTAATTACTTTGATTAATCATAAATTGGTAAGATTAGGACTTTATTTTGACACTAAGTCATGTGCATTCAACGACCATACGCTTTAGTCTCGTCAGTTGTCACTGAAGTTAATTTCTTCCAAAAGTAATAATAGTTAGATCTCTCCTAAAATTCTAACTATTGGTGGTATTCAAGGAGAGAAGGAATGGGATAACAAGGATGTTCCTACTGATTTTCTTTCTCAAGATCAATAATTTGTGCAAGGTACCTATGATATAGTGGATGAGGCTTGGATAAATAGGAACCTATACCAAGGTAAGAGGTGGTTGACTTGGTCCATTCAAAGAATTCTAAATATCTAAAGATAAGGATTTAATTTCTTTGGACCAAGTCAATCTTTAGATCAGTATATAATTGGAGGAGGAGGGAAGATAATTCCCTTAGGATCTACACTCTCTTTCAATGTTTTAGAGAGGCTTTCTTTATTCATTTAATGAATGAATAATTTCTCAAATTGGTGAATAAGGAGGAGTATAGTATTTTGTTATTTGTGAGAATGATTTCTCTTCCTTAGTGCATACCTAGGTTCACTTGGAACCCTTGTGTTCACGTGATGAGATAATTCTCCATCAATCTCTCTCTTCCTTGCCTTTTTTATTCTTTTCTTCCGCACTTCCACCTCTCTTTCTCTAAAAAATCCCCTCCTGCTCTTTCCAGTTTTCATCCCCTCTTCTCACGCTTGTTCTCTCTCCCTCACAAAATTCCCCGATTTCATCTTCCGTCATCCTCTTTCATGAGTTTTCTCTCTTCCCGGTACTCATTTTCCTTTATCACAATCTTCTCCTCTATCTCTATCTTTCTCCCCATCTCCATAGTTCCCTGCCATTTCAAGTTCTCTCCAGCCATCTCTCCCTATTAGTTTCTTAATAGAGATTGCAAGTTTCCTCTCTCACTTGCTCTACATTCTTTCTCTTCTATTCCTAGTCACCGGTGCTAAAATTAATATTTTTAGTTTTGCAATTCTTTCTCTCCTTCTTCCCCATCTTGACCTCTCCGCACGCTCATATGTTCACTCTCTCCTTCCTCTATCACGCTCTCTCCTTTGCCCTCCTTCTTTCATTTTCTCTCTCCTAATATTTTCGTAATATTATCTTGCAATCTCGCTTTCACGATCTCGTTCATCCCTCTCGCGCTTCCTCTTTCTCCCTCTTAATTTTGTTTTCTCTCTCTTATTTCTCTCCCCCTCTCTCTCTCGATCATCACACCTCCTATTTCTTTCTCTTATACGCTTAATTCTCTTGTCCTCATTCAGGCGGTCTCACTTCTAGCTCTCCCTCTCTTATGTTCTTCCGCAAAGTCTCCCTCTCAGGCCCACACTCCCTCTCTTTCACCTCCTTTATTCACCTCACATTGGTTTTCTAGCCTCTTCTCTCTCTCTTGCCCTCATTCTTGATCTAGCTGTCTCTCTCTCTCTCACTCTCTCCAATTTCTCTCTCGACTAATTAATCTCTCGCTAGTCACTCTCTTCCCTCACACACACTCTCACGTTTACCCCTTTCTATTCATCTATTTTCTCACTCTTTCTCTCTATTTATTTTCCCTAAAAAGGTCTCCTCTCTAGCTCTTTGTCCTCTCTCTCTCTCTCTCTTACCACCTTTATCCCCCGATTTCCCAAGCTCTCAACTCATTCTCTCTTCTTCTTCTCCCTCTTGCTTCCTTTCTCTTTCCACGGTATAGATTTGCTTGATTATTCCTTCCATTACTTTTTGTACTATGAATTGAGGATTCTTAAATCTATAGGTTTGCTTAAATCATCTTCAATCGATTAAAATCCGTCCCTCTCATGGTCAACTTGGAGAGTTGACCACAAACCTTCACCATTACTCTCATCTCAACTCCTATTATTGATACTCCCATGCCCTAGAATCCCTGTGGATTGACCTAGGAAACTATATGCCTTTACAATTTCCATCTGGTCTTAGTTTTCTTGAGTATAAATAGTAAATTTGTCCGGCTAGGAAGAACAACGACTCTCGGTTCAACAATTACTGAATCGTGAAAGTGTTCTTTGCGAGTTCAGCAAATAAAAAAAATAAAAAAATAAACTAGTTTGTGTTCTGGATTCCCTATCCGACTGATTGTTGGCCTGGAGGACACAACGAGAATAGAGATCCATTAGCACCATTCATTAGCAGAAATCAGAGCAGTTTGAGGTCTAAACTATCGTCTTTGAGGATCGCCAATAATAGAGGTCTATGCAAAATTTCTTCAGCTCAAAGATCTCAATGAATATGGTTTGAAGCTTTTATGAGGACTGCTGGAGATTGATTTTATTGATTTTATTGATTTTATTGATTTTATTGATTTTTTTTAAAATTTTTTTATCTTGAGATAGTTTAGTCTATTATTTATTTCATTTTCTTCGCTGTTAAGGTGTCTTGGTTTCTAATCTCCCTAAGTGTAAATACAAAAAAAATACTTTCAATGGCTCTAACTCACCTATTTTCATCTAACTCAATGATAATTTTTTTCTTCCTTTGCCTAAAAAAAATCAATTACACGCATTACCATTGTCTTGTGTTCTTAAAATAAAATAGCAAAGTAATTTTGATTTAACAAAAAAGAAAATCAAACAAAAAATATACTCTATGATTTTAAGTCACCTTGGCTTTTCTATTCCTTTACATTCCTGCAAATTTTCTTGCTTGTTTGTTCAAAGGAAGGCAAATTTCTCTGCAATTTTAGTTTTCTTCTCATTTTAATTATAACAACAATTCATTTTCAAAAAGAGGAAAAGAAAAAGAAACTAATAGAGATATTTTGCAAGAGAGCTTGAACTCATGAAATGTTAAATTCATGTTTCAGTTTGGATAAATATGAGTTTTTTAAACCAATTTCTCTAACTTCTTGTAAAACTTTATGAATGTGATATAAGTTCCTTCCTAAAATTGGAAATTGACACATAGCCTCCATAGGATTTGACCCCTTACTAAGCCCTATACCTTGGTATAGATTAGATATTTAAAGGGAAGAATGTAAGTTTAATTGCATGAGTCCAAATACACGTGCAACAGCATAATTTACTTAATTCTTTTGAACTCATCACCCTCTAGAAAAACTAACCAATTTTAATGGGAAAAATTGAGGCAATCGGATCCTAAGAGCAGATCCATGATATCTAAGTAGTGAATTTTCTAAGTGAAGCCCTAGCAATATAGCCTTCACTAATCCTCATTCTCCCTAAAGGATAACTATTAAGCAATACTCAGAAAGGACATCTACAACACTTGATCAAAAGTGAATGAATGGACCCCATGCCTTTCCACCATTTTAGAGAAATGACATGACACAAAAAATCTACTACAATTTCAGTCATTCCAAGATGGCCATGTCAAACTCACATAACATGTCTAATAGCCATTGAATTTGGAATAATGTGCATGTCATGTGCCTTCAATTCATAGAAATTGATGGAATTGTCATCTTAAAAGTGTGCTCTTAGGAACAAGAAAAATCTTGTCACCAACACAAAAGTGTGCACGGCAATGCCAAAATTAAGATATTGTGGATCCCCTTTGGTTTGTTTAGCTGATTGCCGTCAATCAAGAGCTTTCAAAAGTCTTTTCACAAAAATGAGGTGGTGCCATCAAATTGTCACATAAAATAAGTAAAATGTTGATCCCGAGGTAGATTCAACTAAAAACATGCAATATTTACATGGAAACCAATGCAAGGAAAATGGAGTCCTAAAAATTTTTTGATGGTGGAACTTATAGGCATTTAGAAACCTAAGGCTTTGATATTATGTGAGAAGAAAGAATGAAGGAAAAAGAGGGTCTAAATCCTTTAAGGAACCCAATATATGGTGCGCTCACCTAAGCATTACAAATGAGACTAAAATGTCTATATAGCAAAATACAAGAAAGAAATACACGGAGAGACATCTCTCTTCACCTAGGGGAGGGCAAAGACCGACCAAATGTCAGAAGAGCAGACCGAACCGAGACTGTCGGTCCCACAAAATGGGCTGGACCAGTCTCAGTCCAATTTCGATCCAGTCCTTTTCAGTGATTCGGTCATGGACCGAATTAGTCTCTTCTCTCTCCTCAATCCTTATTCCCACGCATATTCCATACCCTTCTAGCTTCTCCTCAATCCTCATTCTTGCACCTATTCTACACCCTTCTGGCCTTCTCTATCTTCTCGCTAGGCAAGAACACAGTGAAATTCAATCACATCTAGGCTGAGTTGTAATCGTGCACGTGAGAGTTACCCGCCATTAGCTTGAACCCTCTGTTCCCATGTCAGACGATTTTTTAGAGAAACTCATCCATCTTCATTCATTTTCATTGATTTCTCTTCTCTTGGATCCCAAAAACTGGATCATCGTGGCTGCATTCTCGTTGAATTTTCAGGTGATCTCTAGTCTCACCGTTCATTTATTTCCTGCTTCACATAGCTCATCTGTGGCAGAGAAGTGCTCGTCACCTCAATTATTCCTTGATCTATCCATTCTTCTTCTTCTCCATCTTTAGATGGTCATCTATGTCATTCACCTCTAATTATTTTGTGCCTGCATCTGTTCGCCCATTCTTTGTCTTGAGGTAGCGGCTTCAAATTTTACCATTGGAAGTAGAAAGATCTAGAATTTTGAGCTCAATCTTCCTATTGAGTTGGATTGTTGTGTTCTTGTTCCTATCTCTGCCTGTTTTGAACGTGAATCTTTTGCGACTATCACCATTACGCACTCCTTCCTCTTTCTTGTCATTCCATCACTATCTATTCTGATTTGTAATACAGGTCAAGTAGAAATCATCTCTTGCTAGTCCGATGACGAGCATAAAAGTTGCTTCACGATTCCTAACAATGTTTTGTTGTGAAAAACTTTCTTATGTTCTAGAGTGTTTAAGCATTATTTATATGTTTCAGTTTTGTGAAAGTTATGAAAAGAATATCATAGTTTTTTTAATAGATTTATAAGTAATACATAATTTTTCATGATGTAACAGCCACAAGTATGCCCCATGTAATCTTGATCCCACTTTGACGACCATTCTTCCATTGTTCCTCTACTTTTTCTTCCAAAATTCTTCTCTCAAATGTCCAATAACCAGCAAGACTTGGAGTGGATGATATAACTATTCTTCATCTCCTTCCATGTACATGTAGGCTCTCTTTCATGCTTCTCTTAATACAGAACACAAAGTTAACTGTTCATTCCTCTTCTTGACATTGTTAGAAACACCGAGAGAAATTAAACAATTCAGTATTTAAAATATTATTTTTTTAATGTTGTGATTGTTATGATTGATCAATTCAATATCTTGTTTCTATTCCTAAGTATTAAATATCATTTAATTTTGATTTTTATTATGGTTTAGATATTATATTTCCATTTTATTGATATGCATTATACTAATATACATTAGGGATGGCCCACATTAGTTTCTAATTATTTTTTCCTTTAAATCTAATTTTTAGCCTATGTTTTAGATTATCATCAATGGAATCAATTGGAGATGAAGTACATTTTATTTTACATTAATCACTTAAAATATATGATCATAGCATACTAATGCTATATTTTTTTTCTTTTAGATTGAATCAAACAATGCATCAACATTTGTTTCTACAAGTGCTACGGCTATAAGCTCTTCACAATGAAGAAAAGCCTGACCAGTCTTAGTACATTTTATGAAGATCACAGACGATGAGTATCTTTGCAAAATTTGTAAGGTAGCTACCCATCGAAAGAGATAAAAGTGAAAAGGGATAGAAGTAGTAGCACAATCAAGTTATGGAAGCACTTGGAAAGGTTTCATATTGAGATTTATAAGCAACTAAGGCCATCAAATGCTCCTGATACTTTAATAGACTATTTCTCAAAAACTTCAAAATTTTTAGGCAGGAATTCATAGCAGACAAAGAAGGAGTGCATAGAGTTAATTGTTAAGACAGATGCACCTTTTACACTACTTGGTCATCCTCAATTTAAAAAATTTTGCAACTACTTAGTACAAGGTGAAGCAGGGATTCCTAGCCGCCATTCCGGATGACGAGGGATGGAGAAACTATTTGAAGATGAAAGGGATAAGGAAGAGAATTACTTCGACCAATTGAAAGGGTGTCCCTTACAACAGACACTTGGAAAACTACAAATAACGTGGCAATACTTGGGATCAAAATACATTGGATTGATGATATTTGGAGACTTCATGAACAAGTGCTCGCCATTGAGGAGTAGGGTGTATCACATCAAGGGATAATTTTAGTAGAGGTGGTGCATCGTGTGTTAGAAGAGTATGATCTTACTCAAAAGGTAAGTAAACAGGAATTTTACCTTCCTTATTTTCAATATTAAATTTATAAACATGAATTTTATTTTTTTCTAGGTTTTTGCTATCACAACAGATAATGCTAGCAATAACAAGACAATGGCTGTAAGTTTGGAAAACTTATTACGTGAGAGTGGATCGACATTCACCAGGCAGTTCTATATGCCATGTATGGCCCATGTTCTCAACCTAGCTGTTCAAGGAGGCTTGAAGGAGTTGGGTAATTCATCATTGACTTCGTTGTGTTCAGAAAGTGAGGGTTATGAAGAGTGTAAAGAAGATGACATAGAAGTTACTTCACAAAGACCATTTGGAGAAATTCTTCATCGGCTTTGAAAAACTTGTCATTGCAGAAAAAGCACACCACAAAGAATTCATCAGTACAAGGAATTATGTGAGAAATATAAAATTTCAAATAAAAACTTTTTGACTATAGATGTTCCCACTAGGTAGAATTCGACATATGTCATGATTACGACAACATGGGATAAGAGGAAGGTGTTGAATGCAATGTTAACAAATTGTCTTAAAGATGGTAAAGGAATTTCTTTAATCATGTCGGAAGAGTGGGATCTTCTTAAGATTTCTATAGATGAACTTCTAGCTTTTCAAGAAGCCACTAAGATGTTTTCTCAGTCAAAGGCCATTACATCACCTAATGTTACTTATTCTTTTGATCTTTTGTTAAATCAGTTGAACACATCAATTGTTGCCTTAGGTGATCCTTCTCAAGGTGTGATGAGAAGACCAATGAGCATAGAGCAATCAATGGCACTGAAAGGAGCATATACTGTGATGAAAACAAAGCTACTTAAATATGAGCCAATGGTAAAAAGAAAGCCAATCTTTCCTATTGCTACAATGCTAGATCCATCTTTGAAATTTAAATATATTCCAATTGAAGAGCAAGATTATATCATAATGACTTTGAAGCGTTTGCTTCAATTGATGCATGTCCCGCCAATATCAAGTGCTTGCTCAGAAAGTGAGCCATTATCCAATACTTCAACAACTTGTTTGAAAATGATGGTTGAATTGATGAAGTGCAAAAGGAAAAATAACATAAACATCTTATTAGAAAAACCAATATCTGATGAAATATTTGATTATTTGCATGACTCTCAAGTTGAATGTTCTCATCTTGATGCTCTACAATGGTGCTGTAAGATTGGGTCGGAAAAATATCAACCACTTGCATTGTTAGCAAAGGAATTTCTCTCAGTTTGTGCTTCGAGCTCTCCATCAGAGCATCTTTTCTCATCAGGATGGGGGATCGTAACATACAAAAGGGGGAAATTATTTGCAAGAACTATATCTATTTTGATGACCTTAAAATCGTGGGGTAAAAAGGATGAAGCGGATACTGATGAAGAATAATTTGCTGAAGATACAAACTAATTTTCATGTTATTATGCTTTCTTCTTCTTTGTTTCAAATTAGTAAGTATCATCGGTAAGGTTTCTGACTATGAAATTTTTTTATTAATAGACGTTGATATATTTATCTCTTTTCAGGTACGCCTATCCATGGTCAAGAGAGACCGAAGTTAAGACCGAACCGAACCGTGACCGATGTGGACTGAGATTGAAACCGAATTCAGATTTGGACTGAATGGTGTGCCAAAAAGTGGACCGTGACCGAGACTGCCCAACCCTATCTTCACCTAAACACTCAAATCATAAAAGGCTAACACTCAATAGTCAACACAACCATTAGCAAAAATTTGTTAAAGTTAGGAGTTTTTGATAGGCCAATAGTGATGGAGAATTATCTCATCACATGAACACAAGGGTTTCAAGTGAAAATAGATATGACTTGAGGAAGAGACATCATTCTCAACAGCAACAAAATGGCATACTTCTTATTCACAAATTTGAGAAATTATCCATTTATGAAATGAATGAAGAAAGCCTCTCTAAAACATTGAAAGAGAGTGTAGATCAAAAAGGAATTACCTTCCCTCCTCGTTCAATTATATATTGATCCAAAGATTGACTTGTTCAAAAGAAATTAAACCTTCATCCTTATATACCTAGAATTCTTTGAATAGACCAAGTCAACCACCTCTTACCTCAATATAGGTTCCTAATATCCAAACCATATCCACTATATCATAGGTAACTTGTATAATTACTGATCTCAAGAAAGAAAATCAATAGGAACATCTTTGTTATTCCACTCCCCTTCTCTCTTTGAATACCACCTATAGTTAGAATTATAGGAGAGATCTAATTGATATTACTATCTTTGTAATCTACCTCAAGATAAAGCTTTGCATGAGTAAAACCATGCATCTACATGTTGATAATCAGCATGGAAGATCTACCATTAAAGAAGATAGTCAATAAGATCATTCTCCCCACTACTTCCTATTCAATCAAGACTCTCATGGTTAAAGATGGAGATGAAGAATTGTCATCAGCCATCATGGGAGCAATGAAGACTGATCAAAGCTCTTATGAAAACTATGAAGCCATTGACTGAGTTCAATCAACCAATCAAGCGTCTATGATGAAGTCCAGCATGAAGAAAGCTTACACGGCGAAAGTTCAACCTAAAGAAAGTCATAAATTATCTCCTATGGGGAGCAAACCATTCTGGAGAATTCCACTCATCTTCTCCCACGGATAATTGCAGTAAAAGCATCTCACCTAGCATGCGATCTTCACTGACTAAGGATCACCTAAATTCTCTTCATCGCCTCACCCTGGTGAACATACAAAAGACACAAGGCCTAGTCAAATCCCATTGACTACCTGTCGTGACGCATCGCTATCTTATCTCTGCCTACTCATCTCTCTAGTCAAAGCTCGACACGAAGTATAGACACTGCTCAACGAAAACTACTCATCACTATCACGCGAAAACAAAAGAAGATGATGTTCGAAAAGACTTGAGGAAAAGAAAGGCCTTTCATCACTGTCACTGCCATCTCTACCACAGTTTCGTCGCCCACCGATCCCTGATTTCTCTTCACTTACCTTGGTGGTCCGCGTGAAGGGTTGAAGTCGAATCAACCTTCCGTCGGATCCTCATCACCAATGCGCTCGGGTCGCTGGTTACATCCTATCATTGCCACGACCTTAGTGAGCCTCCCGTAAAGTCAAGATTCACGAACGGACATCTCCCGACTACGAGCCAATCAAATGAAGATCGTCCACATCACTTACTGATCGCGTCAAGGAAGTCAAGCTCTGGAAGGTCAAACCAACTTTGTCATCCCCGCCTTCGCGAAACGATGTTTTGGACCTTCTCAACGATAAGTCAAGAGCTCTAGAGAAAACTCTCGACGATATCTCGTCGACACTCTTGGCAATTACTCCACGTCTCACTGTCTCACCAACGTCGGAATAACGAGAATATAAGAGACCGTCCACGAGAGGATGCAAAACCGCCCATGTAACCAGCTCAAGCATCTCTTCATTTTTAATTTCCGACTCCCTCTTTCCTATAAGAAGGACATTTTGTAAAAGAAAACAGAAGTTTTTGTTATTGATATGAGACATTTTCTTGGTTTGAATCGCCCCTGTCCTTATGTTCATCGTGATCCTTCTCCCTTCCAAAACTCATCCCGAATTCTATCCTCCCCTCTTTTCTCCCCCTGTTCTGTCGCTTTCAATCACTACCTGTCAAAGAATAACCGAGGAGTACTAATGTCATTTGGCGAATCCGGAGCATTATCTTCATCTCCCGTTCAGGTATTCATCCTCTCTCTCTCACCGTGTTTAATAGTTCTCTATTAGATCCGTAAGTCCAACTTAGACTCCTCTATCCTATATATTCTCTATTTCTTATCTCTTATCCGAAATAATATCATCTCAGATAACCCCAATATTAACTCTATCCATCCTAATTACTCTCTACATTATTCTCCATCACATTATCCTATCCATTCCTCTTTTCATCGTATTCACTCTCACTAACATTATCATTCATCCATCTATTCGCACTACTCTTCTTCATACACTCTTCTATCCGATTTATCCTCCCCATATACTCACTGATATATAATCCTAATCCTTCTTATTATCAATGTTATTTCCTCTCCACATTACATAATTAATATAAGAACCATTCTTATTCATTAAACTATAAATATCATTTTATTATCCCATTATCGTTTCTACGCATTCATCCTATTGTCTGTAGTATTATTATCTTCTATCCTCATTTTTTTCCGAATTATCCTATACAATTTCCTCTCTGAATTATACATATATTCCTCACTGATACCATTCATAGGTCCTTCACAAGATTGTAGGAATATTACATAATTAAATCAGTAGATATTCATATCATAATTCATTCATCTCTTCATCACATATACGCACTTACATTCTCATCTCATATTCATCATCTTCCTAAAATATCCTACATCAAATAGTTCATTTATAACAGTTTATGATGGACCAATAATAACAATCTATGTTTTTCATAAAAAAATAATTAAAGTTCTCAAAGTGAAATTGTAGCCAAATAAAAGAGAAGAAATCATTTATGGTGGAAATTCCAAACATAGACAATAGAAGTTTATTTTGAAGAGGCAATAGATATTGAAAGGGGAGAAATATCTGCTAAAAAGAGTAGAAAAATCTGCTAAACAACTCACTCACATAATAAATTAATATATATTTACTTGCATTAATGACATCGCACTTGCAGTACAATATCTAGGTGAAATGAGGAAGGAACTAAATGAATTTAAGAGTGCTCTCTCTATTTAGACTTACTATGAAAACTTAGTTGAAGCAATATTATTGGCAGATATTCTCTCTCCAATATCTTTCAAGGTAATGGTTTAAGAGGGAGACAACTCCTTGTCAAGGTATGACCAAGGATATTGGAGAAAAAAGTTGTATAAAAATGGATTGTTCTCAGACCAAATTGGAACTGATACACATCGGAAGGATCCAAAGTTATTTTGGAAAATTGAGAAGATGAGCTAATATGGGTGGGCCTTGATGTGCGTGAGTGATATGAATGGTCATGGGGATTAGAAAAAATAAAGAATAATAAAATAAATATAAAATCTATAGGCACTCTTAGAAATTATTAGCTCCTATCAGTTATAATGACATCATAAGGGTTTTTCAGTAATAATGTATATAAACACTAAATCATTATCATTTTGCAAATAGCTGCTTTTATCATAATTGATTTAGAAGAATTATATGGTATTAGTGGAATCTATAATGCTGATAAGGATTGGGAATGCCACATCAATGCTTTTAACCAATATTTCAGGGATTAAATATGAAGAGATGGGAATGGATTGTTTGTGATTTTGTCTTATATGAGTAAGATTCATATGATCTTGTTAATTCTACATATATTTTCTTTTAATATTGAATTACTCAAGAGAATATGAGGGATATCAGTGTTTTTTGTTCCCCTAATCTGTTCTCTTTAAATTTCATGTCCGTCAATATATTCTATAGCTTAATATATTATTATATGATTAGTCAAGAATTAAAATTTTTTGTATCTCATAAATAATTTCTTAAATAATTTTTTGTACCTCATAAATAGAAATTTTTTGCAGAAATAGAAATCATAATCTACCAAAGGTTTAAAGAATAAATGCAATAATTTAAATAAAATCACTCTATTCAGATCAAAGCATAATTTCCTCTTTTACAGTCAACACATTTATTCAAAGATACGGATACTCATTGTTGTAAGAAATTTTTTAAAGATTTTTAATTTGTGTCCTAATTTTCATTCTCCGAAACTCAAAAATTATCTCTTTTGTGTTATACTCAAGCTTGATAGAAAACAATTTTATTTATCACTATTTTACATCTCCGCACTAAAATCTTGTCTCCCTCTTATAAGACCATAATCACCCTCAGTATTATCTCATATCAAGTACATGTTTCACTCCAAGATTCTCTAAAAATTTTCTCGTGACTAATTTCAATTATGCACTTTTCATGGATTTTCCATTTTTTATTTCCAGAAAATGAGGAAAAGATGCCTTTCTTTGAGTTGGTCTTTAAAAACATGGTTGGCGGAGATAATGAAGGCATGATATAATTTAGATAGTGTTAATGATGATTCATAGTTGAATTTTTTCATCATATTTATCTCTTAAAATATTGATTATCATTATATATTAAGAAAAATGATTAAATGGACAAATAATTAAAGCCTATGGGCTATAAATTATGGTATATTCATTTATGTACTTATATCGACTCTAGTGACCATTATCTATTACTGAAAATAGTCTACTGAACAGGCTAAATTAATATATATTAAAATTAGTAATCAATTTAATGAATCAATCTAAAAGATATGCTATTCTAGTAATCATGTTGTGAAATCTAGTAGCCTCTGAATGGTTTTGAGGCAGAAGAGCGAATTCCATCTCGGCATAGAGGAAATCATAATGAATCTGATCTGACTTGTGAGTAGACATCTACAAGTGTAATGGTACCATAGCCCTCCTCATTTCAAGGTGAAAAAAATGGAGTTCATTGATACCCACAATTTTCATTCATTGTCACTTAAAATGGTAAGTTTAGACCTATTAAGTCCCCTCATTTCATTAAAATAATATGTCCGGATATATAAAAGCACAGGTTTCAATATGTGAAGATTTAGTTTATAAGAAGCCTAAGCAGTAAATTTACACAATAAATTGACGCCTTCGAGTAAATTCTGAAGTTTTTGAGCTTTAACTTATCACCACAAGAATATTCTCTCATCACCTGATGAAAAGGAAAGAAAGCTATGATTTATTCTACCACGATTTCAAATCAGCTGCCACACATGATGACAAATTCTAGCATTTCTAAAGTAAAGCCAACCGTTTACTTGTTCTACCCACCAGCCCACCTCTCTCGCAACCGTTAACTCTGTAGAAAATTCAGCAAAAGAATTGGAGATCATGGAAATCAGGAAAAACAAATCATGTAGTTTTTGAACCTCACCATTCTCCTTGATGTGATACGCCACCAAATTCAATGTTTTTTTTTCATGTGACAGCGCTTTTTTTGTCTCTATTCTAATATTTCAATTCCTATACTTGACTTCAGATCGCTGGACTGTTTATCAAATCAAGAAAGAAATATAAAATAATGGGTCATCGGGCAGATCACGTTGCGGATAAGACTTCCACTTTATTTAAACATATTCAAGACTTGCCTCTCATACGTAGTTATTCACTCTTATCACATCTCATCTCCAAGAACCCTACCAAGAAAACAAAGACCTAAAACTTAAAATTATACACCGGCTGTTTATTCGGGTAAAGCAACCCGAAATTCCTCTCAATTTCGGGACCATTCTTCTGATTTTCGTTGAAGAGACCAAAGATGTAAGTCTCCACTGCTGTCCCCGGCCTCCTGGGAGTCCCCTCACTCGCGTGTTGAATCAAATTGGAATTATATAAGCGAGCATTCTCCTTGGTAGCTGCAGAATCTCCAGCCGACGGCCACCCACTCTCCGAGACGACAATATCTACTCCCTCCGCTCCAATACTTTTCAAGGCAGCATAAGCAGCGTCCACCATGGCATCAAACAGGTTCTGATAATTCAACCCGTTATTCCAATCTTGAACTACCGTCCCGGGAGCGGTAAATAAAGCGTAGGGGAGGCTGATATCTCTAGGGTTTCCTGCGTAACTGAAGTATGGGTAAACGTTGAGTAGTAAAGGCGCCTTTGTAATTGCTAAGAAAGCGGTGATGGGTCCCATCAGAGACTTCACTTGTGGGGAAAACTCTCCTTTTGAAGGAGGAAATGAAGTCCCCATAACGTTATATTGAAGAGAAGTTGATACTTTGATTTTTTCTTGAAGACCAGCGGCGGTTAGGGCAATATAAATGTTTTGCATTGCAGGGAGAATATTCGCAGCCTCTCCCTGGTTAAAGATTTCTTCGTTTCCAACGGCTATGTATTTGATCTTGACGTCCGGCCAGTTTGCTAAAACTACATCTCTTACCCATCCGTGGGCAGCCCATGGGTTTTCTGCAATGATTTTTAGAGGAGCTGGGCAGTCAAGAAGGAGCTCAATGTTGGAGCCTTTGAGGGCTCGTAGGACTTCTCCATTTGGGTCGTAGATTCTTATCCTGGGGATGTTGAGTGATTTGCAAAGCTGGATGACTTCTGAAGGTGGGGGCAGGTTGTTTCCCACTCGTCCATAGCATACTCCAACAGATCCCATTCCTGAATTAAAAGAGTCAATGTAAATAATATCTTCATGAATCTCAAGGTCTTTGCATTGGATCTAATAAAGTATTAGGGTTGAGAAGATGGTGATTTAGGAGAATTATCGTTGAGTTTTTCCAAATATCTTCGTAAATCTCAAAATTTTCACTTGGATCGAAGGCTCTTTAAATTTCTCAAAGTTCCATTCCAGATTTATGTTTGAATGAATGGGATGCGCCGATGTATGAATCATACATCAGCAAATATTAAGGATCATGATACTTAATTGAAAAATTACTAGATGTGTGATAGATATATAGATTTCAAATTTACTAGATTATAGATTTCATCTTTCTCAAAAGTTTCACATGGAATCGTATAATCTAGTAAATTTGAAATCTATATATCTATCACACATCTAGTATTTTTTCAATTTAGTAAAATCAGATGGATGCATGGATAACTGCAATGAATCGAATTTTCGTAGTTAGAACGGGATTGGGGAACATACTTCAATGAATCGACTCTGTCAAGAACGGCAAAAACGACGAAGCTTTCTCCAACAATCCACGAAATTTAGGGGTCTCAAGACCTCGTTTTATTGCAGAGACCTCGCCGATTATACACGGCTTGCTTTGAGGGAATTCCCACCTCACGGTCAATGTCGACGGCGGAGAACAAACAAAGTTCGTCCTTATCTCCCTTATCCTTCAATAAGAAATAATGGCGGATGCACTCCTGCAACGTGAATCACGACAGAAGTAATGACGATTGAGATCGCTGCCCATAACCTAACCGACCTGCTCGATTATTTCCGAAATAATTCGAGCGCGTTGCAGCTGAGAGAGAACTGGTGTGTGGGCTGAGACGTCACTGTTCTCTTGAGAAGAACACAACTCAAGAGTATTTAGAACTGATGAACATTTTCAAGATCAATCATTGAAGCTCCCTTCTAATAATTTTACTCTGGTCATCGAACCCCTTCGATGTGGATCATAGAAGTTTTCTCACTGTTTCAGAAAAAAAATGGATAGATTATCTCATCTTATAACACGTCCAATGATCCCATGATTTTTTATTTTTGGTAATGACAAAAACTAGATGAAACCACTTCATTATTGTGTCATTGGTAGAGACATTAGACTTAAATAACGAGAACATATGGCAGATATGTGACAAAAAATTACCTTAGTGGGTGATATTCACTGTGCCATATTTTTCTAGGATGTGACTACCAAAGAGTCAGGAACACATGAACCCAAGGATTTCAAAGGCAAATTCAGTCAAAATTCTGGTGTATTATAATAACATTTTTATGTGATTTAATTCTATTCTCCATTTGCGCATTTAATTTGTACGTGAAAAATTAATACAGATTCGATTAGGGTTGGACTAGAGAACACACAATGTTTGTGTAAGAGACAAAAGGGAGGAAAATTGGAGCTGGGTTGACTATGAATATAAAAGTAACATCAATTTGGAAGGATGAATAAAAGGAATAAATTTGAAATTTATTTATTAAAGGATCATCTTTAAATGCATAAAATACCTTTTCTGTCATGGTACAATGTGTGAAATACCTTTTCACATAATTATGCTAGTGAGAGTTAAAGGGAGAGTCGTCCATCCAGAGAGCCCAGGTTTACCCTTTGTTGGCAAGGATCTAGAATATGAAGGGCTACAAGAAGATGAAGAGGTGAGGAGAAGAGGTGGATACACAAACTAAGTAAGATACATGAATCCTAAGATACACAAGGATGTGCACAAATCCTAGATTAGGTGAATAATAAAATTATTGGGCTTCATGGGCATCTAGGCCTATGGTGATGCTCCAATTAATAAGCTGTAAATAGTATTATATTGAGAAAAATTATGAAATAGAATTATTTCTTAATGGATTTCTTAGTTGTCGTCATTGATATAGCAAGATGAATATGATCACAAGTTTCATTAAAAAATAAGATTTATAAATAAAATGTGAATAATTATGGAAATATATCACTCAAAGTTTTTCTATTTATGCATGCGTGGTTTTAGTTTTTCATGTAACATTATCATATTTTGAATATTTTTGGTTCCTCCAATTGTTGATGAATTGTAAACTATGACACCATGTGGATGTCAAAGATATTATGGTATAGTTCTCCTTCGATCCAAATCCTTTTAACTAAAATTCATAAAATTGTATGCAAAAATTGTCATGGGTGAAAATAAACATCATAATTTGAATTCATGTTATGGTGGTGCTGTGGGATGATTCCCATTTACATGATGAACTCGTGTGATTCATAGTCTCATCTAAAAAAACTGCAAAGATCATGTGCAACTATAACAGTTCTCTACAATAAATTCCTAGATTGTTGAATGTTGGTGGTGACTCCTCTGAATTGTAAAACCTACTAAACAAGAGTTTTCTAGACATGAGTGATCTAATTGAGTCTTGGGAGAAAATTATTAAGTTATATAATGATGAAAAAAATTGGGTTGATGAATGTTGATGTGTGACTTTAATAAGTACATAGGCACTTTTACAATGTATAGAAGAATTTTATGAATGTATAATACTATGTAGTGAATTAGACATGTCTTAAAGTGAAATGCTTATAGTGCTCATTTTGTTACAATTGATAAACTATGTTAAGTTTCATTGATGTACATTCATTCTACTCAAATTTATACTTGTAATTGAGATGATCTCAAATCAAACTATTTCTATCGAAAAATACTACATGCCTCTTTAAATCATAGTTAATGACACATTAAATAAGGAAATTACTCATATACTATCATTTTGACTATAAAAAGATATATTCATTTGTATATTAGATAAAGTACCTATATCTATGATATGGATAAATAAATTTAAATTACTATAAAGTTTATGATAATATGGAGAAAGAGTTCATTAAATTGATCTGTATGAATCCCCGAATGGTATTATACTAAATTGTTAATGAAGTTGATTCGTGTCATAATTGTGTGTATGGTCCTTAAACCTAAGACCAATCCCTAGCCATATTTTTGAATGGATGATTGGGTTTTGACTATGACTTACGAATCCCTAGCCACGTAATTTCCAAATTTTCATTTATTAGATATGACATGAAGTCATCGAAGGTTACTACATGGTCATGATGGAATCGTATGCCCTTGATATTAGAAGAGATTTAATCAAGAAATGAGATGCAATAAAATCTTTTTCCATGATATTAAATTATTAGAGAAAGAGTTCTTGATGATTTCCTCCACACATCGGTACTAACTTGATTGATCGATTAGGAGTTGATGATAGATATTATGTGGCCTATAAGCTAATCACATTTCCATGTATCTTGTTTATGTTTATTGAAATGAAATTTATTCATTATCATTTGTGTGTGATGTTTGCAATGAAGTCCATGAGCATATGCAATGACTAAGTAAATTATGATGAGATCATAATACAGTGATCACTGGTCTTTAAACATATATTCTAACTATTTCTATTCATGAGATATTCAAGAGGGACATCAAATTATTCGGAAAGAATAACACTATTTGATCCGACTCATATGATGAGTATGCCTGATCTTGTAGCCATCGGTTGGGAGACACTAAGGCTAGATAGTGGGTGCTCTTGAGAGAAAGATTTCACTAAATTGATTCATACGAATCCTTGAATAATACTTATACTGAATTTTTAATCTAGTTGATTCATGTCACATTTGTGTGTGTAGTCCTTTGGCCTGAGACACCTAAGACATCTTGTGAAGGATGATTGTGTTTTGATTATGACTTACGAATCCCTAGCCACAGGATATCTAAAACGTCATATATTAGATACAACATGAAGTTCACGAAGATGATTGTGTGATCAAAATGGATCATCCACCCTCGGTATTTGAGGAATGAGATGCGATGAAATCCTTAGCCAAGGTAGTGGAAATATCAGAGAAAGAGTTCCCGATGATTTCTACACGCATCAGTACTAACTTGAGTGACTGATTAGGGTTTGACAGTTGACCGTACCCTAAGTAATTCATGAGTCTCATGTGGATGAAATATTATACATACATGGTAATCAATGACGAAAAGGTTCTATAAGTGAGTTCTTACATACCCCTTATATCCTAGTGTATGTGGTATAGGTTGGCACTGAACGAGCTGGCAACTCAACCTATCGATTGGGTTAAATCGATCCTTGATTAAATAATCTATATTTTGATGTGGATAATTAATTAAGGTTGACCAGAAGGTGTTATTTTTTCTATAGAGTTATTAACTAGTGAGATATATGGACCTAGAGGGTCACACACATAAGATCTATGGATGTTGGTGGATATAGACATAATTATGAGGGTCTTTATAAAAAAACCTCATACCAAATGTCTATAAATAGGGGGAGAACGACCACAACTCAAGGTGCACATGCAAGCCTTGTGAGAATTCTCTCCTTTCTTCTCTTTCTCTCTTGGTGAATAGCTTTAAAGAGGGAATCGAACCATCTAGAGCCCGTGTGAATGTCGCTAGAGGCTAGACACTTGAATAGCTTTAAGAACTCCTTCAAGGAAACCCTGCAAGTATATTTTCTCATTCATACTTGAAGATAGGATCATTTCTTCTTGGTGGTTTGGTATTTTGAATATTTGATTCAATGTTTTCTGCTGCATTCGATGTTTTGATCAAAATTTTGAAAGTTTATCGAGATTAGAACCCAACAATATTGACACCTTTTTTAGGATTTTTGTGGAAATTGAACATATTCAATGTTTATAAAAAAAGGGGGAGAACAACCACACCTAAGAGTACTCTTACAAACTTTGTGAGAAACTCTTTCCTTTCTTTTCTCTTTCTCTTGGTAAATATCATTGACGAGGAGATCCTATTGTCCATTGATCTTATGGATACCAATCGAGGCTAAACATTTGAAAAACTTTAAGGAATCCTTCAATGAACCTTTGTTAGATGATAATATCAAAGGTTCATAGTGCCTTGGTGTTTTGAAGGTTTAGTTTAATCTCTTGTGATGTGTTCATCAATTTGTTGAGAATTTTTTTTTATGAAGAATCTAATTGATCACGAATTGAAATTAGCATGAAATGAATTGAATACTATTAATATAATAAACAGTTCAATATTTCATTTACATGGCATTAGTCATATATGGATTCATATATTTATGTGTGCTGCCATAAATTAGTTACTATGTCTATATTATTTATGTTCTTTATTCTAGATTTCAATTTTTATCATTTTAGGTCAAGTCTAATGGCTATTTTCAAAGTCCACATTTCTTTAGAGTTTGAGGGAGGTTGGGTATAAACGGAAAAGGATAGAAGGTCGTTCCTATCTGTTCCCAAAGTTTTAGAAAATAAAGAAGAAGAAGCCCTACCTTCTTTTCAACTATTTCAAGAAATACAAGGCCTCTTTCTTCAATGATTTCAAGAAATAGAAAGTTTCTCTCTTCAATGATTTCAAGAAATAGAAGGTTTCTCTCTTCGAAAATTTCAAGAAACTAAGGAAAGAAAGAAGAGAAGAAAGAGCATCAGCCCTGCTCCCTCAAAGATCCTCAAAATAGAAAGAAAAGGAAGAGAAGGAAGGTATCTTCTATCTTTATACATGAAAAGAAATAAAGAAGGAAAAAAATTTGGATTCATTTTTTATGATTTGCAAGATCGGATTTCACAATATTTTTTATACCTAATTTATATAAGATGTCAAGGGACTTCAACTTGATTGTCAAAGAACTATCATATCTTTTTTATTATGTTTCACATCAGATGTAATAAAGAATTTTGATTTGATTAATAAAAGATGATAGTTCTAATTGTTCAGACTGTTTTACATCAGATATAAAGGAACATTCATTTGATTTATAAAGTACAATAAGATCTGATTTATAATTTGTTTCACATCATATTAAAGGGATTCAGAATTTCATTTATAAATAGCAATAAGAAATTCTTTTATGTATTTTTTTATTTTTTAACATTGGATTTATAACAAAACACAAATTTAACCAAATTCATAATCTTGATATCGGGTGTTGTTGGACTAGCCATACAGTATTGAGCCTAAATGAATCAAGGTTAGTTGTCTTGAAAAAATCTTCCAATCATCAAGACAAATGGAGTAAATTTTATATCCAATAAATATATTTTACTGAGAAGAAGTATTATTTCTTATTTTTTTTGGAGAAAGCACCTACACAGACACATTGAGGTTTTTAAAGGATCATCAAAGAAAGAGGAACATCTAGAAGGGAGGAGAACAAATTCTTTGGAAGAATTGAAGAACATCATCTCTCGAGGACATAGAATCAAATCATTGTGTAATTTCTATTGTTATCATACAAGATGAATCCATGCGGTCGTTGAAAACACAAAAAGACATGTCAAAATATATTACAAACTCACCAATTTAAGATAAAAATCAAGAATTCAATAGTATAATGGTGAATAAGGGTCAAACCCATGGAGAATTAAGGTTTTTTGAAGTATTTCTTCAAATTCGATCAAATAGGACAAGGAACTATGGTGAGAAATTAGGGATTTTAATAATTTTACGAAGAGAACTCCAAAAGGAATCCGTGGAATCAAAAATCACTTGATTTGGATCAGTATTCGCATAGAAACTGAGAAGCGAAAATTGTAGAGAAAAATCAATCGTGAAGAGAGAGAAAACCAAAAAATTATCTAAAATTTGATTAATCTACATAATGAGAGATTAGGAGGAAAACATATAATCCAACCCAAAGTTGCGCATGAAATGATCCAATTGATCGCTGGATCAATGACTTTTCATTATGTGATTCCGAAGACGAATTTTGGCATTCAAGAAACGATTTCTCCCTATTCTCTCAATGAAATCTGACTTTCAAACACTCCTTGGATGCGGAAATTGATCTAAAAGAGGAGGAAATCAAGAGATTCAAGGATTGAAATGTCTAAATAGTTCAATTACTTAAAACACCAAAGAATACATTTTCCGTCAAGGAACATGAATATAAATAGGCAAAATTTGGGTATAGCCGTTGAATTTGGCGTTTTATATTTGATTAACAGCTCAAATGAAACACCATGGTGTGAATCGTTGTCATTAAGTCACATCCATCCGATTCAAAATGGAGCACCCAGTTGAAGACGTGTCATCGGGTGAAGTTTGATCGTTATGTAACACATGTTGTTCAATCTTCATTGAATGCCTGAGATGTCGCCACATGTTCACAGAAGTCCATCGGGCGCATTGAATCTCAATCGTTATTAACTCCTCAGATAAATATTTGAGATTAAATTTTTTGAAAATGAATCGTCACCTAATCAAATGTCGCCGCATACCCCCCTCCCCCCAACTTAAGTGAAGATCAATGACTTCGATTAAATACGCGAATTAGATGCTTCCAGTCATGCTACGTCACCTGCGTAAACATAAAAAGGAAGATCGTCCCACATGAAAAAAATAGACATGAAACATCAGTTATATCAGTAGTGTGTGATAAGTGGGATTAGCCAATATCTTGAAAAGGATGCTTAACCTACTAATCTCACACGAGCACACCCACGCACACACGTGTGCCCACACATGCATAGATACGCATATGTGTGCGACGTGGATGTATCGACAATCGCCGCGTGGTGACACATCATTCACCTGCCACATCAGCTGCAATGTTAGCATGATAAAAATGATATTTTTTTCATTTTTAAAAATCTAAATAAATCCAAAATAAATTCAGAAAAATTTATAAAAATTCTAGAAAAATTCCTAAAAATTAGAAAATTCATAAGTTTCAAAATACAACTCCAAATCAATCCAAATTTATTTTTTTTATTATAAATTATATCATCTATCATTTTAAAAATTTAAAGTCAATAAATAATAAGCGAATAAATTTTTATTTTAAAAATACACTCATTTCTCATAGAAAATAAAACTTAGAAAAATAAATGAGTATATAAAAATATTTTCTTTTATTATTTAACATTCAAGCTTAATTATAATATCAAATATAGATGTGAATAATCTACTCTAAAATATATTTTTGAATTATGCATAGTTATCCCTAAAATAATGTATTTTGAGATTATAACTTAAAATTGCATGAACTGATAGCATGCATAAGAATGAAATGTTTTATGCCTTAAATTTACATTGATAATCATATAATTTCATGAATAAATTATATTTTATCATTATTTTCTTTATTCAAACAACATGATCTCTAGGTGAGAAGAGGATGAATGTTCTTGTGGTGAGATGAGGAAGATGTAGTACATTTGCATGATGGTTTGGCACTTCAAAGCACTTGGTCTGGTGGGAAGGGAAAAAAATGCAAGCTTCAAGTTGACACAATATTTTAGGGAGTTAGGGTGGCAACCTATTGGAAAGGAGGAGTTTTTAGGGTATTGGTGATGGAACCATATTCTAGTTTTTGGTGATTATAGTAGGAATCAAATCGGTGCTAGGTTTCCTTTTCTAGATTTGGACCAATCTAGTGTGGGATTGAACCTTATTAGGTTTTTCCATTTTGATAAGGAAGAGGACTCAAGGTGGGGGCTCGAGACTAGAAGTAGGGAAGGACTAGCTCTCTTGAACAAGCATACATCGACGAGTATTGTCGGTGCGAGAGATTGAGTGGTCTAGAAAATAAATGAGGTTAATAAGAGAAATTGGATAAATAGACTAGCTAACTAGTTCACCTCCCCTTCCTCCCTTAGTTAGCTTAATCACGCTTAGATTATTTCATACTTTGATTAAAATTTCAAGGGCTTGTTGGGCGTCAAGTCCCAAAAGAATCATCATCATATGAATGTTGAGAAAATCAATACCGTCTTTACACAGATTTATCTTTATCTTCAAAAGATTGACTTAAAGGCCATCTTTCATTTCACATTAAGAAATTTGAATCTATCTCTGTATCAAGAAGATAAATCTCATTGGAATATAATTCATCACATTGCTATGATTCTGTTAGACTAACATCTCCATTACATTACCAAAATTAACTGTATTTTATTGTGATATCATTAGTTGAATATCCATTGCACTTTATTTTCCAGAAGAAAAGACATGATGGAATGCTCAAGAGATTGAAAGACATCAATAAAATATTTTATCAAAGTTCAGTCATCCATTGTTAAAAAAAATGCGATTATTCTTTAATTTCTCATAAATTTTACCTAGGAAAACAGTATTGGATAAACTATGATTCAAAACACAGAGTTTCACATGCTTTTTCATGAAACCAGTTTCAAAAGATGCCAAAAACATTGTTTCTCCTCAACTATGTAAACAAAATGTGTATTAAAATTAAGTTATGTTCTAATCATTTGAGATTATGATCAGAAAAATAGCCATTTTAATATTTTTATAAATATTTTTTAAGTATCTTTACAAAAAATGGTGATACAAAGCCTGCTTGCATCAACATTAAGGAAATGCAAACAAGTGTCTTTTTGGTCTCACCAATAATCACAATAAAAGCTTCTAACACTGCTTAAAAAATCAATTAATTTTTTTTTCACATTATTAAATTCTGGTGGAATAATTATACTTTGACATATCTTTGTCCAGCATATGCCTGTGTTATAATCATTGGATTCTCATTGGGCCTTTTTGGCTTTCAAAAGTGACTTAAAAGGGTCCGAAACCCAATAATAGAGACACTGAGTAGACAAAATTCAGGTAACCGTTGGGGATAAAGATTTAAACCCTAAACCCTAGTCTTCTCTGTCCTCCGCGAAAATGTCCGCCATTTTCACAAGAAAACTGCTCCACCGATCCATCAAGAACCTCGCCACCTCCGATTTCTCCTCCTCCTCCTCCTCCTCCTCCTCTTCAGCACTATTCACCGTAAACTTCCTCACCTCCTCCTGCGGGCTCACCCCCGCGCAAGCCACCTCCGCCGCGCGCTGTCTCCTCCTCACAGAGCAGACGAAGCACAAGCCTGAGTCCGTCCTCGCTCTGCTCCACTCTCAGGGCTTCTCGAATTCTCAAATTTCCCAGCTCGTCTCTCGTTCTCCCCGCATCCTCCTCTCTAGAGTAGAGCCCAAGCTCGCTCCCAAGGTATAATGCTTAAACCTAATGGATTTTATGTTCCAGTTTTTGTTAAATGGTGGAATTAGGTTAAGGCTCAAAACTATTTTTTGACACAATTAAGGAAAGTGGATATTCCTGGTTGATTTTTACATGTTCTCAATTTATTTCTGAAATTCCAAATCTAATGGGTTCATTGATTTCTTTTATTGTAGTAAAGTGATCGAATTATTTTTAAGCTTTAAAAATAAATTTTGGTTCTACTGAGAGTAACGTTCCTAGTTTATTTTATCGCTCAAATTTCAGTTGCTCCCTGTGTAAGGTACCTAAATATAATGGTTTTATTGATGTATTTGTTTTAGTAAAGTGATTGAATCGGATCGAAGCATAAATCTATATTTAGGTACTCTCAAGAGAACTGAAAGTTTCTAGTTTAATTTATTTCTGAAATTTCAATTGCTCCCAATGTAGAATACCTAAATCTAATTGGTTAATTTAATTCAAAAATTTTAGTAAACTGATGGAATTAAGTTGACGCTTGAAAACTATATTCTGGTGCTCTTAAGAGAACTGAATGTTCTTAATTTAATACCGAAATTTTCATCACTTCCAAGGTGCGCTACCTAAACCTAATGGGTTTCTCCTCCGAGATGATTGCCCGAGATCCCAGAGTTCTTCTCCGTAGCCTTGACCGCCATATTCGGCCTTGCTTTGAATTTCTCAGCTGCTATGTTGATTCTGTGGATGATTTCCGCACTCTTTTTAGGCGGCATAGATGGTGCCTTGACTTTGATATGAAGAGCACCATGATTCCCAATGTGCGTCTTTTACTTGATCTGGGCGTAGCGTCAGCATCAATTTCTAGGTTGATGATCTCTCATCCAAGGAGTCTGATGAAGAATCATGATCGGTTCTTGGAGATTGTGAAGATTGTTCAAGATTGGGGGTTGGGTCCGGAGAAAAACCTCTTTCTCCATGCAGTTAGGGCAGTTTCGGGGCTGGGGAAGTCTACCCTGGCTTCAAGATTGGAGCTTTTCAGAAGATTGGGATGGTCGGATGATGATATTATTGCTGCGTTTCAGAGGGGTCCTCTGTTCTTGCTGGTCTCAGAGCAGAAACTTCTGTGTATGTCTTCCTTTGCTAGGAAATTAGGGCTGACATCATCTGACATAAGCAGGCAGCCCAAGCTTCTGATGTATGGATTCAAGACGAGGATTCTGCCTAGGTATGCAGTGTGGAGAGTTCTAGTGGCAAAGGGTTTAATGAAGCAGAATAGTAAGGTGGTGACCATGTTTACTACCTCAGAGAAACCATTTCTCGATAGATATGTGATGAAGCATATGGATGAAGTTCCAGAGCTCATGGATGTGTTCCTTGGCAAGATCAAAGTGGAGGATCTTGGATTTGTTTCTGATGATGGTAAACTTGAAACGGATTTGTGAAAGAATCGAGTAATTTTTGTACATTACTAGGGAGATAAAGATATTCTTTTGTGATAATTAATGATTCCACTGAATCTGAAGATTTTAGCTGGTATTTCCTCATTCTCATAGACACACACACACACACACACTCTCTCTCTCTCTCTCTCTCTCTCTCTCTCTCTCTCTCTCTCTCTCTCTCTCAATACATCTGACTATATTAGATCACAAAAGTAACTTATCATGTTTTTTTAAATGAGGAGAAAGACAGTTTCTTTTGCTTCAATTTAATACAAAAGTCAACTTAGTTAAAAATAAGAGTCCAATGAAATTCTTTTCCTTCCCTTCTTTCTTCCAATCTACAATCGTGAAGAATTAATAATATTCTTAGATTTCAAAGTGCTTGGGCTTAAGAAAGGTCAAACACCCATTACCAAATATTTAATCATGAAAGTTAAGTGAAAAAACATAATATTTTTCAAAACTCTTGTCTCTCATCACAACATGTAACATATTAGTTTGCATTAAGCATTAAAATCAATTAATAATCATGAAATTGCATGCATGAAATGTATGTTATCAATTGGGCATGGACAAACTTAGATAGGGCATACTAGTTCAGAAAAATGATATTAAATATCACATTAAACGACTATTCAAAGAAAAAACAATTACAAGAAAAAGAATAGAGATTACAAGGGATGATATAGAATGTTTGCTGTTCGTAAATGTTGCTAATGGTAGATTTGTCACCACTGTAGGCAGTCTCTCTCTCTCTGAAATCTCAATAGTGAAGTTAATAGATGTTGTTAGTGGTGAATCTACTGCCATTGTCAGTACCTTGACAACAAACAACCTGTCTCTTTTTCATCTCTTAGACTTGGGGGTAAGAGCATTAAAATCTTGTGAGGCTACATTTACCACCTTTGTAGCCTCTATGGTCGTCTTGTGAGGGTACGTCCACCGCCTTTGTCGCCTCTATGGTCGTCTTGTGAGGCTATATCCACCACCTTTGTCGCCTCTATGGTCGTCTTGTGAGGCTACATCCACCACCTTTGTCGCCTCTATGGTCGCCTTGTGTTGCCTTCGATTGATTTCACCATTGTCGCCGCCAAAAGTTCATTTTCTCTCTCCCTCTTTCATCTTGTAGACTCAACTATCACCCACCCTACCTATAGTAATCATCAATATTCTGTTTTATGGCTTGCTGGGTATCTCAAAATTCTTATCACATGTAGTTGGGACAAGACAAGTTACTAATTCAAGGTTGGTTTGGGCATGCAAAGCTGATCCTCTAACCCAAGCTAAACAATTTTATGACGTCAATTGACATCATCTCACGGACTTGTGATATTAAGACTAGTGATACTTAAGCAGAGTGACAGTCAAAATTAATATAATTCAAAGAAAATCACATCACTAAATTCAACTAGAGTAGTTCCATTGCGACAATCCTAATATGTATCCTGATGTACGATGAGGCATCAAAGAAGCCCATGCTCAAGCACAATTCATGGTCTGAAATTTATGATAAACTGGGAATTAAGAACTTGCCAAAAAAAACAACCAGGAAACTCAAAATACTTCCACAAGGCAACGATGGCGAGTAGGGATTAACCAGTAGACGGCGCCCCCGAGAGAACCCACAAAAGGAACATTTGCAAGGGCTAACCTGAAAGACAATGGTTGAGCAACATCTACAGACAAGCCACAACAGGGGTGTCAGCAGTTTGCCAGAAAGGAGGCCAAGGTCTGATAATGCTATTAGTAGAGTATATGGTAAGGAAGACAACATGTCCACAAATGAATGGCGACAAGTTTGTTTGACAATGCTTTTGCCATTTTCAATTGAAGAGATTAGTGAGCCTCTCCTACTCCCAATCTGCTAAGTTCTCAATCTTTTCTTTATACTCTTTAATATCTCTTATTATTCTCATTATATCATGGCCATGGGCCCGAGGGAAATAGGCACCAAGTGATCATGGAAAGAGAATAATAGAAACCAAACAATCCGCAAACCTTCTCCAGGGAGAGAACTATCTCCAAAATAGTCCCATTTTTCAAGGATGACTCTCTACCCACGACATCAAGTACACCACTTCCCCTCATGCTAAAAAGAGAACTTCCTGGCATAGAAATAATGGGTTGATTACAATTCCTCTCATGCTAAAAGGAGAGAACTTCCAAGCATAGAAATAATGGGTTGACCACGCTAGCCCCACCATTAGAGATGAACTTCATTAATTATTACGGCTTTTTTTAGGCTTATTTTCTAATTTCCTTTCATTTTTATTTTTAGTTCTAAGTTGTAATAGATTAATAGACATAAGTTTGGTTTAGAGCCTAACAATCCTCATGGACCTATCCCCATTGACCGTCTCTCAGACGCCTCCATTGTCGATCCACCCCATCCCCATTGACCGTCTCTCATATTCTCTCAAAAATAGAGAAGGGAATGAATAGGAATGATGGAAAGAGGGAAGGAGGTGGAGAAGAATGAGAAAGAGGAATGGAGAAATGAAGGGTGTGCTTTGTGGAGAGGAAAAAGAAGAGGGATGGAGAGTGGAAAGTTGTGGATTGGTGTGTGGATGAGAGAAAATGAGAGAGAGAGGGGGGGGGGGGAATTCGTGGAGGATGAGAGAGAGAGTAGGGGAAAAATAAAGCTTCAAACTTTTCAAATTTCAAATTATGAGAGAGAGTTTCACAAGATCCACATAAATAGGAGAAGAGAGAGAATTGTTCAACACTTGAAGGGGTGTGTCTCTTCAAGGGGTGCCATGTTTTGTGGAGAAATGTCGACCCTCTTGAAAGGATGCCTTAAAAATTCATTTGTCAAGATGTGAGGGTGCCATTTGGAGGGTTTTAATTGGTAGAAATTCTAGTGAAAATTTGGGTATAGTAATCTGCCCTACAATCATGGGTTTGGGTTGACTTGGTCAAAGAAGGATCTATGATGCAAATAACTTGAAATTTGGGAATCTAAAATTGATTCCTACAATTTAGGGAGATGATTTGACTGGGTCAAAGGGATTCCAAAATTTTAGGAAAGTTGTTTGACTTGGTCAAAGGCTCAAAATTAAAGGTTTTAGGTAAAGAGTAGGGTTTGGCCAAGTCAAGGGAAGTGTTTTAAGGACTCCAAGGATTAAGGGTTGGCACCCCATCTTCATGGGCTTGCTCCTCTTCATGTCTTCAAGGCCTTTTGATATATACATGTCTTCCAATGATAGATTCTTGAATTTCTTTATCAAGATCAGCATGTTGTTTACTTGATATGAATGACTCTGAATCCTTGCATTTCTCCTTAAGTTGTATTGCTTTGGTGCCTCCTTGGATGGTTCTCTTGTCATTGAGGTGTCCCCACCAATCACTCTATTTGTGATAAGGTGTTACAATGTATCATCTCTACACCCCATGTAGTTTCTGCAAATCAACTAGTGGATCTCTTCTCAAAAACCCTCGACAATATCTTGTATGACATCTCGAGTACCAAATGAGCGTATTTGATTTATACACTCCATCTTGTCAAGATTTTTGAAGCATGATACCACATTAGTCCATTAGGGCCCACCTTTATCCTACAATTGGAATTATAAATTCTTCTAGGGTTTTCCATATATACATGCCATAAATATCATCTTTGTTTGAGGAATAATAATGCTTGTCAACAATTTTAGTATGCTCGTATAGAGTCATCTTTGTTTTTTTTTTATTTGTGCATCCACATAAGCTCATTGATATGCCTAAATATACAATCGTTGAATGCAAAAATTTATATATATAAAAAAAATTATACTCAACTCATCAAATTTGGATTTAAATTTAGAATTTAGAATAGCGGCGAGTCAAGGTTGAATCCATGAGGAGGAAGGTTGAAAGATTGAAATTTAAAGATTTTTTTGGGTATTTTTAGGTTTAGAAGGTAGAAATGATCAGTAAAAGGAAGAAGATGTACAACGGAATGAAATGGACCAATGATCTAAACTTCTTTCGAAGATTGGAAAACCTTGATCGATGGTGAAAAAGTAATTTTTACGGTTTTTAAATATGAAAATATGGATAAAAAGATGAGAAAATAGAAAGGTGGTTAGAAAATGATTATAATCTAAGTATTCATGATAAAAACATATCTAGTGATGCTCTCTAATCAAAACATACACTTGAGAGCCTGTTTATTTCGCCCGGACTTGGAGTCTTGCATCCAACGCAAGGAATGAAAAGAAAAGAAACTCACTAAAAATGATGTTCTATACATGAAGAATGATTAATCCCGGCCTTTTTTCCTTCTGGCTAGCCAATGCTAGAGGCACACAAAGAAACATTCATAACCCTAATTATTTCATCTCATAACTCAAATCAGTCTCAAAAGATTTTTAGAGCTTTAAATGAAAATTATGCCCATAAAAGTTTAGCCCCTAACTCCATTATGATCATTGGATGTCATGCTTTTAATTTCAATGAATCTGGACTGTTGATTTCATTTCTCTCTCCTCAAATCCCCTTGGTCTACTCATTCCAGGCCGGTCAAACTTCATGGAAACACAAAGAATTTATGTTAAATGCCCGTTAGCTCTCTCTTCTCTCCTCTCTTTTCTCTACTCTCTCTCTCTCTCTGGCGATGATGAGGAGCGATGCATGATGTAGATAGAAGCGGAGAAGGAAAGAAAGAAGGGAGAGAGAAGAGGGGAGCAAACCTCTCCTCGCGACGAAAATTTCTGTTGCAAGGGAGAGATAAAAGGAGAAATAGAGAGAGAGAGAGAGAGAGAGAGAGAGAGAGGGAGAGTGATCGCAAAAGAGAGAGAAAGGAAGGAGAGATCAATCGTGGGAGAGAGAGAGTGATTGGGAGAGAGCGAGAGAGAGAGAGAACGGGGGGAGGAGGGAAGGAGAGGACCAATCTCTCCCTCCTTAGAGAATTATACACGCATGTCGCGCGTGCGGGAGAACCAGGGGGAGATTCATGCAAGAGAGACATGGAGAGCCCGGGGGAGATTCGTGCAAGAGAGCTAGGGAGAGCCAGGGGGAGATTCGTGCAGGAGAGCCAGGGAGAGCCAGAGTGATCGGAAGAGAGGGAGAGTGATTGGGAAAGAGAGAATGCGGGAGAGAGGGAGAGCCTCTCCTCACGACAAAGTTGTTTTCCGTCGCGAGAGAGGGAGAGACGAGAAGAAAAAAAAAGAAAGAGGGAAGATGAGAAGAAGGAGAAGGAGAAGAAGAGTGGAGAGGGAACGCAAACCTCCTCGCGATGGGAATTTCCGTCATGGGAGAGAGAGAGGATGGCACTCCATGATGGAAAATTCCATTGCGCGCGAGAGAGAGAGGGAGAATGTTGGTATACTTCAATTTTTTGGAGGTCGTTGATGATCATGAATCCCCATCACTGGTCTCTTGATGTCACTGGAAAGCTCTCACTAAATTTCCACTACTTATGGATGATATAGGTTTAGTATAATCCATTATTGGCATATCATGGGCCATAAGAGATAATATTTTGTATATCATTATCAAAAGATAATGATGCATGAGAGGTTAAATTCAGTGATCGAGTGGTATTAAAAAAAATTCACAAGACCAAAGTGTGCATACTGACAGCCACGTCCCAGATAAACACAAGGTATGAGATAGATAAGGAAGAGGGAGGGATGGAGACAACGATAAGGGGAGAGATAGGTGAGGAAGGAAGGAAGGAAGACAAAGAGACAAAGAGAATGCAAGAAGTAGACAAGCGGGAGAGAGAGAGACACTTGACAAGGAAGAAGTATCCGAGATAAGGAAGAGAGTGATGTAGCCAAGATGGAGCTCTAAGAGTCCATTTGTCATAAAGCTGAGAAAGCCCAATTTGGGGCCTATTTAAAATCTTATTCAGCCAATGGAGAATTTCTCAGAGTTGAAAATATTATGCAGAAGATCACTTAGAGACAATATTTTTAACAAATTCTATAGTACATGGAATCTTTAGACTATCTCTCTTTTGAGGCTTGACAAAGCCTAGAAGCTTCTTTTCTTTTGTCAATTTTAGCATTTGACACATGCATGCTATTTACAAGACTTTGAGTTGTCTTTTTCAAGGGTTTTATCTTTTTAGATGACCCTTCACTTTTTGAAGCCTTTATAAATCTATCATTGTAACCCTTAAAGACACAATTTAGGTTATTCATTTTTGAGAGCTTTGTTTTTTTCTCTTGAGTGTTCTCCCTAATCCCTAATTGGGAGAACCTTCAGTGCTTATAGATTCTCTTCAGTTTTTATTTCTCTTCAGTGCTTGTAGATTCAAATTCAACCTTATAGATTCAAGGATTGAAGACATTAGTTTTGTCAATTCATAATCTAATTCTTAATTTAGAGCAAGGATTGTGGATTCCAGTGTTTGTTCTGCATTATTCCTGCACGAAGTTTGTGTCTCTGTGAGAGAGAGAAAGAGAGAGAGAGGTAGGGAGACAGAGAGGGAGAGATATAAAGAGGTAAGAGGGAGAGAGACAGCGGGCATGGTAGAGAGAAAGAGGTAAGAAGGATAGATAGAGGTCAAAGAGATGTTCGAGGGGGATGGAGAGGTGGCAGGGAGGGGAGAAAGAGAGTGAGAGAGGAAGACCAAGTAGAGGGATAGTGGTATAGAGGGAAAGAGAGTGGGGGAGAGATAGAGAGAGAGGGAGGTGAGAAGGATGAGGAATACAATGAGAAATAGAGAAAGGTGAGAAGGACAAGGAGAGACAATAGAGGGACACGGAGAGAGACAGGTGAGAAGGACAAGGAGAGACAATAGGGGAATATGGAGAGAGACAGGTGAGAAGGACATGGAGAGAGAGGTGAGAAGGATGAAAGAGTCAAAGGATAGAGAGGTGAGGGGTGAGAGAGAGGGGGAGGGACAATGAGACAAAGAAAGGAGAGGTGAGGTCAGAGAGAGACTGAGGGGGACATATGGAGAGAGGAGAGATACAAAGGATGGAGAGGTGAGAGAGAGGACAGAGAGAGAGAGAGAGAGAGAGACGAGAGGAAGGGAGACGTATAGAGGGAGGGAGAGAGCAAGGGAGGGAAAGAAACAAAGTGCAGTAGAGAGATGAGAGAGGGACATGGAGAGAGAGGTGAGATACGAAGGACCGGAGAAGTGAGAGGAAGGAAGAGATAGAGAGAGAGATGAGAGGGAGGGAAAGAGAGAGAGAGTCGCCACAACAGCAAATCTCCCACAGTTGACACCCTTGACTGAATACGCAGTCTACGTCAATAATAATGGTCAATGACACACCCGGCCTGTTGAAATCGGACGCGTCCAACAGACCGCGGAGAATCTTTGCTGTATCCTTTTTCTCGGCTTGGCTCCGCGGTCGCCGAAGAGAGCTAAATGCTGCGCAGTTGGTTGACGGTCCTCTATATCCTCTGGCTGGCCGTCGGCCTCTTGGTCCCGGTTCCCCATCTTGGCTGCACCCAGATTGAGAGAAGCTCCCTCCTCACCTTCCTCTCCCATGTTTCCGCTCTCGCGGAGCGCCCGCTGCGATGGCCCGGAGGCACCGATGACTGTTGCCTATGGGAAGGCGTTTCCTGCGACGCCGGCGGGTCCGTCGTGCGCCTCTGGCTGCCCGACAGAGGCCTCGGCGGCAGCTTGCCCTCCGCTCTGCAAGGACTAGGGCGCCTCGTCGAGCTCAATTTGTCGCGCAACTCATTCGGCGGCCGACTCCCCCAATTCCTCCTGTGGTCCGATCACATAGTCGTCCTTGACCTGAGCCTCAATCTTCTCGTGGGGTACTTGCCGCCGCCGCCGCTGCCCCGTTTGGAGAATTCTAACCGCTCCTGCACCGTTCAGTTCTTGAACCTGTCGAGCAACCAGTTCCAGGGGGAGTTCCCTCATCTGGGATGGCTTCCCCATCTTCGGGAGGTGGACGCGAGCAACAATACATTTTAGGGGGCGGATCGGTTCGCCTGTCTGCGGCCCTTCGTCCAGAAGCATCAGGATCCTGGACCTGAGCAACAACATATTCACCGGGCCCTTGCCCGCGGGTCTGGGCAACTGCTCGGAGCTCGCGGTGCTGGACGTGGGATTCAACTCTCTCTCGGGGGAGATCCCCGACGACCTCTTCGCCGCCGCGCAACTCCGCCGTCTAGCCCTGCCCTCCAACCGGCTCAAGGGGAGGCTCCGGGGGGAGCTTATCTCCAGGCTCCTAAATCTCGTCGTCCTCGACCTGAGGAGTAACGCTCTGGAGGGCGAGCTGCCCCGAGACCTCGGTAGATTGACCCGGCTTGGAGCAGCTGCAGCTGGGAGACAATGGCTTCGATGGTTCCATCCCCGCGGAACTGCTGAGCAACTGTACCAACCTTCAGACCCTTCATTTAGGGAACAACTTTCTCACCGGAGACATCTCGGCGTTGGACTTCTCCTCGCTCTCTGTGCTCTGCACGCTGGATCTGGGCGGCAACCGCTTCGCAGCGCATCGATTCCCCGAGAGTATATACGCGTGCACTTCCCTGACGGCCATCCGCCTGAGCGACTGTTCCATACGAGGGCAATTGGCGCCTGGGCTACTGAGGCTGCGTTCGTTGTCTTATCTGTACCCTCTCCGGCAACTCTTTGGAGGGCGTCGGCCAGGCCCTGAATGTTCTCCGGAAATGCAAAAACCTCACGGCCCTGCTTCTCGGGCGGAACTTCAACGGAGAGGCCATGCCGGACGGACCCGACGTCCTGTGGGAAGACGCGTTTCCAAACCTTCGCTTTTTGAGCCTGCGTGGCTGTGGCCTCACGGGCAAGGTACCTACTTGGATATCCAAACTGGGAAAGCTCGAGGCTTTGAATCTGTCGGAAAATCAGCTCGAAGGAAGCATACCCTCTTGGTTACGTTCCCTGGAGAACCTAATTTATTTGGACTTTTCTAGAAACCGGCTCTCAGGAGAGTTCCCCGTTGAGATTACGGAGATCAGGGCGTTGCAGTTTGACGCGACGCAGACGCAGGAAGACGAAAGATCCCTCGATCCGTGGTATTACGTGGTGTCCAGGTTTCGGGCTTCCTTGTGTCTACAAAGCAATGGCCTAAGCGGAGCGATTCCCCCGGAGATCGGGAGGCTGAAACGGCTCTGCAAATTAGACCTCAGCACGAACAACTTCTCCGGAGAGATTCCGGACAATATCTCCGACCTCTCGTACCTGGAGGTGCTGAATCTGTCCCGGAACCATCTGCGTGGCCCCCTCCCGAAGACGCTGATCCGCCTGACATTCTTGACGATCTTCAGCGTAGCGGAAAACAACCTAAGCGGGCCCGTTCCTTCCAACGGCTGGTTGTCCATCTTTTCCGGCCAACAGCTACGAAGGAAACGAGTATCTCTGCGGTTTGCCGCTTAAACTCTCCTGTTTCCCCCCGTCCAGTTACCAAGGAAACAAGAATCACTGCGGTCTGCCTCTAAACCTCTCCTGTTCACCCGCATCGGACGAAAAGCCGGCCGCAGATGACATACGCAAGTGGCTACTTATTGCGTTCTCACTGGCGGTGGGGATTAGTGCTTTTTGGGCCACCGTATTTATCTACTTTTGCAAAGTAAGACTTAGAAGTGATTCCTAATACAATTGAATTGAATACTTAAAGGGATGATCCATCAAGATGCAATGATCCAATTATCTAATATAAATCAAAATCTGTACTTGGTTCATTGAATGAGTTCGTTAAAGTTGTTCAAGTGTCTAGCTTTTACTAGTATTCATATAATCGCTTGATTATTAGATCTCCTCTTCAACCTCTTCACCAAGAGAGAAAAAGTAGTATTGAAAGTAGCTGTAAGAAACCCAAGAAAATAGGTCCTTATATAGTAAGTGAAGATGAAGGGTCCTAAATAGGTCGGGTTCCTGATAATACTAATATCAGACACTCCCCCTCATGATGGAACATATAAATCAAACATGTCCAACTTGATACACTTAGTGTCATAGGATGGCCCGGCTAAACTCTTCGTAAAGACATCCCCAAGTTGATGAGATGATGCCACATGAGGGGTATAGATGACTTCGAACATAACTTTATCTCGAATGTAGTGACAGTCAATCTCAATGTGCTTTATATACTCATAAAAGGTGAAATTGTCGGCAATGAAGATAGCGGCTTAATTATCACAATACATGAGTATTGAAGATGGAGAAGATATGTCAAGATCCTCGAGAAATAATCAAAGTTATATCATCTCTTAGATAGTATCAGCCATAGCTCGATACTCAAGCTTCGTTCTAGAGCATTCTACCATCTTTTATTTTTTAGACTGCCAGGTGACAAGGTTACCTCTAATATATGTGCAATAACCTGTAGTAGATTTATGGCCTCCCTCGTCACCTACGTAATTAGCATTAGAGTAGGCTTTGATACAAAGATGATCATGTTGTTAATAGATGAGTCCTCTACTTAGGACACGTTTGATGTATACTAAAACCTATAGAGCTCCTGCCCAATAGAGTCGTTAAGGTTCTTGCATGAAGTGACTTAGTACACTAACTACGTACACGATGTCAAGGCGAGTGACGATGAGATATATCAGCTTACCCAATAATTTTTTTATAGTGATTAGCATTCTCAAGGAGTGGACACAGAGTATCATATATGTTGATGATATTTTTAATAAAGCAGTCTAAATTATGTATCCAACTAAGCTTGAGTATCCATCATGAGTCTAGGGATGAGATTTGACAAAGCCCACCAAAAAATTAGAGGAAACAACCTTCTTAAATTGGGATGACAAATGTTCATAATAGAGGTCCAAAACAGTTAAGACAAAAGAGGAAAGAGACTAACCAACAAGAGAGCCACAACTTGGTGTCACCTCTTCACAAAGCTTCTTTCAAAGATTGTATGTTACCCCCTCTTTTATCCAACTATCCAAGTAGCTTGACCCTTCCTTCACAAGAGTCTCACTCCCTTAAGATGCTTGATAGCATATATATTTAACTTGAATTCTTCTCGTATTTAACTAATATTCATGCTTATTTAATGTAATTGTGATACATGTTATCATAGTTCTATTAATTTTCTCCATTTGTATGCCATTTTATTAAAGTCCATGTGTGGCTATCTAGAGGCGCACGACGGACCTGCTGGTGTCGCAGGAAATGTCTTCCCACATCCAACAGTCGTCGGTGCTTCCGGGCCATCACAGGGGCTCTCCGAGGGAGTGGAAACATTGAGAGAGGAAGATGAGGAGGGAGCGTCTCTCAATCTGGGACCAAGTGTTGAGGAGCCGAGATGGGAGAACAGGGGAATCAAGTGGGTGACAGCCAGACAAAGGATATAGAGGGTCGTCAACCAACTGCACAGCATTTATCTCTGTTTGCCGACCGCGGAGCCAAGCCGAGAAAATGATGCAGCAAAGATTCCCCATGACCTGTTGAAAATGTCGGATTTCAACAGGCCGGGTATGAACGTCATTAGCCACAATTATTGACGTTGACTGCATATTTCATCAAGAGTGTCGACGGGAGAATTCTGTGCCCCCGCCACTGGGGTCCACTCAACTGTGGGAGATTTTGCTGTTATGATGTCTCTCTCTCTCTCTGTCTCCCGCCTCTCATCTCTCTCCCTATCTCTCCCTCTCAGCTCTCTCTTCATGTCCTTTCTCATCTCTCTACTGCCCTGTGTAGCCCTCCCTCGCTCTCTCCCTTTCTCTCTATGTCTCCCTTCCTCTCATCTCTCTCTCTATCTCTTCCTCTCTCTCACCTCTCACCTCCCACCATATGTCCCTCTCTGTGTCTCTCCGCCCTCACCTCTCCATCCTTTGTCTTTCCCTCTCTCGGTGACCTCTCACCTCGCCATCCTTTTGTCTCTCCCGCTCTCTGTGACCCTCACCTCTCATTCCTTTCTCTCCCGCTCTCTGTGACCCTCACCTCTCATTCCTTTCTCTTCCGCTCTCTGTGACCTCTCGCCTCTCCGTCCTTCGTCTCTTTCATCCCTCTCACCTCTCTCCATGTACCCCTCTGTCTCTCCCTGTCCTTCTGACTCTCTCTTTTTCTCACTATATTCCTCGTCCTTCTCACCTCCCTCTCTCTCTGTCTCTCCTACACCTCTCTCCCTCTTTCCCCTTTCCCCCTCGTCTCCCTCTGTTACCTCTCTTCCTCCCCTCTCTTCCACCTCGCCATTCCTCTCTCACCTCTCTCCTCCCCATTTCTCTCACCTCTCTCTATCCTTCTAGCCTTTTCTCTCTACCCCTCCGGCTGTCTCTCTCCCTCTTACCTATTTATCTCTCTCCCTCTCTTTGTCTCCCTACCTGTCACACTATGTCTCTCTCGCTCTACCTCATACTGTCTCCCTCCTTCCCTCTCAAGTCTCTCTATCGCTCGCCCTCTTTCTTTCGCTCTCTCTCTCGCCCTCCTTGTCTTCCTTCCGCCCTCTCACCTCTCTCTCCCCCTCTGTATCTCCCTTCCTCTCGCCTCTTTCTCCCTATCTTTGTCTCCCTTCCTACCTCCCGCCGCCCACCTCTTTCATACGTTGTCTTTGGATGGGCCGGGGCCGTCAGGATGCATTGGATTGCCATGCGGACAGGTTAGATATTTGAACCAGCACCACCGCAACCATTAATGTTGATAGATTGGGTAAGCGGAAAAACCATCTACAGCGAACAGATGACTCCCTGCTGGTAGCAAAGCTCTCCTCTTTCTCTGGAGGCAAATCCGCATGTTTAATTTTGAAAAATTTGGTGGGCGGCATGTTTAATTTTGCGAGTTGCTTTTCTCTTAAACTGGTGGAGGGATGTGGCAAAGCTTCTCCGTCGATGGAACAGGTGGGGCACAGGACCCAATTCAATGATCTGCGGCGAAACATGGCTTTATGGCAGTGGCTAATCTTCACTTAAGAAGATCTGACGGAGACGCCAGTTTCACACCAGATTATGAACTTGGAAGATCTCGTCCCCTCGCGCTAAGATGGTTCTGGGAAAATCTCATCTAGAATAATCAAACGCACTCACAGGTTTCGTGGTTTGATTATATTGGTGGATGTCCTTTTATAAGACCACTTTATCACTCATGATATCCTCTTATGATAATATTTATAGAACATTATCTCCTATGGCCCATGATATTTAAAACATTCGCAAGTAGTGGAAATTTAGAGAGAACATTCCAAGGACATCAAGTGACCTGGGATGTGGATTGTGATCATCAAAGGCCTCCAAAAATGGAAGAATGTCAAGCAAATTTATGAAAACCAGGGACTGAAAATTTAGAAGAAGAGCTTACGTGGATGCACAAATAAAAAAAGGGTTAATCGCCCCATTTATCCCGTATTTTCGGGTTTATCTCCGTTTTATCCCGTATTTTCAAACTTAGCCTAATCTATCCCGAATTTGTCAAATCAGCCCGAGATATCCCGGGTTTGTCACATCAAGCCTCGTGTACTCACGTGGACGGCCACGTCGGCGTGGAATCCACGTCGGACGCCACATAGACACGGAGAAGAATCTTCCCCATTTATCCCGTTCGCCCCATTCATCGCCCCCGATTTCCAAACTTTCCGGCGATTTTGATCATGTATATTTTTTTCAAAAGCGATTTTAATCCCTGTTTGTAAAAACGATTTCGAAATCGTTCTTCTTCAAAACGATTTGAAAATCGTTTTTAACAAGAAAAAAACGAGAAATCGTTTTTAACAAGGAAATCGTTTTATCTCTTTTATTTGCTTTTCTGCATTTCTGTCTTAATTGTGTTATCATGGCCACAGTCTCTCAGTTGGTGTTTCTTAATTTTCCGCATTCATCCCAATTGGTGAATTTTGACTTTCAGCGAAGCATGTTCAGGCCCCCTCCCCCTTCTCTTTCTCTCTCTAACTTGTGGGCATTTGGCTTATGTAGCTGAAGGAAGACATTTCCGTGGGTGGCAGTGAAGAGGAAGGCGATTGTCAGCAGGACGCAGACAGTGATGATGATCTCAGCGATACAGCCAACCGGAGTAGGATGGAAGAAGAGGTATCATGTCCTTAAATCTCTCCTCTCTCACAGTAGAGGATCATTCTCTCTCTTGCTCTTTCAGATGGAAGGTTCAGTCGACGAGGGTTCGACCAAGTCGGATGACGAGTATGATGACCTCGCCATGAGAGATGACTTGGAGAACGGATACCGGTCGGGTGATGAGGACAAAGGGTCGAAAGTAAGGTACAGACAGAATTTAGAGCTCTTCCAGCAGTCCAACACTCACATTTCATCCTTCTCGGAGGAGATTGTTCCCCGAAGGAGGCGCTCTAAAAGTGCACAGCTCTACAGTAGATCGTCTCTGCAACAAGCCTCTGGAGAGCTCGGCAGCCATGGCAATCTTCGTGGCGGCCTCCTTTCCTGAACTCTAAATTTATTTTTCTTCCTGTATCTGTTTCCTCGTTCTACTCCATCACTTATATAATCCTTTGTATCTTACGCTTCCCTTTTCTGAACAGTTCTGTAAGGTGAGGTAAATGATCATTTTGGGAGCGAGGGAGGGAGGGGGAAGGGACAGACAGTGCTCTGAACATTTTTGGGGAAGGAAACTGCCATTATCTGATAGGAATAGTAATTCGGAAGCGAGAGGAATCCTCTAAGGGGGGAGGGAGATAGGTAGATGGAGAGAGGGCTATTACTGGCGGAAGACGGCAGCAAAAGCTGGCTCTGGGGAGAGAAATCGCAGAGAGAGTGCGCAGTTACCAGCAGAAGAAGGCAGCGGAAGATAGTCTGGTAATCTACTCAGATGATTCTTACCGTCACGCCCGTCGGGAGATTTCACCTTGAACCCACGAGAGAGAGAGAGAGGGAGAGTGATACAGTAATGAAAATAAACACTAGCAGTTTAATAAATTAAAAATATACTTCAACTATGAAAATGGGGAAGATTCTTCCCGACGTGGCGGTTGACGTGGATTCCACGCCGACGTGGCCGTCCACAAGAGTACACATTGGCTTGATGTGACAAACCCGGGATATCTCAGGCTGATTTGACAAATGCGGGATAGATTAGGCTAAGTTTGAAAACACGGGATAAAATGGAGATAAACCCTAAAACACGGGATATATGGGGCAATTAACCCAATAAAAAAATCAAGGGCGATTTTATACAATTATAATTTTTTTAAAAAAAATTATTATCGTTTATTAGACAAAGATGATATTTATCGCATGTGAATATGGAAAACCGTGGAAGAATTCATAATTTAAATTACATGGTGAAGATGGGCCCTAATGGGCTTACGTGGTATGATATTCCAACACTCCCCTCAAGATGGAGCACATTAATTAAACATGTCCGTTTGGGGAATGAGATGTCATGCAAGATGTTGTTGAGGGTCTTTGAGATGATATTTGCTAGTTGATTGGCAAAAGTTACACGGGGAACGGAGATGACTTATTGCAACATCTTATCATGATAAAAAGTGGTAGTCAATCTCATTGTGATTAGTATGTTGGGATCTATAGAAATGAAGACTATAGTTTCATTATCACAATACATGGGCAGTGTCTAGGAGGTAATGTCTACTTTTTCAAGGAGAGATTGGAGCCAAACTATCCCAAAAGCCATCTCACCTATAGCACATTAGAATGAGATACTATCGTTTGCCTCCATGAGTACCAAGTGACTAGATTTCTACAAACATATATGCGGTAACTTATAGTCAGCTTTTTATCTCCTTCATTGCTTTACATATCCACTAGTCTTGGTAAACCTTGATTTGGAGATGACTTTGGAGCTTGAAGATGAGCCCTTTATACTGAACCTAGTTGCATGTATGGTAAGACTTGTAGAGCACCTTCTCAATATACTTGATGAAGTTCCTCTATAAACTAGTCTAGGAAACTAAAAGCACAAACAATGTAAGGATGAGAAACTATAAAATAAAGAAATTAGAAAAATATTTTTAGTGAATGATTATCACTCATACACGTGAAACCCCAACCAAGGATAATTGAAAAGTTGACTTAGATTCAATTGATCTTTGTCTTATTTCTTTTCTTCCATTACACATAGGTCGTCTTACCATTGCACTCAAGAAAATATGATTGAAACTTGAGTCATTTGACTGAAAACTAGTGATTGGTGAACAAAATTAACCCTCAAATTACACTTTTTTTTTAATTTCGGCTAGATTTCATGGTGCTCGTGAAAATATTATAAAAACTTCATTATACTTATTGTAGTGATGCTAATTATTTATTTATTGCACATTACCATTGGCGTATAATTTGTACCGCCTCCTCTTACCACCTTAGCCACATGAGCCACATTTTTAAAATTTTAGGTCCTTTTAATTCCTTGAAAAGATAAAAAAATATATATCTTGAAATATCTTAAAATTCATGATTTTATACTCTACATATTCTTTCAATAAAAAATCTCATCTATTTGGTAAGAAAATTATTTTCACCCTCCTCATTCCACCAAAGAATAAAAACTTAATTGAGGGCTAAGAGGGCAGTGTTTTATAATCAATAGTTTTACTCTAGAGGTCAAACTAGGCTAACTATGTATGTGTTTGAATTGATTTGCCTTCGTATTCTAACTCACCAAAGCCCCACATCAAAAGAACTCAGTAAAGGTATTAGTCTTAGATTTGTTATACCTTTAAGAAGGGCACGTGTGCTTAATCTAAAACTAGCTTCTAAGCTGTGAAACTTAGGATTTATGCATAATGTATCAAATTTATTCTATAAAATCTTTAAAGGAGATTATTTTCATTCAAATGCAACATTAGATTGCTTGTAATTACATATAACTTAAAGTTTCTACTATGGTGACCACCAAGATACTTGGTAAGGTGCATAAAACTTGAGGGGGAATGTGGATCATCAAATATTGATTTTTACAATGGTAGACACTACAGACCATAAAATCAGGTGATCACTTATAGAGAAACTTTGGAAAAATTGGTTTGGCTTTTATTCAAGCTTTTAGGAGTGCACATTTTCAGCCGACCTCAGAAATTATGGTGAATCTACATTGTGGCAAGGGATTTCCTTGGTCTCTCTTGATAGGTGAAGAAATCAGTTCAAGAATCCAAGCTACATGGTGCAATCATAATAGTTGATCATCATAAAATAGATCCGTAGTGCAGAAATTTTCAGTTTCATCCTTTATGGTATTCCCTCTCACTCTATTGGTGGTTCACTCATGAAAACCCCTAGAACCAAATCAAAACAAGACAAACCATTTCTTAATGATCCTACTTAAAGGAATACAAAGATTGATTTTTTTTGAAATCCAATTGATCTGTTGATTTCATCCTAAGCTTATGGTTTATAAGATTAAAGCCAACTTGAATGAGAAACCTCCATTGGCCAAAAAATTTGAATGAACTGAAATGTGTGAGACACTAGACTTATTTAGTTTATGTTTTGTGTTTCCTTATAAATTTTTCTAAAAATAAATCTCTCTCATGCTTTCATGTTATTCTCATTCAAATTCACGTGGGTCTATAATGTTATTGGTTTTCTATTTATCCTTATATCCCAAACCTCTATTGTTACTCACTTTTCAACCTGTTATTGCCATATAACTTTATCAAATGTCAAGGTCAAGGATGATTCTGATATGACTCTCTCACGTAGGCTTTTTCTTGTTTATGATTCTAATATGATCCTCTATGGTTATAAATAGGGGAGTTGGATCTCTTCTTATGGATGTGAAATTAGTATCATGGTGTATGTTTCCTTGACAGTTTTATATCTCTCATCCTTAGGAGCTCCACACACTTCCTCTGTTCTATCTGTCAACCTCTCACCCTTATTCACCTCAGCTGAATTGTCCTTCAACTCTCATCACCTTCAAGATCTAGATAGACAATGGTACTTTGCCCTCCTATTACTCAGGATGTGACTTACAAAGGAGAAAAATTGATATATTCTCTAGAGGGTTCTTTCCAGATTCTATGTATTCCAACCTTGTTCATCATTGTGTTACATTGATAACCATTTAAGTGATATCAGTGGTTTGCTTGATGCCCTAGTTATTGGGCTGAAGAACAATTAATTTGGACTTGTTATCTGGACTCCTGAAAATGTGATGTTGGATGGCTTATCACCCCATGAGGTAGTTACTGGCAGTATTCAAATCTATTCCAAAGTGTAGAATTCCCTAGTTCGCACCATAAGAATGATCCAGTGTACTGGCCCGATAATCTCAAGCAAAGGTGATTTTTATGATGAGGATCATTCACATTGATTATCTAAGAACTTATGCATATCTAGATTTTTGATATGAGTTGAAGAAATTTAGGGACAATTGCATGGCCCTCGCTGGATGTGGTGATTTAAATGAGAGGGTGAAGTAGTTAGACGTGTTAGTTTAATCTAAGCTCTGATAATTTACATTGCGTGCTCTTAATGTTTATGAAATATGATATTAAGCAGCTTTGAGATCTTGACTTGATAGCTTTTGTCAAAATGATTTGAGAAGGGTATGTTCGTGTTAGTGCAAGTACCAAAGGCTTGAGTGAATGACCCACTTCGACTTGAATGCAGACGCTGCTAAGAATTAGCTCTAGATTAGCTCTATTTTGTAATCTGTTATCAAAACATTTTAATAAGATAGGATTACCATTATCATCATTTTAGTAATTCTAAAGATAGAAGGGTATGCTCCTATAGATAGGCATTAATGACACAAACAAATATTAAGCCTTATACTCATAAAACTATCAATTATTATTATTATTTCTATTATAATAGTTTCTATGCTTAATTCTACATCATCATCACTTTGTAACAACATCAATTGTAATATTTAAATAGATAACACATGTTATTGTTTTTATCTTATCACCACTAATATTTTCTTTTTGTATGTTATTTTCATTTTTCTTATTTCCTAACAAAATGCTATCTAACCTATTTTATTTCATTTTCAGGTAGTTTTTAAGAATGGTGAATAAACCAATTGAAAATATTAGTGATAAAAGCCAGGTGGAAATAAGAGCCAATTGATAATTGATTGTTTTCAATTGATAAAAGCCAATGGAAAAACTCTCTCGCTTTCGAAAAGAAGTTAGAGGGAATGAGAGCTGTGCCTCCAGCAAAAAGAAAACGACAGCAATTCATCACTCCTATGTGCAGGATTACAAAAATCTCGTAGAAGAAATTGCGATCTTCAGCAAAATCGGAAAAGGGAGGCGACGCATCTCCTCCCACCTGGAAGCTTGCTCTTCAACAGCTTCTCCTCTTTCCAAAAATTCTTTTCTTTCGTGTCTATTTTGATTCGCATGGTTGTTCGGAAGAGTTTTCTAGAGTTCATGTTGGAGTCGATTTCCAGGCTGGTTGTTAGAATTTATTCTTCTCTCAATCTGTCATTGAGCTGTATTTCAAAAATTTGACCTTCAATCTGCATTGTTTTTCTAATTTCTGATTTCCGATCCACGTTTTCTTCTCTTTGTTAACTATATATATTTTGATTTATTTCTTAATTTTATGATTTAAGTGTCTTAGATTTAGTGTTATTCTCATCTTTGATATCACCTTCTTAAATCCACAGATTCATTTTTTTTATTTTCTGTCTTTTGGCTTCCTTTTTCTTAATCAAACAAACGGATTCTTGTTAGATCTCGTGTGAAATCCGTAGTAAACCTAATCTACTTAGGTTAAACATGATTTTCTTGTTAAAGTGTTTTGTTTAAGATACATTTGTTAAAATTTTAGCTTCCTGACTCTCTCATTTCAAAATCTCTACTTATAAATCTAATCTGAGATTCTATTTAGCAATACTTACATATATCTTTTGATCTATTTTTTAAATATTTCAATCTAATTATAAACTTTCAGGTTAGTGAGACATCAGCAAGGTAAGATTAAATGTATTTAATTTTAAGGGAAGGGTTGCTTGTGGTGTTACATTTTTTTATTCAAGGGAAAAGTCCACAAAAGTCAAAATCTAGCGTACACATCAAAGTCAAAGGTAGAAGTCAAAGTCAGTTATAGATGGTCAAAGTCAAAGGTAGAAGTCAAAATCAACTACGAACAATCAAAGTCAAAGGTAGACAATCAAAGTCAGCTTCAGAAGTCAAAGTCAAGGAAGAAGTTAAAGTCAACAGCAAAGTCAAAGTCAAATTAGTTCATCAAGGGCTTATTTTAATTTGTTTCATTTTAATAAATTTTAATATTAAAATTATTCGTTGTTAGCTTTCGTGATTTGTTTAGTTTCTCATTTTATTTATATATCTATTTATCTTGTGAGCTCTAGTTAGGAACTAAGAAAATTTAATTATACCATCATACTTTGCATTGACTTTGGGTGAATCGTACTTACCCACGAGGGTAAGGGAGAGCTTCCTTGGGAATCATAGCAAGTCAAGACGGATCTAGGGAGTTGACTACAAAGTCAACTCGAGGTACATTTGTTCTTCACCTTACAGAATTGCTCAGACTCAGGGATGAGCGACTTACTTGGTGCATACGTGGATTGGTGACGAGACTCGGTGACTTCAGACAAGCAGGCCAGCATGTAAGAGAGTAGGGAGTGGCAGGTGGAGCTCTGGGAGTCAGCTCGGGGGACAGGACAAGCGGAGGGGTACTGAAGGACGGCAGCGAAGTAAGGTTACTAATCGAGAGCATGAGTTAGTCAGATTAAAAGATCGTGTTAGAACTTTGATCTGATTATCCCGGTCAGCTAGTAGTTGCTACTGGGGGATTAACCAGGTGAGGAGTGACTCTAGGAGGACTGTCTCCTCTCGGGACTGGCGCGGGGGGTTTGGATACCTTGTCCAGTATAAAAAAGCCAGGCGTACGAGTAACATGAGAAAGTTCAATGATAATCAACGAATTTAAAAAGGATTACAAAAACGTAAAGACTAAAAACAAACTAATTCATCCCCCCCCTCTTAGTAATTTCACCATCTCCTTAGAGAATTTCAAGACGAGACATTTAAAAGTTTTCTTATGAATATTAGAAATAATTGATAATCACTAGATTCTTCTCACATCTTTGCAACACCAGATTTCTTATATATCCTACTACTAGAAACTGTTAGGCGGTAAGGGATGCAATCAGACCAAAGCATAGTCAGCCTACACTTTGACCCAAACCCATGGTCTCATCTCAAGATTCTAGAACATCTTTCAACCTTGGCACTGTAGTATCCTTCAAGGCTATGATAGTTCCAACATGGTTGACAAATTCGAAGTCAACTGGCTGACTCAACAAGAGTCTGAACTCATAAAGGACTGCACTTACTCGCCAAGCAAGAGTTGTGATCCCGGCGACTCACCAAGAGTCCTGATCCACGAAGAATCGCACGAGCTCACCATCTAAGTAACGACAAGTTTTTCCTTATCCGAATTTCTTACTTTTCATTTTCCTGCAATGTATAAAGATATTCTAACAAAGTTTTAATACAAAAATTCCCTTTTATTGAAGTGGTTCTCAGCCTCTGCCTATTGATCATTGATTTTTTAGGAGATGGTGACCTGTGGATCGACTGTCGGTGACTTATGATGATGAGTATTGATAGATAAATGATATAAATTTCAGATTTCAGAATAAATCCTTCCAGCACTTCGATGATGAAAGAAAAAAACTGTACAGGTAACAATACCTCTCTCTGTAATTCAAACGAAAACCTTCAGTGCAGGAATAAGCCTTCCTGCAATGATTAAAATAGTTGAAAATAAATTCAATTATTCAAGCACACATAATGAAAAATGACGGAAATTCAGGACTAGAATCAGTGTCAACAACGTATTAAAATCAGCGGACTGAGAACTTCAAAGTCTGTGAAATTGAGATATGAAAATCTGTGACATTAAGAACTCATAGTCTGTCTCCAGTGTGCCTTAAATCAGTCTTCAATCTATGAAATAAGGATTTCAAATCACTGCGACACTCCAACAAAATATCCGAAAGCATCAAGCATGAATATTTTAAAAATAAAAGCATGCTTCTTTGAAATAAAGTAAAAATGAAATCACTGCCGAGAGAGGCTGAAAATGCAGCAAGAACAAGATTGAAATTGCAGCAATGAAAGAATTAAAAGCTGCTGTAGGTTTTTTTTGTTTGAAGATGGAATGCCGCAGGTTGTGGCTAAATATAGCTGCATGAAAAAGGCTATAAATTTCTTCTGAAAGTGAGCAGCTGAATTCTCGGAATGAATCAGGCCAGAGTTGCAGGCTGGAGGGACAATGAAAACACATAAAGACGAAAGTTTGAAATCACAGCCTTCAATGAGGGTGAAATCACAAGTTTTCGTGGTGAATTCGTGGGTTTGAAGACGTAAGGTTGAAGGAGGATGAAATAGACCAGAAGGAGAAGATCAAAAAAATAGTTGAAGTTTCGACTTTTAGACTTTACTTAGTCGGAGATGGAATTTCATAGGTATCTTTGAAGAAAATTCAAATAAATAGGAATATATATTCAGTCACAAAAAAAAATTTTATACATTTGTATATATCTAAAGATACGACTAAATGAATGAAATCATGAAAAATAATCTATCAATAAAATCATACACATACCAACTATATTAGGTGATCTACAAAAAAATTGTAAATTAATTGAGATGGAATCGCCTCTCCAATGTAATGAATGAAATGAAGAAAAAAAACTCTATCATAGTATACCATGTACTTGAACACGCAAGATGACCTAGATTTATGTATATGAATGTGAATGAATATCTAATCTTGTAGATCATTCCATTCCCGCTCATGCATGGCACCTTGTCACTTGCCTTCATGAAATTTTCTTTGACGACAACATGAAATTACTTAAGAAATACAACCTACTTTGTCAAATATAAAAACGAATTCATTACATGATGACTAAATTGATCAATTCATTAAAATAACCCTTTTCTCTAACAAATTGTGCAAGAAGGATGTTAATTATTCTCCATGGTTTCAATGATCTAAGGAAGCTCTCTCTACATGTGCAACAAGCACTTGTCCAATGGTCCAAAGATCTTTACTCATGAGATGTCTAGTCTAGCAAAGGAGAGCATATGAATGCCATAGATCTTAAAATCATCTTCACATCAAGCGGAATGTGACTTGCATGAGCAAAAGGAGTGTATATCCTCCATGATTTTTGCTTGTATTATCTTTCTTGAATAACAGATTTTACTTAAAATAATATTTTTCATTATACCCTTTCTAGTATACTGATTATAATTCCCTTGTGATGGTGTTTTCATATCTTTATTTAGTATAAAAATCTTCGTTTGGTGGCCCATCTGATTTATATTTACTGGACCATTCTCTTAATGATGGGTCTAAATCTAGCGGTGGCGAGCTGCTCACAGAGACTGGCAGTAGAAAGGAACCATCTAATTGGTCACAGCCTGCAATGAAAGAAAGATCCAATTGACAGTGGAAGACGAAGAAGCAATTGAGCTAGGAGATTGGTAAGTTTTCTTCAATCTTCCTGTCTTTAATTTCAAACTCGTCAGAATAGACTCTCGTAATGGGCCTCAAGACCCTTCAATCGAAAACAAGAGAAAGAGAGCAGTAATAGCCCATTATCACGAACCAGAATAGACTGACGGGGTTCCAAAAATGTTCAGAGGGCCAGAAAATCTAGAGAGAGAAAGAGAGAATGACTTGCCTTGGAGACCACTGTCTCTCCTCAGGTGGTTAACTCCATGATGGCCGCGACAATGTCTCCGTCAGCCGCCTTGAGTGCCTTAACTGCCTTTGACCTTGACACACTGGCTTGTGTCATCACAAGCTCAATATCCTTTTCATCGACGCCTGTTTCATCCACTTCATCATCCTCCTGAGTAGTCAACCCTGCTGCAGAAGAAGACTCGGCCTTGGAGAGGATTTGGCTGAGATCAGGGGCTTTGAATTGCTCTGCTGCTTGGGTCTGCAGTTGAGAGCTCAGATCTTCAATCTTTGCCTCCCCGAAGATTACATACGTGTCTGAGTTTGGGCTTTTGAATACATCTGGCCTCGAGATGACAAAGAGTATCTGTTGAGACGTAAGCCACGGTGTGAGAGAGAGAGAGAGAGAGAGAGAGAGAGAGACGTGTTTGGGAGAAAATTTTTCTTCAGATAATAGCCTATGAGAGAGAAAGCCGACCATTTTATTCTAAATAAATGACAAGTACCTATCAAGAAGTAAACAATGGTGAGAGAGAGATATGTTCCAGGGTATAGGTAAATCTACTAATGCACAAAGACTTTGTGTGATAAAGATGACAAGGAGTATCCTTCAAGAAGTACTTAATGATCAGAGAGAGAGAGAGAGAGAGATGTGTTTCAGAGAGACCTTATCCAAATTTCTTTCATGCAGGAGCCTAGGAGAGAAAAAAGATGTGTTTAACGGGATATGACTATACTAATTTGCACAAAACCAAGGGTTTTACATCAAATATGTGACCTACGCTATCTATTGATAGACACTTCTATCTTTGGGAATGAAAAAAGAGATTACTTGAAGAATCTGTAACAACCGAACAAGAATTCAAGGTGGTCAATTGAAGAGACAACACTTAGGAGAAGGGTGAGAGATTCTATTTGAGAGTGTCTTCCTAAATCTCCTTCTTCGACTGATCTTCTCCGATTAGCCCCCTCCCAGGATCCCTCCCACTTTTTTATAGACTCGAGGTCTTTTTATGATCAACCCCCTTATACTGCAGGGACCTCTGTTTAGATTCCTCTCGCACTGATGCCTCCTTGAAAAAGGGCAAAGGGAGCTCACAACAATGATCAACTCGCAATCAACAGTTTGAGAGAAATAGACATCTTCGTGAGAGAAATGCTCAATGCTTCCTCCGTATGGTTGCTTGGGAGAGGGGGACGAGATGTAATTTGACAAATAGTTAAAGCTTTGGGTAAAAGGAAGCATTAAGCTGTTAACAAGAAATTGCCAAAGCCTACTTCACATAGAAATCACAAGAGAGAAGGAGAGGGAGGGAGGGAGAGAGAGGCAAAAATGTTGGGGAGAGACTTGCATGTTCAAAAAATAATATAAGTTTAAATTGCACAAAATTTAAAATAATAGATGGAGAGAGGGGTATGAAAGGAGAGAAAGCATGGGCTCACATTCTTGCTCTTCCTGACCGTGACACGACTAACGCCTGTAATTGGCTTCATTCCGAGCTTCAGCATGGCTTTGCGACTCTTCTTCTCACTCCTGCTCTGCTTTGACTTTCCATTGCCATCCTCACCCTGGCCTAAAATTTGATAGAGAATGATACATACAAAAGTTGTCAGCTAATTCATCTACTTGAAGAATCTTGAGAATCATCTCAATTCTGAGTCAATTTTGAAAAATCCTTGAAATCAATATTGACTACCTCCAGCTTCGTCATCATCCTTGTCATCATCTTCATCTTCATCATCATCGTCGTCTTCTTCAAGAACTGGCTCATCGGGCTGAAAAAGATGAACATTTCACAACATCAGATGGTATCAAGAGAGATAAAGAATTAGACGACCTATATGTCATGATTGGATCATATTCAATTTGACACTTCATGATAAACTCATTGCTTGATCTTATTGTTGTGGATCAAAATGCACTTTTAGAAGTTCTCAACAACTTCTTCCTAGAAGCTTCAGCATGCAACTAATTACACAGGTAACATCACCCGCAATTAAACAATGTAACCTCATGTTTCGGACATTATATTAAAACAACAATTGCGCGGGGCACTGTCTTAATAGACATTCTGAGAAATAGTTAAATGCAAAAAACGAGGATTCTGACTCAATCAAATAATATCACCATCGAAAATGGGAATAAAATGAAATCAATCACCGCTTAATAGAGTATGGGCGAGAAAGGAGTGCCTGAATGATAATTGAATTTAGAAATGGGATGCATACTTCTGGAAAAAGAAACCGTATTAAAACGAGGTCACAATTCTGCGAAAGCGTATAAATCGAAATTTCTGGTGAGTAGCAAAGAAAAATCCGCCCAAGCCAGTCAAATTATCGAGACATAGAATATGATAACGAGTTATTCTGCTGCGAAAAGCACTGTTATTTTAAAGAAATAAAAGAATTTCCGCGCAACGGAATTAAAGAATGAAATAAATGATAAGGCCATCATAGAATCGGTCAAAAGAGATCGTCGCCTCGACATCAGTAACCCGAGATTATTCCAGAAATCCGCATATTTTTCCGATATCGTCTCAGGACTAAAGAAATGCAGCGAATAGATAACGAAAATAATAGAACGAAACAAGTCAAGAATAACAAAAGAATATCAGCTCACGTCGATCTTCTGCTGCTCGAGGTGGGCGGCAAGGAGCTCCTCCTGCGTTTGGGCAGTCATGACGTGGCAGCGACGGACGAGCTAAAACCCTAAAACTCGCCCACAATCAAAACGCAAGACAGCAATTACCCAAAATTCGCGTTAGACAGTTGCCGTATTTATACCCAACGGAAAGAAGGATATTACGACATTGACACTCGAGTCGAAGCCTCGGAGGTCCCACAGAATCCTGAATCGGAGTCCTGGACAAGCCGATCTGACCGGCCCATTTATATTTACTGGGGATATTGAAAGTGCCTTCAATGAAAATTTTAGATTTTATATTTATCTCTGACCTAGTTAAATGGGCTACTTTAAACGGTCATAAGCTTAAAAATTCTAATTTTCATTTCATGAACCCATTTAGGCAAAACCATACGAGATGATAAGGCATATACATTGAACGGTCCAGATTGAATTTCTGCAATTTTTTTCATTTTACACTCAGTGGTCCAGATTGAATTCGTGCAATTTATCGATGTTGGCAGACCTTTCACTTTTTCTGAAATATATAATCTTTTAAGGAATATTCTAATAGTCATATAAAAACATTATTATCAGCAACCTCTAAAGTAATTGAATAGGGTTGATGAATCTCAATTTCCCTCGATTATTCGATCGATCTTGACATTGAAGGGGCGTTGTAGAACATGTTAGAAAAATGACATTTATATCGTATTGGAGGTGCGAAGCGATATGTTTATGTTTGTTTTTATCTCTCGTATTTTTGGTTTTTTAACATTTTCCTTGTGCTCAATATTAGGCCTTCTCCGGCCCCACTTATTTCACTTTACGTACTCATCTCTCTCTCTCTCTCTCTCTCTCTCTCTCTCTCTCTCTCTCTCTCTCTCTCTCTCTCTCTCTTTGAGAGAATGAACCTTCTTTTTCCTCACTATCTTCTTTCACCGTTGCCTTCCCAATGTTCATGAATTTTTATGATCAACTTGGTTGTGCTCTAACTTTTTCCTGATCATGGTTTCATCAAAATTGGGATTTCCCACAAATCATAAAAGTAGGGACCATTCAAAATCATGGTAAAATAAGGGAGAAAATTTTTATATTTCATATCATTTTTTCCACTTTAGTGGTGCCAAATTTCTCAATTGTGGAAGTTAGATATATAGAGAGCATGAGAAAAATCAATAAATTCTAAAATGATAGAAAATTTCTCAAGAATAAAGTGTCAGTGGATCTCAATAATTGCTCCAAAATGAGAATTTTTTAAGAGGTGTGAACAAACACCCAAGTTGTCGAATAGAATATATTCCTATCATGAAGATTTAGCTATGTTAAAGTTTCTAACTGATGGAGGCTGTGTGAGGTTGTCCAAAGTCCATATGAGGTATTGAGAAATATCATTGATTGACGCTAAATTTACTGGTCAAAGTGGTGATAATCAGATGGAGAAGTCAATTCAAATTTGAGACTTAGGGGAAATACAAAATGTAGAGAGAATAATAGAGTGAGACATTTATCAAGGGAATGGAATAGGATGAATACTTGTAAAAAGTGAAGAATGGATGGATTTGAAGAGGAAACTAAGAGAGAGATGAGGAGAGATAAAAAAAAATTATTAAGGGGAATTTTCACACCATAGTAAAAAAAGATATTTAAAATTAAGAGAAAGAGATTTTTTATTTGGAGAGGATAGTGAGAGTTAGTAAGAAAATTGAAGAGAGAATTGAAATATTTGAGATATTTGCATTGAAAGCATAAATAATCTTCATATGATACTATGTTCATTGCTCAAAACGAATCTATTTGGTTGACATTTTTTTCATAAGAAGGATGATTGGTGTCATTGGTACAATGGTTCCAATTGACATAACCACCTTCCTCTTACCTCTATAGGATTAGATCCCCAGCTCAATGGGTTCAGTAACCAAGAATATAAGGAAGCGAAAACATTCTCACACTCTTCTAAAACAAGAAGATTGATTTCTACTGCACTCTTTATTATAGTCTCCTACTTTTTCACCTACGTCGACATAAAAAAATATACAAAATAATTAAGTTAACTAATAATTTTCCATACTATTGATTGTTGTATTTGCATACTCTTTATTATCATCAAGTATTTGGATGTAAGCGGGTTGGGTAAGTTGATAGAGGACAAATATGGAAATAGATATAATAAAGAATTAATAGTTAGTGAGATTTTGAAAAATAAATAAAGAGGATATATAAGCCTATTGCACTAAAGGAGGGAGAGGGGATAAATATTAAGATAAAATCAAGAGAAATAGAACATATGGATTTTTGATAAATTAATGAGAAATTTTAAATATATAAATTTATAAAATCAGGTGGGATAAAGATAATTTAGAGAAAAATGAACTAAGTTTTTGGAAAAGGAAAGATTTACATATAATATGATGAGGGAGGTTTATAGAAAATTCATAAAGGACACAAGTAGAAAAGGAATTACGAGGGAGCCAGAGTTTTAGAGGAGAATAGGAAACTTATAGAAAACTAAATAGGTGGATGTTGAAAAAACAAAGAGTGAGAGGACAAAGCTGTTTATTTTTTCGAGTGAAGAGATAGTTGAATTTTTTTAACTATAAATTAAGATATAAATATATTGATTAGATGGGTAGATAGATGGAGATAAAGAATCCAGACATAATAGATTTAAATAAAAGACATTTTGAACTATGAAGCATTTATGAGAGAGAGAGAGATTTGGAGAGAATTATAAAATAGGGGTTCCACAGAAAAGTAAGAGAGGGCATATGAGGGGAAGATTAAACGAAAAAGTTGATGAGAGAATAGAACAATTCATAGAAAATAGAAATGGAGAAAGATTTTGAGTAAACTAAGAGAGAAAAAGAGAGAATTTGCAGATATAAATGAAGAACTACATTGAAAAAAATGGAAATATGAAAGCATGGAGATATACAAATGGACGAAAGGATACATAGATAGAGAGAGAAATAAATAAAGTTTAACAATATTTATTTAAAACTAAATTATAAAAACTAGTAAATTTCACATAAGTTTTGGGTAATTTGGATCAACGTTGAGTTCTAAATACATAAAAATTGGGATTTTAAAATTAAGCAGAGATATAAATATACAAAAATTCAATGTGCAAATGCGAAATGTGAATTCAAATTCCATTTCATGTATGTTGAAAGACGCCATAATATCCCTCCTATTTCATCAAATATGCAAATTTGGCTATGGTGAGCTGGTGAGATATGGAAAGATATTGAGAGAAGTGAGATGGAGATTGGTAAGGGAGGAGGAGAGACATTAAAGAGGCATGATCTAGAGATAATTCAAAGATAACAATGAGAGCTGAAATAACAAGTGTATAAGTTAGGGAGTTTGAGGGTACATCTACTTGAATGTGTTAATAATGACTGGCTCGCAAGCCAACAATACAATGCATATTATGTTTATTTTCCAAATCTTATATTTGTCATTAAATATGGATGATAAATAATGAAGTCCAAGGATATGTGTAATAATAAGTAAATAATCACAAGATCATTACTATGGAGATAACTTTCTTATAAAAAAATATACTCTACATGTTCCTATTCATTGTTAATCCAAGAAGTATGTCATTGGTAATAGATAGAGCATCACTATCTATTCGTTCTCATTTGATGTGGATGGTTGATCCCATGACCATATATGCAAAGACATTATGGAGGGAAATTATTTGGGAAAAGAGTTCACTGAAGTGATACATAAAAACCTTTTTTGGTATTATATATAGTTTCAACCATATTGATTTGTGTCCCCAGTATTTTGTTTTTGGTCCATAGACTTGAGATAACCAAGAAACCTTGTGGATGGAAATTGTTGTATTTGACTTTGAACAATGAATTCTTGGTCATGAGACTTCAATTGATCAAAGATTAGATATAATAAGATATTCATGAAGTTTACTAGGTGATCGAGACGATATTTTTCGCCGTCAATACTTTGAGGGTACATACTTTAGGAAATAGCACACTCAAGACCTTATCCCAAGTAAAAAGACATTAGAATAAGAATTTTTTTAATGTTTTCAATCGCATAGGTCTAAAAAAGATGATTGATTAAGATTTGACAATTAATCATGCCCTAAGTCATCCAAAGAGTGTTGTGAAAGTAAGGGTTTATACATTTATGGAAACTAATGACTATGTGGGTAGCATAATCTCATAAGTTTTAAGGACGCACGGTATAGCTCAATGGTCAGTGTGTTAGTGGCTTGACCTACTGGCTAGGTTAAATTGATTATAACAAGTTGATTCATACTTCATATCAAATTATTTATTTCTCCATGTCAATAAGAAGTAATTGCACCTATTAAAATTAATTTGATGTGCACTCAAACCTAGAGGGTCACATGCATAAAATTCTTGGGAGAGGAAATAAACACATAAATGAGACAGTTTTCTAAAGAATTACTCGTTATATAAGGACCTTAAGGGTAGGCTAGAGGGACTCATGCAACTCTCTTTCATCTAACCACCCTCTCTTCTCAAAGTTGAGAGACACAAGGTAATTTTGCAAAGATCAATGTGAATTAAGACACCAATGGATGGCACTTAAGACAATGTGCAAGAAAGAGGAGATCTGTTGATACAAGGATGAAATGGATATCACTACAAGGCGGACATGTGTACATTTTCATGCAATGCATTTGACGAACCAAAAGGCTACCTTTGTCTAATACTCACATCCTAATAAAGTGCTCATCATTATCTTTAAATATGTTGACAACTATACATAATAATAATTTCCTGATCAATCCTTTGAGCAGTGTCAGAGTCATGAGCTATTTTGGTTATTTTTTAATATTAAATTTAGATTCTGCATAAAAAACTGATAAATTTTCTAGTTTCATTGTCTAGAACAACAAGCTGTCTTTTTACTCGAGAAAAAAGTGTCTCTTTGTTCTATAGAAGAAAACTTTTACACTGACTGAAATTCATTTTGGCTTGACCACCATAAAATTTTGAATATAGTGGTGGTGATTGTACATTGTTAAGGCAGTACTTCACCATGCAATAATGATTGTACACTTGCAGTGCTCCTACCATGATGGTAGATCATCATCTCATGTGAGAAGATAATTTGATATCATGTCAACCAGCAGCCCATGCATCAAATACTAAATTGATGAAGACAGCTAGTCTATTTGATTTTAGCTGCAGAGAAAGGTATATGCTGTTGATTGTGGATTAAGGGGAAACAATGGTAGAACCATTGTTTCTTTGTCGACTCCTGTGCTAGAATTAGTTTATGTTGGGGAGGTTTTGGATCACCGCTGGATTACTTCATGTCCATGTGGTCTGAGGTTTTTGAAAGGGTGTTTACATTTCCTTTACTCCGCGTAGTCATCTGAGAAAGAGAGAGAATCTAACACCGGCATATCTGGAGAGATCCACGAGAACCTAAGAGAACCTAAGAAAAAGAGAGAGAATGGGGAAGGGAGAAATGTAGAGAGACGAGAGATAGAGAAGAGAGAGAGACATCAATGAAGGCGTGCACACAGAGAGAGAGAGAGAGAGAGAGAGAGAGAGATCAAAACTGATTCTATATCACTTGGATTCATTCAGCGCCTGTCAAAAAACATATAAATTGTAAGATGGAAACAAAAAAACTAACAAAAACTTTCCTCTAACCACTCAATCACAAATAGAATTAATGGTTATACATTTAACACTAGGTACTATCTTCACCCACCCAACATCAATTCCCAGAAGACACAGGAGCTCCCTTTTTCCCCTTCGTTGATCCATTCATCTCTCCCCTGAAAACAACCCCAAAATTCTCAACATCAACATTAGGTCTTCCAAAAACCCTCATAAAAAATACCTTCAGCTACCTCCTGCTGCTATTTGGTGCCTTAGCCTTGTTCAAACTGGCCAGCTCTTCAATCAACTTCTTCTCCTCCCCACTTAGCCTCTTGGGTATCTCCACTTGAACCTTAACCAACTGATCTCCCCTCATATTTGGCTTTCCAAGAAAAGGAACCCCTTTTTTGCCATCACTAGCGTGGTCCCCGGCTGGGTTCCAGCCGGCACCTTTCAAATCCACCATTCCATCCACTGTAGGAACCTTAATCACTGTTCCCAAAATAGCATCGATATAAGAAACCTTGGAAGTGTGGAGAATATTAGTCCCATCTCTTTTTAGCACTTGGTCAGAAAGCACTTCAATGAAGACATAGAGATCTCCAGGCTCGCCACCTCTTCGGCCAGCATTTCCCTCTGATCTCACCCTCAATCTACTTCCAGAATCAACTCCGGCGGGAACTTTTAGGCTTATCCTCTTTGTTCTCCTTACGCGGCCATCACCGCTACAAGTATTGCATGGCGTGGAGTTTTCTCCAGTTCCATTGCAGGCAGAACAAGTCATGACTTGTTGGAAGACGCCGAGAGGGGTTCTTACTGAGGAGACGACTTGGCCTTGGCCACCGCATGTGGTGCACTTGGAAGGCTTTGTCCCAGGTTTAACACCCGAGCCATCGCAAGTGGTGCAAGATTCTAGCCGGGTTATTTCGATTTCTTTTTCAATGCCGAAAATGGCATCTTTGAAGTTGAGGACCAGGTTGTAGGATTCATCATCGCCTTGCATTGGGCGGTTACGGGCAGCTCTAGCACCTCCCATTCCACCCATTCCTCCCATGCCCTCAAACAGCGACTCGAACAGATCAAATGGGTTGCTAAAGTCCTGCAAAAAAAGAGAAAGCAAAAAGTTTAGGCATTGAAACTCTTTTTCTCAAGTCCCTGGTTATGATCTAATAGAATCTGATCATTTTTGCTGGGCATTGAACGAATGAACACCATGATGATGACTTATAGAAAATAAAGTGAAACTTACCCCTGTTCCCATGCCTGCACCTTTGAGTCCTGCCTCTCCAAATCTATCATATAATGACCGTTTCTCATCATCCGATAGCACCTGCAATGTTATTTATCATGGATCAGAGAGTCTTTTCATTTCTTCAACATGAAATATTCTCCCAGGTAAACTGAATTTAACCTCATATGCATTACTGATATCCTTGAATTTCTGTTCTGCTCCTGGTTCTCTGCCAAAGTAAGAAGAATGAAATTATTATGATAGTTCAAAATACGAGAGCGGATGGGACACCATTATTTCATCTCTTTTTGAAACCATCAACAGTTCAGTTTAATAATAGATGCAATATTTTTTAAGATAGAGAACGAATTTAGAATTTGGATAGGGCTTAAGAAAAATGCTTTAGAACTTGAGTTGTTAATCTGGTTGGAATCTTTATAGTTAAAGCAAGGAACAGGATAATCAATACAACCAAGAAGAAATAGTGTAGAGATCACTTTATACATTCTATCTTTGACGGCACTTTAGTAGTTATGGCGAGACAAGACATTCATGGCCACCATAATGAAGGAGTTTCAGCAAACATTATCAAATAGATTATTCTATAAAATACATGGAGAAGTAGCTAATTTTAACCAAACACAGTGCAAATATGAGAAGTTATATCAGTAAGTCGATTTGTATGTCTTAAAGGAAATGACACTCAATATGTTCAATGAATAACTATGAATGTATAAGCTCTGTTTAAACTTTAAAAAAATTAAAAAAATGAACTTACTTATTCACATCTGGATGATAGCTTCTTGCCAATTTGCGATAAGCTACAATTTAATAAAATAAATTATTTTAGAAATTGAAATAGATAATCTATGGCAGGTGAAAGTCTGAAATAAAACTGTTGAATCACTAAAACGTAGATAGCAGAGAGGTTTATATTCATGAAATAATGATTATCATGAATTGAAAATTATAGTGATACCCATTATTAATATCAAAGTGCTTTAATGAGAATTGAAATCGAAATGTGATGAACGCCTTTTGATTGAGGTCCAAGTCCTTGACAAAAAATAGAAAATTGTAGAAAGAGAGATGGGGCAACTGATACAGAGAGAAAGAATTTTATTAATCAGGGACAGGAAGACAAAGAATATTCAAGACACTGGAGAGATGGTCCCGTGACGACCAGAGTGAGGTAGAAGCAAGAAGTCTAAGGGAGAGATGGCGTGTGGGTTATATTGGCATTCAAAAGGATCTGGAGAGAGGTTACTGTTAGAAAACGAAGTGTTTTAGAATCGATCATGATCTGACTAGTCAGTTATCTCATTAACAAACATAAAAATGATTTTGACTTAAAAATTTATTCAAACGGCCTATTAGATTCTGCTTTGTAGTTTGTTTTATTCGATTTCCTTCTTTCCTATGGTTCTACAGAGTCATTGTGCTTTAAAGTTCCAAAAAATCAGATGATTTTAAAAAAAAATCTGATTTTACATGCTCACAGTTTGTGATATATACAAAAAAAGCCACTAAATGAAAATTGAAAAAAATCGGACAAATTCATCCAGTTATATCACTTAGCTCAACATGCATGACAAATTGACTCATTGCACTAAAATAAATAACCAATAATCCGTATTAAGTACAAAAAGGAGAATTAATGAAGTACAAGGATACCAATACGGTAAACTATTATTAGGAGTACACTAAAATACAATCAATTGTCACTTACCAGTCTTTATTTCAGATTTGGAGGCATTCTTTGAGACACCTAGAACAGAATAGAAATCCTGCTCGGGAAAAACAAACAATGCCAGATGAGGAATTTCACAGATGAGTTTATGCTAGTACTTACTTCAAAAAGACAATTCAAATATTTATAATAATCAAAAGACTAAAAAACTTGAGAGTATACTCACAGTATCAGCTCTGACAATAAAACGAGCACCCCTACAACGGCGAGAAGTTTGTGGCCCAGGACTTGAAAGTTCAAAAGATGAGTCCCGGCCAAATAGAGAAGCGTAAGCCGAAGCTAAGGACTTCTCCTTTGCTGATTTTTTAAACAAAAATGAACCCAAATCTAAGTTAGTGCATAGAAAAAAATAAAAAGTAAGGGGCTATGAGAAAAAACTCAAGACAAGACATCCTGATGAAGAGAGTCAGTTTATTAACAAGTTTATCCCCTAAAAGTCAACCAAACAATCAAAATTTGAAACCTCGCCAAATGATAAAAATAAACCATAACAGTATCTTAAATTTATAAATGAGATATATGTACTCACCCGCATTGATGAAACGATAATCTAGGGTAGCAACAAGAAACAGTTTGTCTGGAATGTGAGCAAGGCCTTAGCTGTCCCCCAATTCCCAAATGAGCAGCCCAGGTACTACCAGAAGGAGCAATTGCCATTGTGATGCTCAACAGAAGATGAAAGAATAAACTCTTACACTTCCACTGCAAAACATAAGGCACAAAATTGATTCACCGATAAACAACAGTTAAAAAAAGCGAAAAGAAATCGTTACCGATAGCCGTCAAGTAATGATGAGAAAAGGAACAAACCCAAGAAAAACCACGACGGAAAAACAAAGAAGAACATAAATTTGAGCAAAAGAAAATTACGTTGAGGAGAAAAAGAAGTTTCTTGCAGCTCCTACAGGTGGGTACGGGAGATGAGGTGAGGGGGACGAGTCGGAGAGGGAGAGCGGAAGGATGAGGCCCCGCTTTTACTGGTTCGGAGTCGACGTGGGCTTTGCTGAAAGAGTGAACTTTAAGCCTTCACGGCCTCAACTGAGCGGCCCGGATTCGTTTGGTCCTTCGCTCTGGAATCTTCTATTTTGGGAGGGCCACAGTTAACCGCTCTTAAACGATTTTGCGTGGCCCAAGAACCCACAGATAAAATTATATTTTCTTTAGGGGGATAAAGTTAAATTAATGTCTTATAAGTGGAGAATAATGAAATTATAATTAATTTTCAAAGTTTTTTATACTTTGAAAATAAGGTTTTCACCGAGTTAAACAAATCAATAATGACATTAAAGGGGATGGAAATTAAATATTAAAATAGTAAGATGATTTTTTTTTGTCATGGTTTCTTTTTCTTCTAGATGAAATAAAGCAGAAAGTGAATTTAATCTAATTGAGAGACTTGAACTTTCTTTTAGCCTCTAAGAAACTTTTATCAGTCAAAGGGACTACAAATGTTTCATTAGCCCATGGAAATAATATTTAATTTCAATTATAATAATCTTCAATTCATCAACAGTACAGCCTAGAAAAATTCCTCAATATTTGCATTACTTGCATTCAGACATTATGGGATCAAAATCTTTATATCTACATAGATAAGTTAGGTTTTTTCGTCTTGAAACAAAAAGGGTTTGTACTAGTAAAGCATGCATGACAATTGTGTATTTTTAGGAAAAAGGAGAACATGAGATGTTCAATGAATAAGGTATAGTTCTTTTCTATTTCTCTTCCTTTTTATTCTTTCCTTGACCAAATCCATGGTTGATCACAATCATCTGTTCTTGTGTTGTTTCAATGGAGATTAACCATTCGAAAAAAAAGGGGATCAATACCAAGATAACAGTTGCGTGGGATGAAAGCGCAAGTATAGAAAATGATTTTGTGAGACTTCGTATAAATTGAATGTGATGAATCTAGTCCTTACCAAGGTCTGATGTCACATCATGGGTTTGTGTGCATTTATTTTAGCTCAAATTGTGTTGGCATTAATGATATGTGTGGGATATCACGCAACTGTTCTTGCCTCACATTAAGTCGCTGACAGAATCATCATTGTGACTAATCACACACATTCAAGATAAACATGTTTAATATACAATAATTGACACAGCCTTAGTGCAGGAACAGTGAAGAACAGTGGCTTGAATCCACAAGCCATGCTCTTCAAGAAGGGTTAGGGTTTGAATCCACAAAACCAACCTCTTCTACCCTTGAATCCACAAGGGGGTGTGCTTGAGTCCACAAGCACAGGAGCACTCTCAAATAGGGAGAACACTCAAGGAGAAGAAAGCAAAGCTCTCAAAAAGAGTTAAATTCAATTGTCCCAAAAGGGTTATAATGAGGGCCTTATATAGGCCTCAAAAAGTGAGGGTTGTCCAACTAATTTTACCTATGAAAAGACAACACAAAAGTCTTGAAGATATAGCTCTTACAATAAGCATGTGTTAGGGACAAAACTAAAAAAAGTAAAGTAAAGCTCCTAGGCCATGTCAAGCCTCAACAAAATAAATATTTACATATTCCAAGACTTTCAAAATCTGTCATTAATATTTTTGGGTCTCCAGGTGATCTTCTATATAATCTATCCTGTTCTAGAGATTCTCCCTTTACCCAATTGGCTTTAAATGGTCCTCCCATATGAACTTTCCCAGTTTTATATAAAATGGGATGTTGGGCTCCATTTTGGGCCACATCAATAATTAACCCTCATTTTTGTATGATCTATTCGTTCATCCATGATTGAATTATACATCAAATGATAATTTCATGCTCTACATACTCTATTTCATTTTGTACTTATTGTTAACATTCGTTGCCTTGATAATATTCACTTACAAAACCCAAGTTTGTATGCTAACTGTAGAAAGAAAGACGATGATTAGAAAGATTCATGAGAATGTCTTTAATACAAGTGAGATAAGTTTATTATATGAACCTCGCCTTTTAAATAATTACGATGTTTTCAAGGAAAATATAACATATTTTGAAGAATGTTTTTATTGGGATGATAAGATTCTCTAGGTCATCCAAAATAAAATGGTTATCCATCCTATTTTTTTTAAATTGATGAATATGCTATACATATACACATTTTGAGATTAACTTAGATAATATTGAATTTTAGTAGTGAGTAAAATTTGACCTTCTATCTCAAATTTATCAACCTTTCTCTTGATTATAAATTTATTAAACTAAATGAGAAAGACATTTGGATTTAGGGTACAAGGGAGAGCATGCCGATTTGTATTTGGATGGCTTCCCTGTAACTTTTATCTTTTTATTATTTCATCAAGGTTAGGATCTAACTATTTCATCGAGGTTATGAAATCCAGGCAAGGCCCAAAACTCTTTCTCTCTCTCTCTCTCATGCTTGTGTAGCTTTATGACATAAAATTTGTAGAAATAATTAAACAATTATGAGTGACTTGAAGTGCATAAAATTCTATGTTATCTATCTTATAGGCACAAAATCCATTATTTAAGACTAAATTTTAAAAAATCCATAAGTTTCACTTTGCAAAGACAAAAACATCTTTAATACTAGACTTAATTTTTTGACATTTTAGGCTTAGAATCTTAGATAAACCTAATTATATAATAAAGAGGATAATAAAGAAATTTCATTTGAAATAAATTGTAGAATTTGATCTAGTTTCAAACTTTTCTAAGTGAAATTGGATATTTTTATGTGTAAATATTTTATTCTCTGATTATGTATTAAATAAATGGCATGGAATGATAGATATTTGAATTTGTGATATTGTGAAGAAATTTTGAGAGAGAAATGATATTACGAAAGATTTGAATTTTCTATGTTTTAGATATTTTCAAAGGTTTTATAGGAATTTAAAATACTTAAAAAAAATTTCTTAAAATTATTTTTCTAGGACTTATAAGTACACATAGTCAAGACATCATCCTCACTAGTCAACTTGCTATTTTCCAATGCATGCATATGTGACACTTTTGTGGTGCGTGTTTTTTATAAGGTCAAAACTTATATCATTTCTCTATTCATTTCACATGATGTGGCTGCATGGTAGATGTAGGATCCGGTGAACTAACATGATCTGATCATGGTCGTCCATCCTCACTTAAAGGGAGGGAAACATGGCACAATCTAGTGAAGCAGAAATATAAAGGACATAGGCAACATGGCATCATTATGAAGCACCCAATAGTGAACCAATAGCCACCTTAACCTCTACACTTCTATGGATAAGTGGCCACTTCAACGATCGCGGTCATCACAATCAAGAGGCCACGAAGTAGCCATAATCCACCATATCATCCTTTAGGGCTAAAGGATCTCCAGTTGCTCTTGGCACATTCACAATGCTTTCATTAGTCAATAATCAAATGGGGGGATTGCTCGAACACTTGGAGCATATAGAGAGTTTACTAGTGGCCAAATATAGAGAAAAATACGATCAAGGCAATGCTAAACAAGAAAAAATTGAGGGTCACGTCTCTTCCCCACAAGTCGACTCTTCCCCACAATTTGTGGACTCTCAAGACATGGGACCACTAGGAGACTCAAATCTTGCTTGTAAATATGAAACTTTACAAAACATTTGAAGTCTCTCCATGAGGACGATAAGCCCATCTAGGATCTTGATGGAAACACCCTAGATGAAAGGATTAAAGAAAGTTCTATACCCATAGAAATGAGCAAATAGGAGGTTAAAAACGAGACATTGATATTGCACAAGTTGAGCTGAGGAAAAATTGCACAAGCAATCCCTCCCCCAAAATCTAATGGAGGAAATCATCTAAAACAGAGGAAATCATTGAAGAAGGACAAGGATCCAATTGATGTGAGTATCACATGCAAATTTATTGAAACTCATTTCCAAAATGTATTGATGGATCAAGCTTAAATATCATACCTTCACTAAAGCAACATCCAATGGGACATTTGACACCCACATCTCACATAATATATTTTGATGATGGGACTCGTAGAGTCCCTTTTGAGAAAATCATTTAAAAAGAGAATTGATATCAAGGGATGTTTCTTTAGATCTATTTTTATAGTCCTCGTGGAAGATCTGAGGAAGCCCTCATAGTCTTCGGTGGATATGGAGAAGGACAAGAGGGTCCTGAGAGAAAAGGATAATAACGTGTCACTCAAGGCAATTGGGATTTCCAAACAGTATGAGTAGACATGTTACAGCTGATACTAGGACAACTCAATGGATTTATCTCCCTAAATTTAGTCAAATATCTAATGGAAGATGATGAATAAAGCTATCTAAAGCTCAAGCAGATACTCATTACAAGTCATGAGGAAAATCAACATTAAACTTCTCATCAAAAAATCATACTGATTGAATGGAGAGCGGTATGGAAAACATGGACATCAATACATTCCTCTAGTTAGAAACAAAGATGAAAATTTCTCTTGAAACAAGGAAACAAATGAAAACATACATATCTACAATTGCAAGTGAATTGCCACGACTCTTGAACTTGAGAAGAATAATAAAAATTTTAAGAGATTTATTCTCATAATGACCAAATTTAGTAAATATGCAAAATCAATTGGAATTAATACTGGCATTAACCCAAAAAGGGCAAACGTGTGAAGACTTAACTTGAGATGAATAATCACATGTTTGAGGGTCAACAAGAAAATATCTCATGGTGAAATGTGCACAGACATAGCAAACATGTGAAAATTGAAGGAAATCAATGTAGATATCAACACAAAAATTATGGCAAGCATATGAAGATAGAACTTGAAAAAAAATTCAAATTTTCAATGATCAAAGAGAATAATTTTGGCCATGATTTGGTGTTGTAAAATATTCAAATCCAATGAAAAAATCTATAGAATTCAATTGATAGACTAGATCCATAGATTTTAAAAGCTTTGAAGATTTCAAACGAGAGGTGATGAATTTTTATCATTTTGAAATATAAATGCTTGAAATATCAAATTTGGAAAAGGACATTTGAGTTTCATTCTCATTCCTCAACAGAAACTTTCCCGAACGCGCCTCTTGAATATTGATTTATTGACTAAAAGAAAGACCTGGAAATCAGGCCTTGTCATTTGACCTTGTCGAGGGCTGGAGGTGCAGGAAAAAACATCATCAGCAGGCTTCGGGACGTGATTCAAGCGTATTTCCATCTCCCCCTAGAATCTCAGATCTCCTTTTGATATTTTCAGGGTCATGAGGGTTTCTCCATATTTCTCTAGTTTTCTCGATAGATTGAGGAAAATATATATTTGATGATTGTATCAATTTCGGCGACTGAGAATTACTGATGGGTGTGGAGAATATCCTGACGTGCTCTTATTACGTTTATCTTATCGGATATCGCTCATCCACTTCATCTTATTTTAATTATTCGTTTTTCAGGAGAGAAAGACTTTTCTTTATGATACCGATTTTTCAGTTACTGATTTCTAAGGTTGACGAGTATTTTTCAGGATACTCATTTTTCAGTCCAAGAGAAACCCTAGTTTCATTTTCTGCCTGAATTCGTGATCATGCTTTTCCCTGAATCATAATGATTGTCTTAGTCCTTACAGTTTAATCCTAATGATGTAATCTCAAATCCTCGCAATCATGCATTTACTTCCTCATCTATGTTCGTCAGAGAAGAATGGCATTCGTTTTCACTTCGATGAACTTAATATGAAAAAGAGCTTCGTAATACTGGAAAAGATGAACTTAGTTTGGGGAAAAGATCTTGCGTTTTTAGATCTATCTTATGCTTGTAATAATTTTAATGATAGATTTTATTTTCCGTGGATGGTTACGTCCAAAGAAAACTTGAGTCACCGGTCAATTTCTGCATTTACCGGAATTTGATGAAGCACAACCATCGGCTTCTGGAGGATGCATGCTAGAAAAATCACAATATTTTACATTCTTTGATTTGCATCCTAAATCTCCTCTTTTTGCTCGAATATTAATACGTCAAAATCTTATTTTTTGGTTTTGCAGAATCACGATGCAGAAAGTTTATCCTTAACGCAATGCATGCCTTCAATGAACCATCAACTGTGTTTCTTGCATGGCAAGTGTTCTACTGTCTCGCTTTCAAACTGTCTGGCCATTTTCGCTATTTAAGACGGATGATCTTACAATCTCAAACAGACTAGTTCATCAGCTTTCCGTACCAGAACCCACAAAACAGTTCACGTTTGCAATCCAAGACCCATCTCGCCAGACAGTTGTATACATTTTAGCTGTTCAAAATCTATCTCAACAGTCCTCTTTAGATGCCGAATGGCTTATAAGTTCAGTTCATCCAGATGCAGTCGTCGTTCAAGTTTCCCATTCGGCGTTGCCTGAAATCCAGACTGAAGAAAAATTCTCTGATTCCAGAGTGTTAGCTATACCCACTTCGGCTCTTGGAGTTCTAAGGAAATGCTTCCTGCAGAAGATCAATAAAGAGGAGTATGAGAGTGTTGCTGGGAACTTGATCCTGAAGGAGATTTTTGGCGTTGGATTTTATGGCCACTTGCTTGCTGCAAAGAGAGCTGCCGAAATGGTCAACTCTGAGTTCTTATTGCTTGATTCTCCTTATGAGAACCTCTCTGTTTTAGAATCTAAGAGCGGTTATGTAGACAGAGCCAACAACCAACTTTTGCCAGTCAATGCACTGGTCCCTGTTAAATCGACTGGGTCTTTGTCCTCAAAACGAATATTCTTCTATGACACGTGTCAGTCAGAAATGGTCAAATCACTTACACGGTCAATGGCAAGTTCATCAAAGCCTATTTCTGAGAACTTATGCAATTACCAAGTTCCCTGGTTTGCGAGAGCTATTTACTGTCTACTAGCAGATTTGCACAACTTATTTTCTGAACTCCCATCTATTGGAAATGCTCTTCTATATGCACAAAAACTTCTTACTGATGTTAACGATGGGGAATCAGTAGATACTGAGCATCTATCTGAAGTAAGAAACTTTCGTATTGCAGTTGAAGGTTTGAGAATAGCATTGAATAGTTCTGCATATACTTCAAACAATAAAATTGAGACTAGTAATTCTCCACTTGAGTTTAATAATCTTCCTAAGGAAGAGAAATGTCATGCACTCTTAGCTCAAAGCTTGAAATATAACGCAAAAAAGTTCAAAACTGTTGTTGCAGTCGTAGATGCAGGCAGCTTATCAGGAATTCGAAGGCACTGGAACACGACCCTGCCGAAAGGAGTAATGGAGCTGGCTTCCAAGGGTATCTCAAGATACTATGTTGAAGAAATGGAAGATTGCACAATTGAACAAGAAGAAAAGAAGAAGCTTTTGGCAGGTAAACCAGTTGTGGCAGTAGGTGCAGGAGCAACAGCATTTGTTGGTGTAACCTCCTTCTCAAAAGCCATTCATGCTTCAACTTTAGTCAAAATCATTGCTTACAAATTGCCCAGTTCTATTAAAATAAGTGTAGCTGCCTTTCAGAGGATTTCTGCTCTAGGACTTGCCAAAATTCTTGGGCCTTCCAAAATTCTAGCGTCTGGGTTTGCTGGAAGCACTACCAAAGCCTCTGCTGTGAAGGTCTCGGTTTCTACTGAGAAGATTCGGGCATTGACCCACAGCGTTGTGGCTTCTGCAGAGAGAACCAGTTTGCTAGCAATGAGAGCATCGTTCTATGAGATAATGAGGAAAAGGACGGTGCAGCCAGCTAGGGTTTCTCCTTGGTTGACTTTTGGGTGCAGCATGGTCACTTGTGCGGGCCTTCTGGCTTATGGGGATGGGATTGAGTGTGCCGTCGAATCAGCCTCTTCGGCTCCTATGATTGCTTCCCTCGGACGAGGTCTCCAAAGTCTTCATGAAGCATCCCAACAAGTAAGTACGAGCAGTAATAATAAACGAATACAAGATGCATTACAATCTTTGATGTATAGTTTTAAAAAGCTTAAATCACAATAATAAAGTGTCATTTTGCGAATTCCTTGATTGATGGAATATGCTTGATGATCTTGAAATTGAAGCAGCTGGCCATGAACTGTAGTCATGTTACACCTACTCCTCTTAATGAACTGTCTAATAATTATGTTCAGTTTCCCTTTGAACATCCCTACAAGCTAAAAAGTTTAACCATGTCATGGTGTAACATAGAAAATTAAGTGTTTAATTTCCGTGTTTGATTGCTTAGATTTTTAACTCATAAGCTGCAAAGCGTGCTTTTATTCTGATGATTTACAATTTCCTACAATGGCAAGAAAAGACATAATTCTGAAAGGACTTGTGCGTTGTCAGAGAACCTGTTTTTGTTGATTATACATTTCCTTGATAAAGGACCAAAGGTTCTCCCAAGTTGTCTCTCATGTAATTCGGGTGCTTTTTGTCATATCTCTGTCCAGTGAAATGATCAGAGGTTATCCGTTTGCAATCCACTGATTGATCGAGTTCATGCGGCTTTTTTTCGGAGGGAGCAATGACCTGATAAACTTAAGTTTTTTTGTTTTCCCTGTAGGAGAGAAAGCTAAATATTCACAAACAGATCTCTCTGACTTGACTAAACCTGAAAGAAAGAGAAAGAGATGCCGTCGTATTTCGTACCCCAAAAGCCCTCTTTCTCTCTCCCCAGTTCAACCCTCGGCTGTGGGTGGAGAGAGGCAGGAGTCTGTGCTAGGGTTCGTGGCAAATGACCATCCGTTTGTCACGAATATTTGAAATTCATCTTCCACTTTAATGACATGGATTGAGAATACGATCCATGTATGAATCCTAGAAACCCACACAAAATTGTAAGTCCATGTGCAGTTACAAGGGCGGTATTACTTTCTTAATCTTTTTCATTTACCTCCTTAACTCATTTTGTTTCTGTTCATATCTCTCATATTTTCCCTCCCTCTCTCCTGCCTCCCCCTCTCTCTCTCTCTCTCTCTCTCTCTCTCTCTCTCAGTCTCTCTCTTGCCTTTTCCCTACTCCCCTGCCTCTCTCTCTCTCTTTCTTCCTCTCCTCATCTCTCTCACTACCTCTCCCTCCTTCCCTCATTCCCCTCATCTCTCTCTTCTATCTCCCTCCCTCACTCCCCTTATCTCTCTCCTCGTCTCCCTTCTCTCCCTCCTTCCATCCCTCATCTCTCTCTCTCTCTCTCTCTACTCCTTCAATCCTCTCCTCATCTCTCTCTCCTCCCTCACTCCCCTCATCTCTTGCCCCCCATTGTCTGTATCTCCCTGTCTCTCTCCTTTTCCCTAGTCTCTCTCCCTCCCCTCATCTTCCCTCCCTTCTCTCTCTCTCCCCTTCCCTCCCTCCCTTCATCTCTCACCCTCCTTGCTCTCTCTCTCTGTCTCTCATCTGCCTCCCCTCATCTCTCGCCCCCCTTACTCTCTCTCCCCTCATCTCTTTCCGCCTCTCCTTTCCCCTAGTCTCTCTCCCCCTTTTCCCCCCAGTCTCAAGGACTCTCAAACTGCCCCTTTAGACCATGTTTTCCGTAACATGGCCCATGGCCCAACTGGGCTATGTCATGCTATCAAAGCAGACGCTGTTTTGAGATATTTTTGAGTATTCAAAATGCCAACTTAAACAAAAAGATTTTTAAACTTTATGGAATTTTTTTTTATAATATCATGTCACCGTCCATCTTTTTGAACAAAAACTAGTGCACACAAGACAGAAATTTATGGCACGAGATGGCCATGATGTGTTGGTTTTTAGTGCACCTTGCTGTTAGTTGTGATCTCTCTGACTCTCTCTCTCTCTCTCTCTCTCCTGCCCCTCTCTCTCCCCTTTTACTTAGTCCCTCTCCCTCTAGAGAACAAGACGAAAAATAGCCACATGTAGCTTCACTACGATTTGAATGGAATGTTTTACTATTGGTTACAAAATGCCATATTTTAGATAAAAAAATATGATGGTCGTTTTTTCATATCGAAAAGACACTTGAAATTGCCAAAAGAATTTGGTTTCCGCAGCGGGGACCCATTGGAATGCACTAGTTGCCCTCCCTATCAAACATCTCTCTCTTTTTCTCCCTCCCTCCCTCCCCCCTCCCCCATTTCCTCTCTCTCTGTCTCCCTCATTTACTTCTCTTGTCCCCTGATTCTTTGACACATTCTCTCCACCATCTCCCTCCTTCCATTGTCTCTCCCCTCTCCACTCTCTCTCCTTCCCCATATTTCTCTCCATCCCTGCCTCTCTCTCTCTATAGTACTAAATTAGACAAAGGTGTAGAGTATGACCACTTCAGAGTTATGCCCCAAAGTTCAGTAGGGGAGGGCCATGATGCTTGCCACCCTTCACAGGTTTTACAGGAAAAAGCACCCATAGAAATGTCAACCTCATCTTTTCCCCCGAAAAGTTGGGCTTGCAAAATGGTCTCACACCTCTCAGATTTGTAAACTTGTATCCAAATTAGGCCGACACGAAATCTTCTAGATCAGCCGAGCGTGTGTTCTTTGATTATCTGAATAAACAAAAAGGCTCCAAAAAGTTGTCACCCAAGTACTCTCAGGATTATCACTTCTATAGATTTTCAAATAATTTTTTTGACTAAAATGAAGGTATTAGTGAAAGAAATACTTATGAGAGTCCAGCTACTGAGAGTTTGATACAAATAAAATCCATGTGAGCTTGGTATCCCCCAATCCTTTCGACGATTTACCAATGCAAAAACATCGTGGGGCTCTCTAATATCTGAAAGGGACGCTTGGTTTGGGACTGGTCTTCCTCTCTCAAGGTAAGATGAACCTTGAAATTTCATACTGCTAACTTTCTTGGGTCTGCTTCTGATAGTAGACTAATGATCAGCAATTGTTAGCCTCTTCTGGGGAATTTGACTGAAAATGGCAGAGCAAAAAGGAGGAAATTATTTCATGCTACACCACAAAAATCGAGAATTAGGCAATGATAATGGACCTCCGCTGGTTCATACCATGGACCTCCAGAATACTATGGATCAGGATGGGTGCCCAGCTGATTACCGCCCTCCGTCTTCTTAAGTTTAGCTTGCCTGTCATTTATCTTCTTCCTCCGGTAACCAAGGGAAGGTAGGATCGTATCACAATGATGCTTGAAATTAGCGGAGCATTGTGGATCATTGGGATCCTACATGAGCTCAAGAATTGAAGTGGAGGAATCAATCAAACTCTTTTGTCTTCTCCTCTCTCTCCCTCTCTCTTCCTCCCTTCCGCGGTCTCTCCCTCTTGCACTCCCGCACGCGCGCGTGCGTAACAGGAAGGAGGGGGATTTCTCCTCCCTCTCCTTTCCTTTCTCCTCTCCTACTTCTTCCGCTTTCTTCTCTTCCCTTTCTTTCTTCTCTCTCTCTCATAATCTCTCTCTCTCTTCCTCTTCTTCTCTTCCCTCTCGCTCCCTTCCTCTCTCTCCCGCGATCTCTCTCTCTCTCTATCCCGATCGCCTCCCTCTCTCTCGCTACGGGAATTCCGTCGCGAGCTTCTCTCTCTTCCATCTCTCGCGATGCCCCTCTCTTTCCATCTTCCTTCCTCCTCTCCCTCTCTCTCTCTCTCTCTCTCTCTCTCTCTCTCGCGACGGGAATTCCGTCGCGGGCTTCTCTCTCTTCCCCCTCTCTCGCGATGCCCCTCTCTTTCCATCTTCCTTCCTCCTCTCCCTTTCGCTCTATCTCTCTCTCTCCTCTCTCCTTCTCTCTCGCGACAAAAATTTTCCGTCGCAAGGAGAGGCGGGAGGAGTTTCTTCTTCCTCTCCGTGATTCTCGCCGCGACAACTTCTTCCGATCAAGAAAGAGAAATGAGAGAGGAGAGAATAGAGTGGAGAAGAGAGAGGAGAGAGAGTGAAAACGTTTAAAATTTAATTCCATTTTTTTAGTGTGTCGGCTAAGTTTGACCGGCGGGGAGCAGTTTTACCGGCGGTATCTGAGGAGAGAGAAACCAGATCAACGGTCAGAAATGATCCAAATTAAAACCCTGATATCTGACGATCCTGATGGAGTTAGGGGCTAAAATTTCATGGGCATGATCGTAATTTTAGGCTCCACGAATCTGCTGGAGCCGATTTAAGTTCTGAGGCAAAAAATTTAGAATTATAAATGTTTTGTTGTATGCTTCTCGCATTGGCTAGCCAGAAGGAAAGAAATCAACGATTGATCATTCATCACGTGTTGAACATCATTCTTAGTGAGTTTCTTCCTTCTTTTGTTCATTCCTCATTTTGGATACAAGACGCCAAGTCCAGGCGAAATATCCAGCTCTCGAAGGTATGTTTAGATTAGGGAGCATTACTAGATTGTGTTTTCATCACGAATCTTTATATTAGAACCATTTTCTATCAATTTATTCTATTTTCCTTATCTGTTTATCAACATTTTCTCATTTATCAACCTTAAAAATCACTTTTCCACCATCGATCAAGGGTTTTTAATGTTCGCAAGACTATGCGTCCAATATATTAAGCTAACCACATAAGACTGCACGTCCTATATATGCATCATTCCACTTTGATTTTTTTAAATGAAAAAATTTTTGTTTTTATTTCTCTGCAAGTGACATGACGTGACATGATGTGAGACGTTTGATTTGCAGATTTAATCGCGATCGTTATTTCACTTAATCGAATGAGTACGCGGCGCACTCTGATTGAGCGACGATTAGTGTTATAAAATAGAATGAATCTAATATACATTACTGAAATTGTACAAGGTCAAGTAATAGCATAGCTCTAATTTTGACCCTCCCACTCAAGTGACGGAATGGATATTTCTTATTCCCAGCTCTTAGATTGGTAATCCCTTGGTGGGTGAGGTGGGAGAGAAAGGGCTGAGAGGGGAGGCAACAGGAAAAGGCCCCGCCTGGCATGGCCGGAGGGACGGTAGGAGGTGCAGGGCAGGTGGGTGACAGAGAGTCACCCCATCCGATTTAACTTAGGAGACTCACGAACCGTTGACCGTAAAATATTGTTTATTAGGAAGTATTTGATAATTTTTTTTTATTCCGGTAAAATTCTCAAATGGTTTTGGAATCGTTTGATGTGGGGCGTACCGGGTCGAGTCCAAAAAGACCCGACATTCTGTACCTATCTAAACGAATTTCCAAAAAATTTGTCATTTTCCTTTCCACGTGATTCTGCTAACTGCCTCAACAAGAAGAGAAGACAAGGCGCCGCAAGCGTCCGCTGCCGCTTATCTTGTCCAGAATCAATTCCTCAACTCACGTCTCACCGTCCACGGGTCAGTCCATCTCTCCCGGAGATTTTTTTATTTTCATCTATTTCTCTCTCAGTCTCCCGATTCCCTCTCTCCCTCTCTCTTGGACGATCCCCTCTCTCTGATTCATCTAGTAGTAGATCTGTGATCAAGTAGAGATGCGATAGTCAAAATCAGTGTAGAATCAATGTAGAATCTGTCTTCCTGAAAGTGAGACATAGTCTAGTAGTTCCCTTAAGGTACCTAAGTACCGTGAGAGCAGCCTGAAAGGGAGAGCTTTGAGGGCTATGCATAAATTTATTTAAGACACCGAGTAAGAAATTTCCGGACAAGTGTGAGATAAATATAAAAGTTTACCGATTAGTTTTTTATATGAACTAGTTTCTACTTTGGGATCATCTTCTTTAAGGGTTAATTTGTTATTAGTTTAGATGGTTGTGTTGTTAGTATGGCATTGCAAATTTCTTAGTTTCATGCAGAAGGTCCAATGTATATTCTGTTGTGTCATTAATATTCTTATACGTGACTGGCTATGTCAATTTTCAGAAAGTACTTGATGGGTCTTAGCTTTTTTACATTAAAATGTTGAGTCAAGTGTTTCTCTAATTTGGGGCTTCATCATTGGCATCTCCTGTGATAATAATATCATCAACATACAATTATGATAGTAATCCCTCCTGAAGGGAAGTTCTGGAAGAATGAGTATGGTCACCATTACACTGTTTATGTGCTAGTTTTTTCATGGCTTGAGAGAATTTCTCAAACCAAGCTCTAGGTGACTGTTTTAATCCATATAGTAAGGCCTTCTTTAATTTGCATATTTTATTAGTATTTGCATTTATTACTGGGATTCTTATATCAAGGTGGGATTTTCTTGTAGATTTCTTCTTCTAAATCTCGATTCAAAAAAGCATTTTTAATGTCATACTTCCATAGGTTCCAATCTAGATTGATTGCAAGTGAGAATAGTATTCTAATAGATTTCATTTTTGCTATGGAGGCAATAGTCTTTTGGTAGCCTATTCCAGAGGTTCGATTAAACCTTTAGCTACTATTCTAGCTATATATCTTTCTAGGCTTCCATCTGCCTTATATTTAAATGTAAATACTACATGTACACACCACTGGTTTAGTTTCCTCTTTTTGGCCTATTGTATCCACGTTTAGCTTTTAAGTAAGGCTGTCGTCTCCTCATCCATCGCCTTTCTCCAATAAGGATGGTTAAATGCTTCTTTCGTTTTCTTTGGAATAGCTATTTGCTATAGGGAGATAAGGGAAGTTTTATAGTTGTGTGAACTTCTCTCATAATTGAGTAGATTGGATATGTCATGGGGGAGAGTTTCACACATGCCAAACTAATTTTTCTTAAGGCAATAGGTATATCCTCCCTCTGTTTCTCAACTGTGTCATGTTCCCTTAATTCGTCCAAATAACAGAGATTTAGGGTGAGAATTGGTCAGATTCTTCGTGTCTTTCTTCCTTAAATAAAATTTTAGAAATGGGATGATGATGGTAGGATGAGAATCATGTTGATGTCGCTCTGATTCCTTCTCCTGACCCTCTAAGTCAAGTATTGATGCTTGCTCGATTACCCGAATTTGTGGTAGTGGAGTTGGACCTGCCATTCTGGTTTCCTCAATTTCCTGTTCTGGCTCATGGTTGGGTTGGAAGAAAATAATTGTTTCATCAAAGCTAACATCTTTGGTGACTATGATTTTTCTAAAGGATAATAGCATTGATATTATGGGTATTGGAATATCCCACAAAAGCACATCTTAGAGCTCTTGCAGATAACTTATCAGTTTGCATGCTATATTCATGAACATAACATACACATCCAAACACTGGTGGTGTTAGTCCATATTTCTGTAAGTCAATCTTAATGTAGGAAAGAGATTTACCATGACTTCAATTGGGCTTTTTAGTCCAATTGTTTTTTAGGGAAGTGTATTAATTAAATGTGTTGTAGTCAAAATGGCAAATCCCAGGAGGTTCTTAGGAAAATGGGCTTGCACTATCAAAGTCTAGCTGATCACTTCTGGTCCTTCTTCCGGTAGGGACCCCCCAACTCTTGGCGATGGACAAGCACACGGGCATCCTCGCTATCTCTAACACAGCTGCAACAGCTTATGGGTCCCTTCCTCGCGGATGAAGTGTGGGAAACGATATGTGGGTTGAATGCAGAAGGGGCTGCGGGGATGGATGGGATCCCGGTTTTCTTTTACAAAGACTATTGGGCCTGGGTGGGTCTAGACGTCATGGCGCTTATGGAGGAGTTCCACGCTGGTACCTGCCCGATGGGTCGTATCAACCAAGCTTACACAATGTTGCTGCCCAAGATTTCTGGTGCTGAGCAAGTGGGCGACTTCCGTCCCATCTCCTTGTCCAACAACATTTACTTGATCATCACCAAGGTGCTCGCCAACCGCCTCAGAGGGCTCCTGGGGACACTCATCAGTCCCCTGTAGTCTACTTTCATCTCGGGGAGGCAAATGTCAGATAGTGTTGTTGTCGCAGAGGAGATAATTGCTGCTTGGAGAAGGTCCGGCACTACGGGATTCGTATGGAAGATGGACTTCGCCAAAGCATATGATTCTTTGGATTGACGTTTCCTCTAGAAAGTGCTTAAGCGTCGTAGATTTCTAGACGCACGGATCAAGTTGATGAAACAATGTGTAAGTAACATGACATTCGCGATATCAGACCGGGGTGTCTGCTCGCGCCCGTCTTATTCATCATGGCGGCCAATGTTTTGGCCATCTGCACATAGCAGTTATGTATCCGTGGATATCTTACATGATTCTAGACCACAGGCTGTTCGGGGGGCATTCCATTGCTAAAGTACGCATACGACATCATGTTTTCTTGCGTGGGTCGATGGTCGCGGAGCACCACGTATCAAGCATGCTCGACATATTCTCGGACTTTTCAAGCCTACGGCTGAACGAGGGGAAGTCCTTGGTTGTCGACATCGGAGTGTCTTTGGAGGAATAAGACTAGGTTTTAGACACACCAATATGGCCCTCCTCACCCAATGGGTGAGCTGTATCATGCAGTAGTCCGGGGATATGGTGGTGGCAGTCTTACGCGGAGGCTATGGTGCATCGATCGATTGGGTGTTATGGTTGGCTCCTCGTCGAGGGGATTCGGCCTTCATGCAGGGGTTGAGACCAGTTTTCAGCTATATGCAATAACTACTCCAACCATACGTGGGCGATGGCGCCAGTTTTAGCTTCAGGGAGGTCGACTAGTTTGGTCACGGGCGATTTCGGGTCTATTACCCGTGACTCCACGCCCTAGCGCTCAACCCCGAGGCCACAGTGCTGACGGTTTGAGACGCTGGCTAGTTCCCCTCCCTGCCCAACACTCTCTCAGACCAGCGATGCGCGGACCTCATTGTCTTGTACACAACTCTTGCCCCACGTTAACTGTCAGAGAGGGACCCGGACGCCTGGGTGTGGGGGCGGCGGACGTTTCTCCCTTCGAGCAGTATACCGCCACATCTAAGAATTGGAGACCACTTCAGAACTGCCTACGCTCCTCAAATGCTGCCGTCTTTTCTGGAAATGCCGAATTCCGATGAAGGTCAAATTGTTCGAATGGTTGCTCCTGCGTCAGAGACTGATGACGCGATCTATCTGGCAAAGGTTCTACCCGGACGCACCCGTGGAGTGTCCTTTGTGCTCCGAAGCTGCCTAAGATTGCTTCCATCTTTTCTTCGAGTGTCAGTTCGCAAATATGGCATGGCAGGCAACACCTACATGCGATCTGGATACGTCCTCAGCCGACTCTTTCTGGCGATCCGTCAGCCGGGGGCCATGTCGACGTGCGTCGGAATGACAATCTATCTTCTCCATTTTGTGGTCAATTTGGCTTCATCGGAACGACATTGTCTTCAGAGGTCATCCCCCTTCAGCCGACGCTATTCAGCATGACTCAAGGAGGCTCACTCAATTCTGGCACCAAGGCAGTCTCGACCTCTCGGGTTTTGGACCTCTGTAATGGACTATGTTTTCCTTGTCGTTATATCAATGACAATAGGGGACATCAATTTGGGTGCCTCTTATGTGTTTTTCAAAAAGAAAAAAAACCAATCTTCCTTTTTGCAAGTTCATTCTCTTCGTGTGTGTATGGACATGAAGTCTCATGTCTGATTCCTTCACTCTCAAAGAATATTCTTAATGCAATATTGCAAAAATCCTTTCCATCATCCATTCTATGTCCATATAACATTGTCCCGAATTTTCTGTTTACTAGAAATGTGAATTCTTCAAGATTTTGGTAACTTCTGATCTTTGATTGTGTAAATATGACCTGCGGAACCTGATGTGGTCATCTACACAAACCAAAAATCATCAGAATCCCTCTATATAAGTTTATGTGGTAGGCCCTATATATCACAGTGTATAAGCTGGTAAGGTAATTGGCATCTACTGTTCTCACTTGGATATGAACTCCTTAATTTCGCCAATTGACAAGCCTCACACATAATTCGGTCAAGCAAGTAATCTTTCAAATACTGAGGATACATTTTTTTAGAAGTGGGAAAGAAGGATATCCTAAACTCCTATGTAGTAATGTGATTTCCTCCCTTGCTGTGATACTAGTTATTGCTGCTACCTTGGAGTCAATCTTCCTTTCCACACTCAAGGGTGTGGAGTGGATGTAGTAGAGGCCACAATGAAATTTAGCAAATCTAATCTTCCCCCCATGAACCTTATTGCTGGGGAATGTGTTAAGACCATCAAATAGAATTGATACTCGTTCATTTTTACAATCTTATTTGTTGAAATAAGGCTCACAAATAGTTTTGGAACATGTAAGACACTAGTTAACAAACCTATTGGTGACATATTTACATGCCTATCCCAGCTACTATTGGTAGTGATCCATTGGCCATTTGAACACTTTTCCCAACAGGGTATGGCTCATATCTTATGAATTCATTGGTTGTAGGCGTCATATGATCTGTAACTCCTGAATATAAGATCTAGGAATTTTGATGTGATTTAGTTGAGGATAATGCCGATAAAGCTGATAAAATATAAAATTTACCTAACTTTGCCAGTGAAGCTGAGCCGATGAGTGGCCCTGAGGACGAAGTAAGTAGGCTTTGCTTTTTTTGCTGTAGGTTCTTTTCCTGCTGCATCTCCTGCAGAGTTTTTGGACTTCTCGAGGTGTAATGCATGTGGTTGAATTGGTTGCAAGGAAGATGGCACCAGGTTGTAAGGGTTAGTCCCATATGTCGACATCCAGTTCTGCTCCCCCTTGAGGTAGGTATGGATTAGCTATCATACGTACTTGAGGAGGCCTTCCATGAAATTTCCAACACGTCTCCTTTGTATGTCCTTTTGTCTTTACAGTAGTTTCACCATAAATTGTCTTTATTCTTGTTTGGGGGTCTTCTGGTATTGTTGGTACTTGGGGTAGGCTGTCCACTTCATTTATTTATTCCTGAGTTGTCTTTTGAACCTCTTGAGGTAGTGATCATAAAGGGTAAGGTTTCATTTCCCCTTTCATCTCTTGAAGAGGACTTTCTTCAGTGATCAACTGAGATACTGTCATATAATTGACTTCTAATACTTTTGAATTCCGACCTTAGTCTTTGTAGAAGTTTGTATCCTCTATCTGTAAGGATGTACTCTCAATCTACAGAGTATGAATAGGCGGCCTATAGTGATCTAATTCATTTGCATATTTGAGAACAGACTTTTCTCCTTACTGAAAAGCACCTCTCCGAGCCACTAGTTGTGCAATCTTGGATCTATCATTCTTCTTCGAGTGATATATGTGTGCCATATCCCAAATTTCTTTCATAATTTCTTACTCTATGGATCAGTTTTCCAGCTCAGTTGCCATAGAGTCAAGTATCCAGGTATAAATAACTTCCTCCTATACTATCCACTTCTTATATTGTGGATCATCTTTAGTAGGAGCTTTGTAGGCCAAGTGATCCAGCAATTTCCTTGGCCTGAATAGCCTGAATGTGATGCACCCGCAAATGAAAATTATGGCATGTGAATTGGCTCTTTGAAGCTACAATTGGCAGCTAGGAGACCCACCTGTCACTAGTAGAAATGGGTTGCCCAGAATACATCAAGACTGTAAGAGGTGGTATTTCCACCACAAAAGTCGTCGTTGGCTCCCCTTTGTCTGTAGCCTCTTGTTTCTCCATATGGTCGACCGTAAAGTTTCTATGGACAAAATTTCCCTCCTACAAGATCTTTCTAAGAGGATCTTGAGGTTTAATGACCGATGGTGTGTGCAAGAAAGAATAACTGAGAGACACACCTCAGTTCCTGTGTTAGCAAATGAGCTCTGATACCATGATAGATTTCTTGGAGCTGCTGTAACTAGATCCAGAGGAAGGAATATTGCAGAATTAGAAGTATTCACTCTGCAGAAGAGGACAAGATATCAATTTTTTTTTTATTCATGAATGAAAGTGTATTTATACTAGTGGAGATGTCCATTATACTCTAATATTTACTTTTTCCAAGGGTCATCTGAGGTTGGGCATATTAAAGTTATGCAGAAAGTATAAATGTAATTATGGAGAAATGCAAGCTAATAAAGTAATTCATTCATTCTATTTTCCTAATAAAATCAAAGAAGATTATATTAATATTCTTATTTTACATCTTGACAGAAAAAATTAATGGAGGAAGTTGAGGTCAAACAGGGGAGGAGGCAATCTTGGGTGCCTGCTTTGACAAATAAGGTGAATGATTTCCAGCCGGACGAGACACAGTTACGTAGTCGGAAGCCCACTATTGGGAGGGTATATAGCCCATTAAGAGATCAAGACCCTGAAGCTTATGAGCCGAAGCTAGTGTCCATTGGGCCTCTCCACCATGGAAAGAGCAATTTACTCCAAATGGAAAGGAAAAAAAAAGAAAATCTCAGCTTCATTGCAGGTCCAATAATTTTTAATAAAACTTTTGGTATATTAATCGATGAAGTCTTCAGCTGCTTACATCAAGCAAGTGAGCAATATAAAGAGAAGATTGAAATGTCCGAGGACAAATTCATGGAAATGCTTGTGATCGATGGTTGTTTTGTCATCGGAGTGTGCTTGAGATTTGACCCCATTAAGGCTACATCTGTTCCTGCTGAAGTTCATTGGGATTATGCTTTACTATGGAGAGATTTGATGCTACTTGAAAACCAGATTCCATTTTTTGTGCTTAACATGCTCTATAACAAGATTGCAAAATCTTGGTACCAAATTGCCTCTCCCCCTAGTAAAGAGGATTATCCCGATTTTGTGAGCTTGGTTCTCAGAGTCCTCCGGGATTAATCTTCCTCGTGAGAGATACCCCAAAGAGGAGGAGGTGCTACATCTTCTTCATCTAAAACATTTGTCCCTTGATCCATGCCTCATTCCTGACCAATGCCCGAAGACATTCTGGAGGCTGTGGGGGATTTATGATGCTTTTAATGCTTATAAACCACGAAATGGAATGGTAATTCCCAGAGCAAATAAGCTTTCTGAAGCGGGGATCAGATTGCAAAAGATTAAAATTCCAAAAGCATACAATAAAGACTTCCATTTGAAGGTATCTTTCAGAGATGGGACGCTCGAGATACCTCGATTATTGGTGAATCACTTAACATGCCATGAGTTGAGAAATTTGATCGCCTTTGAGCAGTGTGCAATGCATCGTGGTATTCCTCGCCATTTTACTGACTATTGCATGTTTCTGGAAAATTTAATTAACACAGTCGAGGATGTTCGGGTTCTTCGAAGAAGTGGAATTCTCTACAACCTTCTAGGCAGTGACACCATGGTGGCCCAGTTGTTCAATGATCTCTGCAGAAGCATTGTTTTTGATTTCGAGCGACATTCCTATATTGAGTTATACAGAGAAGTGGCGGTGTTCTGCGAAATCTCTCGCCGCACGTGGCATGCATATCTCATGCACAACTACTTCTGCAACCCGTGCACAATCTTCTTCATGATGGCTTCTATTCTCATACCACTACTTTCTTCGCTGTATTTTTTTAGAGTAGATCCGCCCCTCCTGAAACAGTTTCCCTTGATGGATGATTCCTCTCTCTCTCTCTCTCTCTCTCTCTCTCTCTCTCTTTTTATTTTTGGATTACCATGGATGATTTCATACAGGGGATAGAAACTAGATGCAAAATTATACCATCCTTCTTCAGTCTTTGCAGATTATAGAAAGATCTATGGGTGGTGGAGCTCCTTGTGTCTCTTAGACGGCCCCTCTATTAATTGTAGGGATATCTTCTCAAGACTGTCTTTCTTAGTGATCAAATTCTCTTTTTGAAATAGAGTGCAAAAAGTGTAGGGAGGAAGAAAAACAAACGACATTACTACATCCCTGTTATGAAACAAACAACAAACCCTTGGAAATCATATCTCACCATTTCTAATTTCTAATTTGGTGTCTTGGTTTCTTGGATGCAATTGCTAGGGTACTTCCACTGCATCATAGGAATCTCGGGTGATTATCAATAACTCTTTAAAGTAGGGTTCAATTAAAAAAAAACCATCTTGTGGGAATCATTTTGCCTTGAGTGAACCTTGGTCCTCTTCTAGGATTCTTCTTACAATGAACTGATGAAGAAGGGGAAAGAGCAATCATCTATGACTTTGTAGTCCTTGGCCACAAACTGGTCGCCATTGCTAGAGCTGCTACTGTGAGCATAATCTTTTTCCTTGATTTTTTTAATTATGTGAATATTTGAATTCTCATTTTGAAATAAGGATTGGCTTAAACTCATCTGTGAACTCCTTAGTTGGCAGCGTTTGTTTTTCATAAACAAGACTTCTACTCTGTTCTTGGTGTCTAGAACGATGCCTCCAAATCTGAACTAAAGACTAGTGAGTGACTATTGATTTTGTTTCTTGTGCAACCCTAATAACATTTTACCTTATCGGGATCCTAGTACTTCATCAGTTCTTTAGGTTACTCCCTCTAATCATAATAAAAAACTAAAGTCAGATGAGAAGGAACCAAGTGCTGAAAAAAGAGTACTATGAGAGTGTTTCCAGGACTTTTGCATTCTCGGAGAACCTGTATTTGTCTGAGTATACATTTCCTTGATAAAGGAAATGTATACTCCGTAACATGGCCCTTTAGACCATGTTTTTCTGTCTTTAAATAATTTTTTGACTAAAATGAAGGCATTAGTGAAAAAAATACTTATGAGAGTCAAGCTACTGAGAGTTTGATACAAATAAAATCCATGTGAGCTTGGTATCCCCCAACCCTTTCAAGGATTTACCAATGCAAAACACGTGGGGTTCTCTAATATCTGAAAGGGACGCTTGGTTTGGGACTGGTCTTCGTCTCTCAAGGTAAGATGAGCCTTGAAATTCATACTGCTAACTTTCTTGGGTCTGCGTCTGATAGTAGACTAATGATCGGCAATTGTTAGCCTCTTCTGGGGAACTTGACTAAAAATGGCAGAGCAAAAAGGAGGAAATCATTTTATGTTCCACCACAAAAATAGAGAATTGAGCAATGATAATGAACCTCCACCAGTATATACCCTGGACCTCCATAACACTTTATGGATCAGGATGGGCGCCCAGCTGATTACCACCCTCCGTCTTCTTAAGTTTAGCTCGCCTATCATTTATCTTCTTCCTCCGATAACCAAGGGAAGGTAGGATCGTATCACAATGATGCATGAAATTAGCGGAGAATTGTGGATCATTGGGATCCTAAATGAGCTCAAGAATTGAAGCGGAGGAATGAATCAAACTCTTTTGTGATGACAAATCAACTTCAGTGTTGTACACAATCCGGTTCAACATGATTCAATGAAACATGTTGAGATTGTTAGGCACATCGTCGAAGAGAAAATAGATTCTTACCTTATCTGCACTCTAAATGTTGGGTCAGAAGATCAAGGGCAGATATTCTTACAAAGGGGTTGCCATGAGAGCAGTTCAGAAGAGTGGGAAAGATAGATATTCAGTCCTCAACTTGAGGGGGGAGAGTTGCATTAATTATTTGTTATTATTTAGTGTAATTGATTTTGTCCATTGCACCTTATAAGTAGGTGACTGTGCAAATTAATGATTAATGCATTTTCTTTATTATTTTCCTAACTACCAATTCACCAAATTGATATGATGCTCCTCACCCTAATTTGGGAGTGAATCTAGGGCTCACTCCATTAGAAGCAAAAAGAAATTTTTTTTGTTTGCAATTTGTCGTTTGTCATGTTCTACAGAAACATTTGGTAGTCCATCAAGAAATAAAAAAAATTTCAATTTGCTCTAGAAAGCTCAAGTAAAACGTTTAGTTTGCCGGAGGTGAAATTTGTCAAAATTTTGTTTTCAACGGATAATCAAACTATCTTGAATTTGATAGAAGTGAGGCATATCTTTGCGGGATGTTCGTACAGTCCATATTTGGCATTTATCTAAATGATACCTAAAATGCATACCATGTCTAGAGCATCATCTCTGTTCCTTGAATCTAAATAGATGCGCATCAACAATTTTATAGCATAGGAACCCATAAAATAGTTTCAAATTTTCAAAAAAAAAATTCATATAATAGATAATTTATCATTCCCTGTTCGTTGTAAGAAAATCTGAGAAGAGGACCAAGGTTCACCACTCAAAACGACATAATTCCCATGCAAAAGTTTTGTTATTCATAAAAAGGAGAAATTTCTGGGATGGAGTGGAATAATGAAAGTGCCAATTCTTGAGTTGTCTTTCTCACCTTTGAAAGGATGCAAAGTTCTCCCCTCCTTTGCAGGGGGTGGGGCCTTCTCAAAATTATCATAAAGAAAGTACTAGTGAAAAATTAGATCGAGAATAGCAGCCATCGCAAAGAAGATTGCCCACAAGTTGTTGAAGGAGCTGTGCAGGAGATTTGCAAACCACCTGCAGCGAGGGATTTCACAGAACTCCACCACATCTTTGTATAACTCTGCATAGGAGTGACACTCGAAATCGAAAATAATATTTCTGCGGAGATTTTTGAACAACTGCCACCTTAGAGTCATCACCAAGAAGGTTATAGAGAATTCCACTTCTTCGAAGGATGCCAACATCCTTGACTGTGCAGATTAGACTGTTGAGAAACATGCAATAGTCAGTGAAATGGCGCAGAACATGATGATATGCTGCACACTGCTCAAAGGCGATAAGATTTCGCAGCTCATGGCGTGTTGAGCTATTCACCAATAACTGAGGAATCTCAAGCGTCCCATGTTTGAAAGAAATCTTTAAAAGGAAACCTCTTACTGTATTCTTTTGGAATATTAATCTTCTGGAATTTGATCCTTGCTTCATAAAGCTCCTTTGCACATGAAATTAGAACTGGGTCTCTTGATTTATCAACAGTACATGCATCAGACATCCCCAACAACCTATATAATCTCCAACGACATATATCAGGAATGAGGCATGGATCGAGGGATAGATGCAGAAGATGCAGAAGATGTAGCACCTCCTCCTCCTTAGGGTATCTCTTCGGAGGAAGATTGATCCCGAGAATCTTGAGAACCAAGCTCACGAAATCATGATAGTCATCCTTGTACCAGAGTTTTGCAATCTTGTTGTAGAGTTTGTTAACAATGAAGAAAGGAATTTGGTTTTCAAGCAGCATCAAATCTCTCCACAGAAAAGCATAATCCCCTGGGACTTCAACAGTATCAGATGCAGCCCTAATGGGGCCAAATCTTAAGCAGACTCCAACGACAAAGCATCCATCAATCATGAACATTTCTGCAAATTGGTCATTAGACATTTCAGTCTCCTGCATATAATGATACTTTGCTTGCAGCTGGAGACTTCCTTGATTAATATATCAAGTGTTTTATCCAAAATTTTGCCACTTATGAAGCGGAGATTCTCTATTTTTGTTTTCTTCTTTCGAAGCAAATTGCTCTTTCCATGGTGGAGAGGCCTGATGGACACCAGCATCGGCTCAAAAGCTTCGACGTCTTGATTTCTTAACCTGGTATCAACCATCCAAGTCGTAGGCCTCTAATCTCGTAACCGCATTTCTTCCAGAAGGAGATCTTTGAACTTATTTTTCAAAGTAGCCACCTAGCGCCACCTGCTCCCAACTAGTTCGAGATTGACTTGATTGGATCCCTCCATCGAAGTTGCCTCTTTTGAATACATAGAGATTCAATCCTTCCCCCGCCCCTGTTGTAGATGAATTTTACTCTGTTTTACTGTTTATGCTAAGAATTACATTAAAGAATATCAATATAATCTACCTTGATTTCTTCCAATCTAGATCTACTCCGTCTCTCTCTCTAAGCTCGTAGGTCAAACATTTTTTTCTCACTCTCTTTTTCTTCCTCTCTCTCTATGTCTCTGAATTCTTTAATTTTCTTTATAAGTTGAACAAAATCTCAAACTTCAACGGCTAGGTGTCAAATGGAGAAAGCAACCTTTTTTGAGATCAAAGGTGACTTTTGATCTCTCTCTCTCTCTCTCTAAGCTTGTAGGCCACAAACTGGATATCTCCCTCCTTTGTCTTCCTTTCCAGGATATTCCAGATAATTAACCAATTTCTATGATTCTTGCAAGTCTTTCAAGAAGAATTCATCGAGATAAACAGATGGAATCACTGGAATTATTTATAAAATTTTAATTGATCCCTAATGATGGCAGAATTCTAGATATATGAGGAACTCTAAAGATCTGATTTAAGATCATATATGTATATGTAATCCAACCAAATGTAGATCTTATGATCTAGATGTAACTTCATATTATAAACTGGAGTTCAACTTCATATCTGGAAATCATAACACATGACATCTAAATGATGATGAGTAATAAAAAAGGACAACTTAACTCAGAACAGAGACTGCTGTTCTCCGGAACTAGAAGCTCAGAGACAACACACTTTCATGGAACGATCGCAGGGTGAACACAAGAGATGTATTTGTTCACAGGATTTGAAGAAGCCCTAAAAGGTAATATAGGGAGAGTCATCCGAGTAAGAGAGATAGACTTTGGGAGATTTAGGGAGGGACATGGTGGGGATCGAGAGAATCAGAGAGGGAGAAAGAGAGAACAGGATTCGAGAGATTTTGAGAGATAGAGGGAGAGGTGAGAGGGATATTGGGCGAGAGGGGGACGTTGAAAGAGAAAGAGAAATTGGGAGATTTGAGAGAGCGAGGGAGAGGTGAGAGGGGGGACATTGAAAGAGAGAGAGAAATTGGGAGATTTGAGAGAGTGACGGAGAGGAGAAGAAAGAGATAAGCATAGGCATTAGACTTAGAAAAGCTATGAAAAAATGAATGAAAGAGAAAAATGGGTGAAGGAAATGGGCAGCCGGATCGCGCTGGTCTAACTTCCTTGGTCATATTCATTCAGTCTCAGACTCTTGGCATATCAAGACCGCTACTTGAGCTTCCACATAACACGCAAATAAGAAATGAGATGTGTTTTGCAGTAAGATTGGTATTTTTGTGAGAGTAATCAGGGACTTTGGTAAAGTTAATTTTCTTTTCATTTTCATTTCTATTTCTTAATTTTTTTAAGGTTTACTCGGCATTTAACTAGCCTGTCTTTACAAATTCCCAACTCTTCAATTCTCTTTCCGACAGCTGCAAAGATCTCTCCTCCACTTTCTGGAGAGAAGATCCGTCACAGATAATTTTATGTTTCTAGATCTTCAAGAAGTGTTACTGTATGCAATAAGGCTATTTGTGAGAGATCATGAAAAAAGAGCCCTCACCAAAAGAGGAATCATCAGATAGATCATGATCAAACTCTTGAGTTCTTGAGATTATGACTCTCCAAGCTCAAAGAGACAACAACTCAGATTTGTATTATGTCTTGACAATAACAGATCAAGAGAGGAATCATCCATCAAGAGGAACTGTTGCAGTAGGGGTGGAGCCTACTTTTTGGGAAAAACAGTAAAGAAAGTACTGGTATGAGAGAAAAATAGGATGAGGACAGCAGCCATCACCAAGAAGACTGTCCATGAGTTGCTGAAGTAGTTGAGCATGAGATATACAAGCCACTTGTGGTGAGGGCTTTCACACAATACCGCCACTTCTCTGTATAACGTGGTGGAGGAGTGCTGCTCTGGATCGAAAATAACGTTTTTGCAGAGATTGTTGAACAACTGGATCACCTCGGAGTCATCGCCCAGTAGGTTCAAGAGAATTCCACTTCTTTGAAGGACTCTAATATCCTCAGCTGTGTTAATTAGATAGTTTAGAAACATGCAATAGTCGGTGAAATGGTGAGGAATACGAGGATAGATTGCACAGTGCTCAAAGGCGATAAGATTTCTCAGCTCATGGTCTGTAAAGTTATTCACCAATAACCAAGGCATCTCAAGCATCCCTATCTCTAAAAGCTACCTTCAAATGGAAGTCTTTATTGTATTCTTTTGGAATTTTAATCTTCTGGAATTTGATCCCCACTTCATAGAGCTCCTTTGCACCAGGCATTTTCACTGGATCTCGCAATTTTTTAGCATTAAGAGCATCAAATATCCTCAACAACCCACAGAATCTCTTAGGGCATTCGTCAAGAATGAGGCGTGGATCGAGGGACAAATGCTTCAGATGCAGAAGATGTAGCACTACATCCTCTTTGGGGTATCTCTCGCGAGGAAGATTGATCCCAAGGATTTTGAGAACCAAGCTCACAAGATAGGGATAATCATCTCCATGGACGGTATAGGCAATATTGTACCAGTCCTTTGCAATCATGTTATACAGCTTGTTAAGCACAAAGAATGGAATCTGGTTTTCAAGCAGCATCAAATCTCTCCATATTAAAGCATAATCCCATGGGACGTCAGCAAAAACAGATCCAGCCCTAATGGAGCAAAATCTTAAGCATACGCTGATGATAAAGCAGCCATCGATCACAAGCATTTTTGCGAATTGGTAGTCGGACATTTCAATCTCCTCTAGATATTGATCCCTTGCTTGACCTATGCAGCTGGAGACTTCATCGATTAATATATCAAATATTTTGTCAGTGACAAACCAGATATTATCTATTTTTCTTTTTTCCATTTGGAGCAAATTGCTCTTTCCGTGGTGGAGAGGCCCGATGGACACCAGTTTCGGCTCATAAGCTTCAGGATCTTGATTTCTTAACAGGGTATAGACCCTCCTAATGGTAGGCCTCTCACCACGTAACTTCATCTCTTCAAGCTCGAGATCTTCGACCTTATTTTTCGAAGTAGCCACTGCGGGTTGCGTGCACCCTACTAGCTCGAGATCGACTTGATTGGATCCCTCCACAGAAGCCGCCTCTATTTTAAAGAGAGAGATATAGTCCTTCCCGCCTCTGTTGTGTATATCTTTATTCTGTTTATTATTTCTGTCAAGATGTAAAATAAAAAATTAATCTTCCTTGATTTCTTCCAACCTAGACCTACTTTATCTCTCTCTCTCTCTAAGCTAGTACATCAGAAAAAATCTCTCATTTTCTTCCTTTCTCTCTATGTCGCTGAATTCTTTAATCGTGTTTACAAATTGAACAGACTCTCAATATTCAATGACTGGGTGCGAAATAGCGAAAGCTATTCAAAAGAGGTAGAGAGGGGATCGGGAGGTCGAGAGAGAAACATTATGAACGATAAAGAAAATCGCCGAGAGAGTAGACTGACCTGCAGATTTTGAGATGTGAGTTGAAGAATTGATTCTGGACAAGATGAACGGCAGCGGAAGCTAGTTTCTCTCCGATGAATCCGCTGATGAGCCCTGTCTTCCTCTCTTGAGGCGGTTAGAATCGAGGGGAATGAAAATGAAGGTCACCAAACGGTTAGAAAACCGTTTAAATAGGGACCGGTAGGGTCCACATAAAACGGTCCTAGGGTTCTGCATTCTAATCTGGGAACGGGTCCGGCGGACCCGCTTTGAGGAAAAAATTCGGGGTTAGGCCCGTTTCCGGTTTTTTCTGATACGGGGTTAGACCCGAAACGGAGGTACGACTGGGAACGGTTTCCGTGTAAGGAAAAAGAGTTTTCTCTCTCTCTCTCTCTCTATCCTTCGCTGTATGTCAAAATTCCTTTCTCTATCTCTCTCTATCTCTATTCGCCTATTCTCTCTTGTTTCTTCTCACTTCACACGCTCTCTCAATTCCTCTCCCTCTTTCGATCCTTTTTTTTATATCAGTTTATCTAATTCTCCCAGTGTGTTCTCTCCCTCTCGTTCTCCCTCTCCCCCGATATTTTCCAATCTCTTTGGGTGACTATCTCTCTGTATATGCCCCTTCGGCTCCTATGATTGCTACCCCAATGACCTGCTCTCTCTCTCTCTACCGTCGTATTACGTTCTTAAATTTGCCATCTACATCCCTTACTCATTTTGTTTCTGTTTATCTCTCCCTTTTTCCCCTCCTTCCTCTCTCTCTCTCTCTCTATCTCTCTCTTCTTCCTTTTTCCCTACTTCCCACCTCTCTCTCCCCTCCTCTCCTCATCTCTCTCACTCCTCTCTCCGTCCCTCGCTCCCTCATCTCTTCGCTCTCTCTCCTTCCCTCACTCCCCTTATCTCTCTTCTCTCTCCTTCCCTTACTCCCATTAACCCTCTCCTCATCTCCCGTCTCTCCCTCCTTCCATCCATCTGCTCTCTCTTCTGTCTCCGTCCCTCCCTCCCCTCGTCTCTCTTCTCTCTCTCCTCATCTCCCTTCACTCTCTCCCTCCTTCCGTCCTTACCTCATCTCTCTCTCTCATCCCCCTCACTCCCCTCATCTCTCGCGCCCCATGCCTCTCTCTGTCTCTCTCCCCCTCCCTTTCATCTCTCGCGCCCCTTGCCTCTCTCTGTCCCCCCCTCTCATCTCTCGCCTCCTTGCCTCCTCTTTCTCACCCTCCCTCACTCCATCATGCTCTCTCTCTCTCCCGGCCTCCCTCCCCTCATCTCTCGCCCCCTGGTTCCTCTCTCCAGAAGTCTCTTTCTTCCCCTTTTCCCCTAGCCTCTAGGGCTCTAAAACTACCTCTTGAGACCATGTTTTTCCTAACACAATCCATGGCAAGACTGAGCTGCCGTGGCATGGCCCGTCGCAAGCCTAGCATGGCCCAAGACACTAGTAGCTCGTGATTGTAGTTAACACCATGCATTGACCGCCACAAAGTTTCAATGATTCTCAGAAGATTTTCAAATCAGATGGAAGAAAAGAGAGTGCAAAATAATCATGTGTACAGAGCAGGAGAGAGATAGAGAATCAGATAGACGAAGCTGTCTATCTGATTCTGTTGACATCCTTTTGAGACATTTTGAGTATTAAAATGTCAACTTGAACAAATATTATAAATTTTGTGATTCTTGCAAGAAAATATCTTGTCATTGTCTGTGTTTTTTGAAACCTCAAGAGTGCACAAATGGCATAAAAATTCATGTCACGATATGGCTATGGTGTGTTGGTTTGTCGTGCACCGTGTGTCAGTTGCGAGCTTCACTAGTCTTTCTCTCTCCTTTTTTATGGATATTATATGACCTCTAAGCCAATCACACTTCCATGTATCTCATTTATGTTCATTGAAATGAAATTTATTCATTTTCATTCATGTGTGATGTTTGTAATGAAGTCTATGAGCATATACAATAACTATGTGAATTATGATGAGATCATAATATAGTGATTACTAGTCTTTAAACATATATTCTAAAAATTTCTTTTCGTGGGATATTCGAGAGAGACATCGGATTATCTGAAAAGAATAACACTATCTAAGTTTGACTGATATGATTGTTGGGTTCTGATGTCGATAAACTTTCTAAATTTTGATTAAAACATCGAATGCAATGAAAAACATTGAATCAGTTATTCAAAATACTAAGCCACCAAGAACAGTTGATCCTATCATATATTATGAATGAGAAAAATATACTTACAGGGTTTCCTTGAAAGAGTTCTTGAAGCTATTCACGTGTCTAGCCTCTAGCGGTATCCACATGGTCTCCGGATTAATAGATCTCCTCTTTAAAGCTCTTCACCAAGAGAGAAAGAGAAGAAATGAGAGAATTCCTACAAGGCTTGCATGGGCACCTTAAGTTGTGGTTGTTCTACTCCTATTTATAGACATTTGATATAAGATTTTTCATAAAAGCCCTCATAATTATGTCTATATCCACCAACATCCATAGAACTTATGTATGTGACCCTCTAGGTTCATATATCTTACTAGTTAGTAACTCTATAGACCAAATAACACCTTTGTTAGAGAATTAGTTTTGATGTTATACATCGATTGAATGGATGTATAACTGATTAGGGAAAGAATTTAATTTTCTCTTTTCATTTTTAGTTATGTTTGTATCATTATATTTTCAGTTCTATTCATCATTAAAAAATTTCATTAATGTTAGGCTTTATTATGTCATATTCCCCACTATTTTCATATCATTATTTTCCACTAACCGACTAATGTTTCCATGAAGATTTTTATTTGTCTCAGGAACTTATTACTTCAAATAGCTGTATCACAGATGCATTATACATGAAACTAAATCAGTTGTTAATGCTGCTAGCATATATAGATGTATATATATATATAATTTTGATAATACTATTATTTCCTATAAATCATTATTAGGGAATTATCGTAATTATAGTCATTATTACCGGCTTACTTAAAGCCTTACCAGTCCCGTTTTCTAGGGTTACGACTTTTCTTCTTTGGCTATATTCAAAGCTGAAAAATAGTGAGAAAAAGAAAGGTCTGGAGATTGAAAGGGCGAAAAAGGCATTCTATGGGATCTTGTGATCAGGAAGACGACAATCAGTGCATCTCTCTTCTCTGATTTTTCTGCGACAGACAGAATCTACTCTCCATTGTTTTCGGATATTTGAAGAAGACCTCGTACTCACTCTTCTTATCTTAACTCTTAAGTGGATTTATTTATGTTTCCTCCAAGTCTCAAACATTCGAAAATCTAACTCTCTTTGGTTTTTCCCTATCTCATCATTTGGTTTTATTTTCTGTGTTTCTCTCGCCGATATTCCCCAAATCTGTCGTATCTTTAGTTCATTAGTGATATTCTATCTCCAAATTGCTCATAGTCTTAATCTGAAGCTTTTGTTGGTTGTCCGAAGCATTCTATTTTAGGTATATTCTGTGAATCGTATTATTTTCTTTAAATCTATTGTCTGAGTTTTTTTTTATACTCGAGGTTTCGTAATTCCGATAAATATATATATATATATATATTGATATTAAGTCTACTCCACTGTTGAAATAAGATCAATATATTTGTCTAAATCATTAGTCAGTGCCTATAACTAATCTGTGTAAGCTTCAGATTTTTGGTTGTGCGTTTCTTTAATTAATTATATAGACTTGAGTAGAATTAGGTGATGCTGATCTAATGTCATTCTCTGCAGTGGTCCTATTTCCAAATTGGTGAGTATTTTAAATATAATCAGCAACAGTGAAGTCTCTATTGTTCATTAAGTTAGCTTGCATCAAAGCATATTAAATCTTGATTGGATAAATATCTACGTGTTGCTTTAATTTCATTCTCTGTAGTGAAGTAGTCTTGAAGTTGGTGAGCTCTATTTGGATAAACAGTAAAGGTCAAGTTGTTCCATTTAACTAGCTTATTTAAAGGTAGATTAAATTAGTTTAATCATACTTCTATTTTCGTTTTCTATTTTCATTGACTGCAGTGAAGTCCTTATCTGATTAATTAGTCCCTAGTTATATACATTTAGGCCATTGAATCATAATTTTAAATTAGCATTTTATTTTAAGTTAAATTCAATCATACCAATTGATTTTCTGCAGTTTTTCTTTTGTGTTAAGTTTGTCTCTTGTTATACTAGACAAGAAAGTTCATTCCGCAGTTGAAAAGAAAAATAGACAGTGAGCTATGATTGGAGAGTGAATTCTTAGCTTGAGCCTATCCTAAGAGTCAACTGAAGTCAGGAAAGTCAATCTGTGTCAGAGAAAGTCAACCGTAGAAGAAAGTCAACTTTAGGTCAATAGTCAACTCAAAGTTAACAAAAGTCAGGAAAGTCAACTTTAGGTTTAGAGTCAACTCCAGTAAGTTAAAGTCAACCCAAGTAATACAAGTCAACTTGATTGGTCAAAGTCAACCCTAAGGCAAAAGTCAACTCTATCAGAAAGTCAACGTTAGTCAGAAAAGTCAGCTCTGTCAAAAAATCAATGTTAGTCAGAAAAGTCAACTCTATCAAAAAGTCAACTCTAGACAAAAAGTCAATCTTTGATAGAAAGTCAACTCAGGTCAGAAAGTCAATCTTTGATAGAAAGTCAACTTAGTTCAGAAAGTCGATCTTTGATAGAAAGTCAACTCAGGTCAGAAAATCAATCTTCAACAGAAAGTCAACCTTTAGTAAAGTCAACCCTAGGTTAGAGAATCAAATCCTGAAGTAGGAGTCTTGTATGTCATTTACCTTTAAATTTACTCTCACTTGTTTGCTATAGTCATCTCATATAACTAGTAGCATTTAGATAACCATATCATTGCATTCACACACACGCGGAGGACGGGAGCGTCTCATTCGTTGAGACGAGAAGGAGTCAAGACTTCGGGAGCAGGAAGACCGGGTGAAGCCGGAAGACGAGGTCTCAATTTATCGGCGGTCGGCAGCATTAGCGGAAGAGGCACGACAAGGCGTGAAGGGACGAGCGATCGCATGGAGATCGACCTAAGGAAGTCAAGTCATCTAAGAGCCGAGGAGGTCGAGACCTAGTGTGTAGTGCCGTAGGGACAGGTAAAGGTGAGTGTTAGATTTGTCGTAGGGGGCAAATCTAAATCCTTGTATTTGAACATTGTCCTTCACCCATTTGAGGGGTGAGAGGATTAGGTTTCATTTGGTGAGGAGTAGGCTCCAAGTCTATAGTACTCGGGACTGGATTAAGGGACATTAGGTCCCCCAACCAGTATAATAATATTTGGTGCATCGAGAGGACAAGAAGTGAGTGATTAACCAACGAATTTTAGTAAATAGAAAAAGTAGAGAATAAAAATTAAAATTAACATATAACCTAATTCACTCCCCCTCTTAGGTTAAACCACCGCCCTATTGGGACTTTTCAACCCTTATTGGTCAACCTTAATTAATTATCCACATCCACATATAGATTAATTAATCAAGGATCGATTTAACCCAATCGATAGGTTGAGTTGCCAGCCCGTTGATGACAAGCTACACCACGTACACTAGGAGATATGGAGTATATAAGAATTCACTTATGGAACCTTCTCGTCATCGATTATCGTGTATATATAATCCTTCATCCACATTAGACACATGAATGACTTAGGGTATAGTCAATTGTCAAACCCTAATCGGTCACTCAAGTTAGTATTGATGTGTGTAGAAATCATCGGGAACTCTTTCTCCGATATTTCTACTATCTTGGCCAAGGATTTCATCTTATCTCATTTCTTGAGTCAATCTCCTCAAATACTGAGGGTGAATGATTTCATCTTGATCACACAATCATCTCCGTGAACTTCATGTCGTATCCAATATATGCCGTTTTAGATATTCCGGGGCTAGGGATTCGTAAGTCATAATCAAAACACAATCATCCATCTACAAGATGTCTTGGGTGTCTCAAGTCAAAGGACCACATACACAACCATGACATGAATCAACCTGATTGACAGTTAGGTATAATGCAATTTAGGGATTCATACAGATCAATTCAGTGAACTTTTTCTCCAAAGAGCACCCACTATCTATCTTTAGTGTCTCTACACCAATGGCTATAGGATCAGTCATACTCATCATATGAGTTGGATTACATAGTGTTATTCTTTATGAATAATTCGATTTCCTTCTCGAATATCCCAGAAATAGGAATGTTTAGAACATATGTTTAAAGACTAGTGATCAATACATTATGATCTCATCATAATTCACTTAGTCATTGCATTTGCTCATGGACTTCATTGCAAACATCAAACAAGAATGACAATGAATAAATTTCATTTCAATGAACATAAACAAGATACATGAAAATAGAATTGGCTTATAGGCCACATAATATCCATCATTAATGATTATGGCTGATCTTATAGCCATTGGTGGGGAGACAATAAGTATAAATAGTGGGTGCTCTTTGGAGAAAGAGTTTACTAAATTAATCCACATGAATCCCTTAATGGTAATTACACCTAATTGTCAATCAAGATGATGTATGTCTCATTTGTGTATGTGATCCTTTGACATGAGACACCAAAGACATCTTATAGATGGATGATTATATTTTGATTATGACTTACGAATCCTTAGACACGGGATATCTAAAACTTGATATATTGGATAAGACATGAAGTCCTCAAAGATAGAATCATCCACCCTTGATATTGGAGGAGATCAACTCAAGAATAAAATGTAATGAAATCCTTGGCCAAGGAAGTAGAAATATCAGAGAAGTTCCCGATGATTTCCTACACGCATCAGTACTAACTTGAGTAACCAATTAGGGTTTGATAGTTGACCGTGCCCTAAGTCATTCCTAGTCTCACACAGATGACAGATAATATATACATAGTAATCAACAACGGAAAGGTTCCATAAGAGAGTTCTTATATGCTCCATATCTCTGAAAGTAAATGGTGTAGCTTGGCAACCAACGGGCTGGCAACTCAACCTATAGATTGGGTTGAATCGATCCTTAATTAATTAATCTATATGTTGATGTGGACAATTAATTATGGTTGACCAATAAGGTGTTATTTGGTCTATATAGTTATTAACTAACGAGAAATATGGACCTAGAGGGTCACTGATAACATGCAAATTAAACATGAAAATATATGATTATTAGTATAAATTAAGGCATACAACATTCAATTCTTATGCATCTTATCATATTTTTTCAGTGTTTATCTATCATTCTATGAAAAAATTATTATAATATCAAAATGTAATAATTTAGGGTTAATTATGATAAATTAAGAAGAATATTTTTTATTCCTATCTTTACTTGAGATTATAGTTTGTTTTTAAGGCTTAATAATAAGATAAATTATTTTATATACAGTCATATATTTTTCTAAGTTTTAAAATCTAAAAGAAATGAGTGTATTTTTGAAATAGAAATTTATTCTCTTGTTATTTATTAAATTTGACTTTTTATAATGATAGATATTTAATTTCTGATCTAATGAAATAAATTTGGATTAATTTGGAGTTATATTTTAAAATATGTGAATTTTATAATTTCTAGTAATTTTTTTCAGATTTTTTTTGAATTTAAAATCAATTTATTCAAATTAAATTTATTAATATATATTTTTTATCACGTGCTGACGTGGCATGAGCAGAAAAGCGGTGCCACATGGAGACATATGAAACCGCCTCGTGCCGCACATGTGTACATGTGCGCGCTTGTGCGAGTGCGCGCTTGTACGTGTGTGCGCATGTGTGCGCGCGCGTGTGATTAAGGAGAAGCAACCTGTTAAGGATATTCACTAACTCCTTAATCATGTGTACCTTATATACACATGTATTCTCTTTAATTTTTGTCACGTGAGACTATGTTTTCTTGTTTTAAGTGCGCAGGTGATGTGGCGTTACGTGGATCGTCCGATATGTGTATTAAATGAAGACTGTTGATCGTCACTTGTACGGGGACGGGGGGAAGGGGTGTACATGGCACATTTCTACTCGTTTGAAAATCAATTTAAAAATGAATTAATCTTAGCCATTCATCAAAAGATTTATAATGGCCGAGATTAAAACCGACAAAGACGCATCCGAAACATTAGATCAAGATCCAACAGATGGCGTTTCACGTGTTACTTATGACGCGCGTGACATGATGAAATCTCAAGGGTTCATCTGAGATCCAACAAACGTGAATTAATAATAAGGATTCGAAACCTGAAGTTTCATTAGAGCCATTGATCTAATAGTTAAATCTTGATCTAACGATTACTCTCAATTTGCCCTATACATTGAGATATTCTTCGACGATGTGAAACATTCTTGGGTTTTTTGAGTAATTGAACTGTCTAGACACCAAATGTGTTGAATCTTTTGCTTTCAATCGCTTCTAGACCAATTTCCGAATCCACGGAGTTCTTGAAAGTGAGATTTTGTTGAGAGAACAAGAAGAAATGGACTATTGAACATCAACGATCATTTTTCTAATTCGGGAATGAAAAGCCTTTAATCCAGTGAGTAATTGGATCAATTCGAGCGTAATCTTGAATAAGAGATCGAGTTTCATTATAATATTTCTTCCTAGAGCTTTAGATTTGAATTTTTAATCGTAATTTTAGTCAATTTTGGTTTTTTGTGATTTTAATATTCAGACATTTCTATCTCATTCACTCGACAATTTCTTCGTGAATCTTGATCCAAATTCTATGATTTTTGATTTCGTGGATTTGCCTTCGAGTCTTCTTTACTAAAATATCAATTTCCTGATTTCTCACCACATTTCATTGTCCGATTTAATCGAATTTCAAAAGATCTATCAAAATTCCCTTATTTCTCCGTGGATTCGACCCTTATTCACCACTATACTTCTTAATTCATGATTATTCTATAAAATGAGTGAGTTTGGATTAATTTTGTATGCTTAACTGTGTGTTTTCAACGACCTCGCGCTCTTGCTTTGTTAGTCACACATTTCTATGGATGTTGGTGGATATATACATCATTATAAGGGTTTCTATGAAAAATTCACATATCAAATGTCTATAAATAAGAGGAGAATGACTACAACTCAAGGTACCCGTGTAAGCCTTGTAAGAATTCTCTCTTTTATTTTCTTTCTCTCTTGGTAAAGAGCTTTGAAAAAGAGATCCAACCATTGAGAGATTTTGTGGATACCATTAGAGGCTAGAAACTTGAATAAGTTCAAGAACTCCTTCAAGAGAACCCTATAATTATGTTTTCTCATACATAGTAGATGATAGGATTATCTATTCTTGGTGTCATAATGGTTTGAATATCCGATTCACTTTATTCCGCTGCATTGGATGTTTTGATCAAAATTTTTGAAGGCTTATCAATCTTAGAACTTAACACTTTTTTCCTTAGTCCCTCCCTCTCTTTCACTCTCTCTCAATTTTGTCTTTGATTCCTAAATGGATTTAGAGCCGATTCAAGTGATTTTTTTATTCTATTAAAAGGTCTTTGAACCTTCTTTCTTAATCTATAGTTTTCTTAATTTCTCACCTCATTTCACCATCGAATAAGATCACACTTGATAGGGGCACATTTAGGGCCCTTATCTTGACTTCATATATATAGACCTATGTACTCTCTTTTCCTAATATAATTTTAGGGTATGTACATTGATTTTCACAAATGGGCAAGTGACCCTAAGTGGCTACTTTGACAAATAGGGTCAAAGATCTCTTGTTGGAAGAGACTCAGATTAGTAATCACATGCATACTATTGGAGGTTCTATACCTGATGAGAAATCAAGACCCAAAAGCTTATGAACCAATGTTGGTGTCCATCGGGTGTCTCCACCATTGAAAGAGAAATTTTCTTCAAATGGAAAAGATAAAAATGGAGAATCTCTGTTTGATCATAAGTGGAAAAATGTTGGATAAAACACTCGATGAATAAAGCAATGAAGTCTCCACCTGCTTAGATCAAGCAAGGTATCATTATATAGAGGGAATTGAAATGTTTGATGAGCAATTCATGAAAATTCTTATGATAGATGGCTTTTTCTCATTGGGATCTGCATAAGATTCGACCCCATTAGAGCTACATCTGATACTATTGATGTCCTAGGGGTTTATGGTTTACTTTGGAGAGATTTGATGCTTCTTGAAGACTAGATTCCTTTCTTTGTTCTTAACCCTACAAAAATACTGCAAAACTCTAGTACAAGGAAGATTGTCCCGATTTTGCGAGCTAGGTTCTCAAGATTCTCAAGATCAATCTTCCTCATAAGAGATACCCTCATGAGGAGGAGGTTCTAGATCTTTTGCATCTGAAGCATCTATTCCTTTATCCACGCCTCATTCCTGATGTGTGCCATCGGAGGTTATGTGAATTGTTGGGGAAATTTGATGCATATATTGTTGATAAATCAAGAGATCCAGTTCCAATTCCATAGGAGCTTTATGATGTGGGGATCAAATTCCAAAAGATTAACATTATAAAAGAATACAATAAGGAATTTCATTTGTAGGTTTCTTTCAGACATGGGATGCTTGAGATTCCTTAGTTATCGGTGAATAATATAACAAGCCATCGGTAGAGAAATCTTATCGCCTTTGAGTAGTCTGAAATTTATCATCATATTCCTCACCATTTCATTGATTATTACATGTTTCTCAACAATATAATTAGTACAATCAAGGATGTTGTCATTCCTTGAAGAAGCGGATTTCTCCACAACCGTCTCGGTGATGACTTTGGTAGGCATCAAACAATGATGCCTTTCCAGATTTTTATGGAAAGGCTCGTGATCATCTTGAAATGGCATTTGAGGGATGTCATTTGAAAATAGTTCTAGACGGTCTCTCTCACACAAACACCCTAGTTTGTTCTAGATAATTTTTCTCCTGCCTATATAAGCATAGTGAGACCCTCATTGTAAGTGTAACTTCAAGTAAGGAAGTTTAGAGAGCTATTTGATTAGAAACTCTCTTGTGTGTTTGCCTCAAGCTAGAGAAGGTTAAGTTCTTAACCTTGCAAGATTCTTGGTGTCTACAACTCCAAGGCGGTCCAATTGTTCAACAATCTCTACAAGAACATTATTTTCGATTTCAAGCAGCACTCTTACGCTGAGTTATACAAAGACATGGTAACATTCTGCGAAATCCCTTGCAATTGGTGGTGTGAAAAATCTCATGCACCACTATTTCAACAACTTGTGGAAAATCTTCTTTGTGATGGCTGCTAATTTTTAATTCTCATTCTAATTTTTCATTAATACAGTATTTACACTTTCCAAAAAAGCAAAACTAGTACTTTCTTTATGATAATTCTCTGTAGGCCCCACACCCTTGCAACATTTCCCCATGATGGAAGTCTACTACCTTGATCCATTTTTTTAAGATCTACTATGAATTTGACTCATTGTCCCTTTGATCTCAAGAGTTGATCACAATCCATGCAATCATTCTTCTAGTGATGAGGCTGTTTTATTCATGATATTTTAGATAAAGCCTTTACTCAAATTAATGTTTCTTGAAGATCTAGAAACACAAATTGTGTTGTGATGGACCTTTCCTCCATGAAATGCCAAGGGGAGAACCTTGCAACCATGGGAAGGAGAATTCACGAATTGGCACTTCCATTGTTCCACTTCATAACAGCTTGCTAATGAGTATTTTGAATTGCTCTCATGGCAGCCCCCTTGTTAGAATATCTGTCCTTGATCTGCTGACCCAACATATAGAGTGCAGATAAGGTTAGAATCTATTTTCTCTTCAATGAGGTGCCTAACAATCTCAACATGTTTCATGCAATTATGTGCAACATTTGTAGACAATTTGTTGACACAAAAGAGTTAGATCAATTCGCCCACTTGGATCTGGAAAAGATTAATTTCATGCATCATTCCTCAATAATTGGCCTTTGTTGTGGAGCGTGAAATGACTTCCTATTTTTTGCTCTACTTTATTCTTGTGATTGAAGCTTTTTTAAACTATACATCAAAGATTGTAATGCATCTTGTTTTCGTTTATTATTACTGCTCATACTTACTTGTTGGGATGCTTCATGAAGACTTTGGAGACCTCGTCCGAGGGAAGCAATCATAGGAGCCGAAGAGGCTGATTCGACGGCACACTCAATCCCATCCCCATAAGCCAGAAGGCCCGCACAAGTGACCATGCTGCACCCAAAAGTCAACCAAGGAGAAACTCTAGCTGGCTGCACCTTCCGTTTCCTCATTATCTCGTAGAAAGATGCTCTCATGGCCAGCAAACTGGTTCTCTCTGCAGAAGCCACAACGCTGTGGGTCAATGCCTGAATCTTCTCGGTAGAAACCGAGACCTTCACAGCAGAGGCTTTGGTAGTGCTTCCAGCAAACCCAGACGCTAGAATTTTGGAAGGGCCTAGAATTTTGGCAAGTCCTAGAGCAGAAATCCTCTGAAAGGCAGCTACACTTATTTTAATAGAACTGGGCAATTTGTAAGCAATGATTTTGACTAAAGTTGAAGCATGAATGGCTTTTGAGAAGGAGGTTACACCAACAAATGCTGTTGCTCCGGCACCTACTGCCACAACTGGTTTACCTGCCAAAAGCTTCTTCTTTTCTTCTTGTTCAATTGTGCAATCTTCCATTTCTTCAACATAGTATCTTGAGATACCCTTGGAAGCCAGCTCCATTACTCCATTCGGCAGGGTCGTGTTCCAGTGCCTTCGAATTCCTGATAAGCTGCCTGCATCTATGACTGCAACAACAGTTTTGAACTTTTTTGGCGTTATATTTCAAGCTTTGAGCTAAGAGTGCATGACATTTCTCTTCCTCAGGAAGATTATTAAACTCAAGTGGAGAATTACAAGTCTCAATTTTATTGTTTGAAGAATGTGCAGAACTATTCAATGCTATTCTCAAACCTTCAACTGCAATACGAAAGTTTCTTACTTCAGATAGATGCTCAGTATCTACTGATTCCCCTTCGTTAACATCAGTAAGAAGTTTTTGTGCATAGAGAAGAGCATTTCCAATAGATGGAAGTTCAGAAAATAAGTTGTGCAAATCTGCTAGAAGACAGTAAATAGCTCTCGCAATTCTTGTTCAAAAAAAAAAAAAGCTCTCGCAAACCAGGGAACTTGGTAATTGCATAAGTTCTCAGAAATAGGTTTTGATGAACTTGCCATTGACCGTGTAAGTGATTTGACCATTTCTGACTGACACGTGTCATAGAAGAATATTCGTTTTGAGGACAAAGACCCAGTCGATTTAACAGGGACCAGTGCATTGACTGGCAAAAGTTGGTTGTTGGCTCTGTCTACATAACCGCTCTTAGATTTTAAAACAGAGAGGTTCTCATAAGGAGAATCAAGCAATAAGAACTCAGAGTTGACCATTTCGGCTGCTCTCTTTGCAGCAAGCAAGTGGCCATAAAACCCAACGCCAAAAATCTCCTTCAGGATCAAGTTCCCAGCAACACTCTCGTACTCCTCTTTATTGATCTTCTGCAGGAAGCATTGACTGGAAAAAGTTGGTTGTATTTTATTTGACATTGACTGGGCAGTCATTGGTATCCCCCGAAAGGATCGGGGGATACCAAGCTCACATGGATTTTATTTGTATCAAACTCTCAGTAGCTTGACTCTCATAAGTATTTCGTTTACTAATACCTTCATTTTAGTCCAAAAATTTATTTAAAGACAGAAAACATGGTCTAAAGGGCCATGTTACGGAGTATACATTTCCTTTATCCAGGTTCTCCGAGAATGCAGAAGTCCTGGAAACACTCTCATAGCACTCTTTTTCAGCACTTGGTTCCTTCCCATCTGACTTTAGTTTCTGATTATGATTAGATGGAGTAACCTAAAGAACTCATGAAGTACTAGGATCCCAATAAGGTAAAATATTATTAGGGTTGCACAAGAAACAAAATCAATAGTCACTCACCGGTCTTTAGTTCAGATTTGGAGGCATCGTTCTAGACACCGAGTAGAAGTCCTGTTTATGAAAAACAAACGCTGCCAGCTAACGAGTTCACAGATGAGTTTAAGCCAATCCTTATTTCAAAATGAGAACTCAAATATTCACATTATTAAAAAAATCAAGAAAAAAGATTATGCTCACAGTAGCAGCTCTAGCAATGGCGACCAGTTTGTGACCAAGGACTCCAAAGTCATAGATGATTGCTCTTTCCCCTTCTTCATCAGTTCATTGTAAGAAAAATCCGAGAAGAGGACCAAGGTTCACTCAAGGCAAAATGATTCCCACACAATGGTATTTTTTTAATTGAACCCTACTTTAAAGAGTTATTGATAATCACCCGAGATTCTTATAATGCAGTGGAAGTACCCTAGCAATTGCATCCAAGAAACCAAGACGCCAAATTAGAAATTAGAAATGGTGGGATATGATGTCCAAGGGTGTGTTGTTTGTTTCCTAACAGGGATGTAGTAATGTCGTTTGTTTTTTCTTCCTCCCTACACTTTTGCATTCTATTTCAAAAAGAGAATTTGATCACTGAGAAAGACAGTCTTGAGGAGATCTCCCTACAATTAACAGAGGGGCCGTTTGAGAGACACAAGGAGCTCCACCACCCAGAGATCTTTCTCTAATCTGCAGAGACTGAAGAAGGATGGTATAATTTTGCATATAGTTTCTATCCCCGTATGAAAATCATCCATTGTAAGAGAGAGAGAGAGAGAGAGAGAGAGAGAGAGAGAGAGAGAGAGAGAGAGAGAGAGAGAGAGAGAGAGAGGAATCATCAATCAAGGGAAACTATTTCAGGACGGGCGGGGTCTACTCTCAAAAATACAGCGAAGAAAGTAGTGGTATGAGAATAGCAGCTATCAGGAAGAAGATTGTCCACGTGTTGCTGAAGTAGTTTTGCATGAGATATGCACGCCACGTGCGACGAGAGATTTCGCAGAACACCACCACTTCTTTGTATAACTCAGTATAGGAATGCCGCTCGAAATCAAAAACAATGCTTCTGCAGAGATCATTGAACAACTGGGCCACCATGGTGTCACTGCCTAGAAGGTTGTAGAGAATTCCACTTCTTTGAAGAACCCGAACATCTTCGACTGTGTTAATTAAATTTTCCAGAAACATGCAATAGTCAGTAAAATGGCGAGGAATACCGCGATGCATTGCACACTGCTCAAAGGCGATCAAATTTCTCAGCTCATGGCATGTTAAGTGATTCACCAATAACCGAGGTATCTCGAGCGTCCCACCTCTGAAAGATACCTTCAAATGGAAGTCTTTATTGTATGCTTTTGGAATTTTAATCTTTTGCAATTTGATCCCCGCTTCAGAAAGCTCCTTTGCTCCGGGAATTACCACTGCATTTCGCGGTTTATAAGCATTAAAAGCATCACACATCCCCCACAGCCTCCAGAATGTCTTAGGGCATTGGTCAGGAATGAGGCATGGATCAAGGGACAAATGTTTTAGATGAAGAAGATGTAGCACCTCCTCCTCTTCGGGGTATCTCTCACGAGGAAGATTAATCCCGAAGACTCTGAGAACCAAGCTCACAAAATCGGGATAATCCTCTTTGCAGGGGGGAGAGGCAATCTGGTACCAGGATTTCGCAATCTTGTTATAGAGCATGTTAAGCACGAAAAATGGAATCTGGTTTTCAAGTAGCATCAAATCTCTCCATAGTAAAGCATAATCCCAATGAACTTCAGCAGGAACAGATGTAGCCTTAATGGGGTCAAATCTTAAGCACACTCCGATGACAAAACAACCATCGATCACAAGCATTTCCATGAATTTGTCCTCGGACATTTCAATCTTCTCTTTATATTGCTCCCTTGCTTGATGTAAGCAGCTGGAGACTTCGTCGATTAATATACCAAAAGTTTTAATAAAAAGTTGTTTGACCTGCAATGAAGCTGAGACTTTCTTTTTTTTTCCTTTCCATTTGGAGCAAATTGCTCTTTCCATGGTGGAGAGGCCCAATGGACACCAGCTTCGGCTCATAAGCTTCAGGGTCTCGATCTCTTAATTGGCTATAGACCCTCCCAATAGTGGGCTTCCGACTACATGACCGTGTCTCGTCCAGCTGGAAATCATTTACCTGATTTGTCAAAGCAGGCACCCAAGATTGCCTCCTCCCCTGTTCTGACATCAACTTCAATGGATTCCTCTAAAGAAGCTGCCTCTATTTTATACGGAGACATATAGTCCTCCCCGCCTTTGTCGTATGGATTTCTTCTGTTTATTTTTTCTGTCAAGATGTAAAATAAGAATATTAATATAATATTCTTTGATTTTATTAGGAAAATAGAAGGAATGAATTTACTCTATTAGCTTGTATTTCTCCATAATTACATTTATACTTTCTGTATAACTTTAATATGCCCTACCTTAGATGACCATTGGAAAAAGTAACTGTTAGAGTATAACGGACATCTCCACTAGTATAAATACACCTTCATTCATGAATAAAAATATATTTTGATATCCTGTGCTCTTCTGCAGAGTGAATACTTCTAGTTACAGCAGCTCCAAGAAATCTATCATGGTATCAGAGCTCGTTTGCTGACATAGGAACTGAGGTGTGTCTCTCAGTTATTTTTTCTTGCACACACCATCAGTCATTAAACCTCAAGATCCTCATAGAAAGATCTTGTAGGAGGGAAATTTTGTTATAGAAACTTTACTGGTCAACCATATGGAGAAACAAGAGGCTACAGACAAAGGGGAGCCAACGACGACTTCTGTGGTGGAAATACTACCTCTTACAGTCCTGATGTATTCTGGGCTACCCATTTCTACTGGCGACAGGTGGTTCTCCTAGCTGCCTATTGTAGCTTCAAAGAGCCAATTCACATGCCATAATTTTCATCCGCTAGTGCATCACATTCAGGCTATTCTCAGGCCAAGGAAACTGCCGGATCACTTGGCCCTACAAAGCTCCTACTGAAGATGATCCACAATATAAGAAGTGGATAGTATAGGAGGAAGTTATTTATACCTGGATACTTGACTCTATGGCAACTGAGCTGGCAAACTGATCCATAGAGTAAAAAATTATGAAAGAAATTTGGGATATGGCACACAAATATCACTCGAAGAAGAATGATTGATCCAAGATTGCACAACTAGTGGCTCGGGCAGGTGCTTTTCAGCAAGGTGAAAAGTCTGTTCTCAAATATGCGAATGAATTAGATCACTATAGGCCGCCTATTCATACTCTGTAGATTGAGAGTATATCCTTTACAGATAGAGGATACAAACTTCTACGAAAGACTAAGGTCAGATTTCTGAAAGTATTAGGAGTCAACTATATGACAGTATCTCAGCTGATCAGTGAAGAAAGTCCTCTTCAAGAGATGAAAGGGGAAATGAAACCTTACCCTTTATGATCACTACCTCAGGAGGTTCTACAGACAACTCAGGAACAAATAAATGAAGTGGACAGCCTACCCCAAGAACCAACAATACCAGAATACCCCCAAACAAAAATAAAGACAATTTATGGTGTAACTACTGTAAAACAAAAGGACATACAAAGGAGACGTGTTGGAAATTTCATGGAAGGCATCCTCAAGTACGTATGATAGCTAATCCATACCTACCTCAAGGGGGAGCAGCAGTGGATGTCGACATATGGGACAACCCCTTACAACCTGGTGCCATCTTCCTTGCAACCAATTCAACCACATGCATTACACCTCAAGAAGTCCAAAAACTCTGCAGGAGATGCAGCAGGAAAAGAACCTAAAGCAAAAAAAGCAAAGCCTACTTACTTCGTCCTCAGGGCCAGTCATCGGCTCAGCTTCACTGGCAAAGTCAGGTAAATTTTATATTTTATCAGCTTTATCGGCATTATCCTCAACTAAATCATATCATAATTCCCGGATCTTATATTCAGGAGTTACAGATCATATGACGCCTACAACCAATGAATTCATAAGATATGAGCCATGCCCTGTTGGGAAACGTGTTCAAACGGCCAATGGATCACTACCAACAGTAGCTGGGATAGGCATGTAAATATGTCACCAATAGGTTTGTTAACTAGTGTCTTACATGTTCCAAAACTATTTGTGAGTCTTATTTCAACAAAGAAGATTGCAAAAATGAACGAGTATCAATTCTATTTGATGGTCTTAACACATTCCCCAACAATAAGGTTCACGGGTGGAAGATTAGACTTGCTAAATTCCATTGTGGCCTCTACTATGTCCACTCCACACCCTTGAGTGTGGAAAAGAAGACAGACTCCAAGTTTTTTTATGCATAACAGCAATAACTAGTATCACGGCCAGGGAGGATATCACATTACTACATAGGGAGTTTAGGATATCCTTCTTTCCCACTTCTAAAAAATGTATCCTCAGTTAATTTGAAAGATTACTGGTTGACCGAATTATGTGTGAGGCTTGTCAATTGGCAAAATTAAGGAGTTCATATCCAAGTAAGAACAGTAGATGCCAATTATCTTACCAGCTTATACATTGTGATATATGGGGACCTACCACATAAACTGATATAGAGGGATTCTGATGATTTTTGGTTTGGGTAGATGACCACATCAGGTTGCACAGGTCATATTTACACAAACAAAGATCGAAGTTTACCAAAATCTTGAAGAACTTTACATTTCTAGTAAACAAACAATTCGGGACAAATGTTATATGAACTTAGAATGGATGATGGAAAGGATTCTTGCAATATTACATTAAGCAAAATGCTTTGAGAGTGAAGGAATCAGACATGAGACTTCATGTTCATACACACTCGAAGAGAATGAACTTGCGGAAAGGAAGATTGGTTTTTTTTCTTTTTGAAAAACGCATAAGAGGCACCCTAATTGGTGCCCCTGTTATCATTGATATGATGACGAGGAAAACATAGTCCATTATAGAGGTCCAAAACCCAAGAGGTCGAGATTGCCTTGGCGCCAGAAATGAGTGAGCCCCCTTGAGTCATGCTGAATAGCTTCGGCTAAAGGGGGACGACCTCTTAAGACAATGTCATTCCGGTGATGCCAGATTGACCACAAAATGGCGAAGATAGATTGTCATTCCGATGCACATCGACATGGTCCCCGACTAACGGATCGCCAGAAAGAGTCGGCTGAGGACATATCCAGACCGCATGTAGGTGTTGCCTGCCATGCCATCTTTGCGAACTGACACTCGAAGATAAGATGGGAGCAGTCTTAGGCAGCTCTGGCGCACAAAGGACACTCCATGGGTGCGTCCGGGTAGAACATCTGCCAGAGAGATTGTGTCATCAGTCTCTGACGCAGAAACAATCATTCGAACAGTTTGACCTTCAACGGAATTCGGCATTTCCAGAAAAGACGGCAGCATTTGAGGAGCGTAGGCGATTCTGAAGTGGTCTCCAATTCTTAGATGTGGCGGTATATTGCTCGAAGGGAGAAACGTTTGCCGCCCCCACACCCAGGCGTCGGGGTCCCTCTCCGACAGTTGACGGGCGGCAAGAGTTGTGTACAAGGCAATGAGGTCTGCATATCGCTGGTCCGAGAGAGTGCTGGGCAGGGAGGAGAACTAGCGAGCGTCCTAGACCGTCAGCACCGTGGCCTCGGGGTTGAGTGCTAGGGCGTGAAGTCACGGGTAACATACTCGAAATCGCCCGTGACCAAATCAGTCGACCTCCCAGAAGTTAAAACTGGCGCTATCGCCCACGCGTGGTTGAAATAGTGACTGCATACAACTAAAAACTGGTCTCAACCACTGCATGAAGGTCAAATCCCCTTGACGAGGGGCCGACCATAACGCCCAATCGATCGATGCACCATAGCTTCCGCGTAAGACTGCCACTGCTAGATCCCGGGACTATTGGATGATACGGCTCACCCATTGGGTGAGGAGGGCCGTATTGGTGTGTCTAAGGTGTCAAATCCCGAGCCCGCCAAGAGATTTTGGGCGGCAAACTTTCCTCCATGCGACCAGGGCCACCCCCCTGATCTCCGATGGTCGCGTCCCTGGCTAGAAAAAACGTCGCATGATGTTCTCTATCTGGCGACATCGCACCCCATCCGGCATCCGGAAGATGGCCATAAAATATATGGGGATGGCCGCCAGTAATGATTGCAATAGCACCATACGACCACCACGGGAGAGAAGCCGAGCATGCCATCCCTCGAGGCGAGCCTTGATCTTCACCATTACCACTAGAGGAAGCCATTACTAGGGCGGCTGCCAGTCGCGAGCGCATAGTCTTCCCTCTGCTAGAGAAAGCCGAGGTATTGGATGGGGAGCGAGGCGTATGGGTGTGGCCAGGACTGACGATACCTGGTCTAATTCCTCCAAAGACAATCCGATGCCGACAACCGAGGACTTCTCCTGTTCAGCTACAAGCCCGAGAAGTCCGAGAATATGTCTAGCATAGTGAATACATGGTGCACCGCGACCGTCGACCCACGCAAGAAAAACGTGGTGTCATCTGCATATTGTAGCAATGGAAATGCCCCCCGGACGGCCCGTGGTCTGAAATCTTGTAAGATATCCACGGATACATAACTGCTCCGTGAAGATGGCCAAAACATCGGCCTCTAGGATGAATAAGAAGGGCGCGAGCGGACACCCCTATTTGATACCGCGAATGTCGTGGTACTTAGACATTGTTTCATCCACTTGATCCATGCGTCTAGAAATCCACGATGCTTAAGCACTTTCCAGAGGAAACACCAATCCAAAGAATCATATGCTTTGGCGAAAGTCCACCTTCCATACGAATCTCGCGGTGCCCAACCTTCTCCAATCAGCGATTATCTCCTCTACGATAACAACACTATCTGACATTTGCCTCCTCGGGACGAAAGCAGACCGGAGGGGACTAATGAGTGTTCCCCAAGAGCCCTCTGAGGCGGTTGGCGAGCACCTTGACGATGATCAAGTAAATGTTGTTGGATAAGGAGATGGGACGGAAGTGGCCCACTCGCTCAGCACCAAAAATCTTGGGCAGCAACATTATGTAAGCCCAGTTGATACGACCCATTGGGCAGGTGCCAGCGTGGAACTCCTCCAGAAAGTGCCATGACGTCTGGACCCACCCGGGCCCAACAGTCTTTTGTAGAAGAAAATCGGGATCCCATCCGTCCCTGCAGCCCACTTCTGCATTTCAACCCGACATATCGCTTCCCACACTTTCGTCTGTAAGTTGTTTGCTGCTGTGTTAGAGATAGCGAGGATGCCCTTGTGCTTGTCCATCGCTAGGAGTTGGGGGAGTCCCCCCCGGAAGAAGGACAGAAGTGATCGGCTGAACTTTGATAGTGCAATCCCATTTTCCTAAGAACCTCATGGGATTTGCCATTATGACTGCATCACATTTAATTAATATACTTCCCTAAAAAACAATTGGACTAAAAAGCCCAATTGAAGCCATGGAAAATCTATTTCCTACATTTAAATTGACTTACAAAAATATGGACTAACACCACGAGTGTTTGGATGTGTATGTTATGTTCATGTACATAGCATGCAAACTGATAAGTTATCTGAAAGAGCTCTAAGATGTGCTTTTGTGGGATATTCCAAAACCCATAAGGGGTATCAAAGCTATTATCCTTTAGAAAAATCATAGTCACCAAAGATGTTAGCTTTGAGGAAACAATTCTTTTCTTACAACCCAACTGTGAGCCATAACAGGAAATTGAGGAAACCAGAATGGCAGGTCCAACTCCATTGCCACAAATTGGGGTAATCGAGCAAGCATCAATGCTTGACTTAGAGGGTCAAGAGAAGGAATCAGAGCAACATCAACATGATTCTCATCCTACCATCATCATCCCCATTTCCAAAATTTTATTTAAGGAAGAAAGACACGAAAGAATCTGACCAATTCTCACCCTAAATCTCTGTATCTGGACAGAAACCCATCAGACAAATTAAGGGAACATGACACAATTGAGAAACAGAGGGAGGATATACCAATTGCCTTAAGAAAAATTAGTTTGGCCAGTGTGAAACTCTCCCCCGTGACATATCCAATCTACTCAATTATGAGAGAAGTTCACACAACTATAAAACTTCCCTTTATCTCCCTAAAGCAGACAGCTATTCCAAATAAAACGGAAGAAGCATTTAACCATCCTTATTGGAGAAAGGCGATGGATGAGGAGATGACAGCCTTACTTAAAAGCTAAATTTGGATACAATAGGCCAAAAAGAGGAAACTAAACCAGTAGTGTGTAGATGGGGTATTTACATTTAAATATAAGGCAGATGGAAGCCTAGAAAGATATATAGCTAGAATAGTAGCTAAAGGTTACAATCAAACCTCTGAAATAGGCTACCAAGAGACTATTGCCCCCATAGCAAAAATGACATCTAGTAGAATACTAATCTCACTAGCAGTCAATCCAGATTGGAACCTACGGCAGTATGACATTAAAAATGCTTTTTTGCATCGAAATTTAGAAGAAGAAATCTACACGCAAATCCCACCTGGATACGAGAATCCCTAGTAATAAAGGATGCAAATACGGATAAAGAAGGCGGCCCTACTATATGGATTAAAACAGTCACATAGAGCTTGGTTTGAGAAATTGTCTCAAACCATGAAAAAACTAGCAAATAAACAGTGTAATGGTGACCATACTCATTCTTCCAGAACGTCCCTTCAGGGGGGATTACAATCATAATTGTATGTTGATGATATTATTATCACAGGAGACGCCAATGATGAAGCCCCAAATAGAGAAACACTTGACTCAACATTTTAATGTAAAAAAGCTAGGACCCATGAGGTACTTTCTGACAACTGACATAGCCAGTCACGTATAGGAATATTAATGACACAACAGAATATACATTGGACCTTCTGCATGAGACTTAGAATTTGCAATGCCATACTAACGACACACCCATCAAAACTAATAACAAATTAACCCTTAAAGAAGATGACCCCAAAGTAGAAACTAGTTCATATCAAAAACTAATTGGTAAACTTTTATATTTATCTCACACTTGTCTTAAGTAAATCGATGCACAGTCCTCAAAGCTCTCACTTTCAGGCTGCTCTTAGGGGCAGAAAAAGACCCGTGACCCCTTGGGGTTATCCTGCACTTGCATAGCAAATATCTGGAGTTTCTTTTTTTATCCTATACGGATGATCCGATCTGCAAGGACCCCGATTGGGAATTTTTTTATCGTCTTTGAGGAAGAACCGAAACATAATCAACTTGAATTCAGGACAACTATTCGAAATCTTAGGGAAAGACTTGATTTGTTATCTCATGTCTGCTTTTCGTGAAAAAAGACCAATTGAAGGGAAAGGTTTCTTCAAACAATTCTTAGTTATCTGTTAAAGAATCCACCATGGATCAATTCCCCTTTAATTTGGAAGTATTGAATACACCCATAAGATCCATAGAGACTCCATTTTATGAAATCTCTGAGAGATCAAAAAGAAAAAGGAAGCACGGATGGTTTATTTATCACCAAGTAGAGATGAATATTATATGATAGCAGCAGGAAATTCTTTGGCCTTAAATCGAGGTATTCAAGAAGACCAGGTTGTTCCGGCTAGATACCGTCAAGAATTCCTGACTATTGCCCGGGAACAGGTTCATCTTCCAAGCATTTTTCCTTTCCAATATTTTCCTATTGGAGACCCCTCTCATCCCTTTTATTGAGCATAATGATGCGAATAGGCCTTTAATGAGTTCTTGAAAGTGAGACAGAGTCCAGTAGTTCCCTTAATGTACCTAATTACCCTAAGAGCAGCCTGAAAGTGAGAGCTTCGAGGACTATGCATCAATTTACTTAAGACAGATAAACTCGATTTGATTTTATACACTGATTCTGACTATTGCAGGACTCTACTTGATCACAAATCTACTTCTGGATGAATTGAGACAGAGGGAGAGAGGGAATCGGGAGACTGAGAGAGAACTAGATGAAAATAAAGAAAATCGCCGAGAGAGATGGACTCACCCGTAGATTGTGGGACGTGAGTTGAGGAGTTGATTCTGGACAAGATAAGCGGCTGCGGAGGTTTGAAACGCGCTTGCGCGCCTTGTCTTCTCTTCTTGTTGAGGCAGTTAGCACAGTTTCGCGGGGAAGGAAAATAACGAATGGGTTTGAAAATTCGTTTAAATAGGTACAGAGCGTGGGGTCTTTTTGGACCCGGACCCGGTAGGCTCCAGATCAAACGGTTCCAAAACCGTTTGAGAATTTTACTGGAATAAGGAAAAATAAAATAATTCATCAAATACTCATAAAGAAACTACTTTAAATAGGATATAAAACAATATCTACTTTAAATCTTGATCTAATTTTCCCTCTAAAGAAGCAGCAGAAAATATCAATAAATCTGCTAGCAGCGTACATGATCCCCGCGAAGTACAAAGGTGGAATCATATGCATCTGACGTGGCACCATTAGGCGCCGCTGATTTAGATGTCGGGCAAATCACCGAGCCGCTCTCACCCTCCAAACATTTGATGCTTTCGCATTAAATATAAAACTGTAGAAAAAGAGACTCGGACGACTGAGACAGAGAGAAACAGAAGTTTATTCAGTCATGGAGGGGAAGACGAAGAATATTCAAGAGATTGGGGAGAAGATCTTGGAATGAGACATGAAGGGGAGGAGGTACAAAGCAAGGATAACAGGGAAGATTGACTTTGGGTTGTCTCTGTATTTAAGGAACCACAGAGAGAGAGAGAGAGAGAGAGAGAGAGAGAGAGAGAGAGAGACAGAGAGAGCTTATTGATACTCACAGTCAACTTGTGCTGAATGAATGAGAGAGAGAAAATGTAATGAGATGAATGAGTTATTAATCTTGAATCTGATGGAAGATTGTGGAGAAAGAGATAGAGAGAGAGAGAGAGAGAGAGAGAGAGAGAGAGAGAGAGGATAATTGAGAGAGAAAGAGCTCAAACTATTTGGTAAGAGAGAAAGGGGAAGACGAAAAAAATTCCAAATAAAAGGTAAAAGGTCTAAGCAGGGCTCACATGCAAAGTGGTGTTGCAGCGCTACAAAGTAGAGGTAGGTCAGTTGTCTCTCGAACAATTCTCTATGGTTTCTACCACAATTATATACAAACAATACAAGAATTTTAATTCATAAATTTTATTTTCAAGACTGATAACATGCAATTTCATGCATTAATATCCTACATTTTATGCATTTCTTCTTAAAAAAATATAAACATAAATGCATGTTATTCTGATTTTAAATGGCTAAATTGATAATTTTTATGTTTGAAATGATATTCTTCATTTTTCATAAATTAATAACATTTTATGAGCATTTAATGATATTGATTAATCAATAAAATAAATTATATCTATATAGAAAATAAAATTTCAATTATTTCTCATTTAACATATATTTATTGACATGAAAATATTTATAAATGTATTTTATCATGAATTTGATTAAATAAATTTATTTCTATGAGGAAATTTAATATTATTCTAGATTTTTTGGAATTTTTTGGAGAATTTTTAGAAATTAAATCATTACAAGTAATTTTTAATAAACAAAATAAATAAATACAAAGAAAGAGAGAGAGAGAGAGAGAGAGAGAGAGAGAGAGGAGAGAGAGAGAGAGACTCTCTCTCTCGCGACATCAAAAGAAATTCCGTCGCGAGGAGAGGGCATGAGGAGATGTGCACCTCCACGCCCTCTCCTCCTTCTCCTTCTCATCCTCCTTCTTCCTCTCCTTCTCATAAGGGAGAGGAGAAGGAGAATTCAATCTCTCCTTCTCCTCCTCCTTCTTCCTCTCCTTCTCCTCATAAGGGAGAGGAGAAGGAGAATTCAATCTCTCCTTCTCCTCCTCATTCTTCCTCTCCTTCTATGCCTTCACCTCCTATTTCTTCTCTTCTTTTCTCTCTCTTTCTTCCCATCTCCTCCTATTTCTCTCGTGTAACTGAAATTCGTCACGCAATCTACTCCCTTCTCTCCTATGTGTGCGCGTTTACATGGGTAAGAGGAGAGGAGGAGATCCCCTCCCTCGTTCTCTCTCACGCAATAGATTTCCTTCGCGTGCAAGCCTTCTCTCCACTTCCTAATAGAAGGAATTAAATCAACCATATTTCTCTTAATTAAAAGCTTGATATCTAATGATCCTAATGGAGTTAGGGGCTAAAATTTTATGAGCCTAAAAGTCATTTCAAGCTCTACAAAACTTCTAGGGCTGATTGAAATTATGAGATAAAAATTAGGGTTCTGAAATGTTTCATTGTATACTTCTAGCATTGGCTAGATAGAGCAAAAGAAAACAACGATTGATCAATGTTCGTGTATGAAACTTCATTTTTATTGAGTTTCTTCTCTTTTCTATTCATTCTTTTTATTAGATATAAGACACAAAGTTTGAGCGAAAATGTACGGGCTCTTGAAGGTGTGTTTTGATTAGAGAGCATCACTTGAGTGTGTTTTCATCATGAATCTTTGAATTAGAATTATTTTCCATCCATCTTTTCTATTTTCTTTATCTTTTTATCATCATTTCCACCATTTCAAATCCTAAAATCACTTTTCTATCATCGATCAAGGGTTTTCAATGTTCCAAAGGAGTTGTACGCATTTGATTAGCTTATTTCATTCCCGTGTACATCTTCTTCCTTTTATCGATCATTTTCATTTTCTTAATACAAAAATATCAAAAATATTTCTTAATATTAATCTTTTAACCTTCCTCCTTGTGGATTCAACCTCGACTCATCACTGTTCTAAACTTAAATCCGAATTTGAAGAGTTGAGTAAAATTTTTTGATACGTTAATTTGTATATTCAACGACTTTATTTTTACTATATTCAATTTGACTGTATAAGCATATCAAAGACCTAAGAGATCAATTTGAATTTTGTTTTCATTGATTCTCTCTTTTCTTTTAGTTTTCTAAAAAGCAGATTATTGCTTAAAAAACTGATTTTTTTAAGAGCTCAAGATTCATGTCATTCACAAGAAAAGCCATCAGATTTAAATCCAACAACTTAAGACAAATTCATCAACTTATATCACTCATCCAATAAACATGTATGACTCATCGATGCATGTCACATAACCTGAAGTGTTCATGAAATACAAGGATCTGAATTAAGTAAAATATTATTAGGATGTTTTTAGGGTTACACAATAACCAAAATTTTGAAATATCAATTGCCAATATATAATTTTGAAAAATATCAATTACCAGTCTTTAATTCAGATTTGGAATTTCACGGATGAATTTAAGCCACTACTCACTTCGAAAATGATAATTTAAATATTACATAATTTCAAAATCAAGGAAAAAAAGATTTAAACTCACGGTAGCAGCCCGAACAATAAAGCAAGCACCCCCCTCAATGGCGATGAGCATGTGGCCCAGGACTCCAAAGCCCAAAAGATGAGTCCGGTGCAAATAGAGAAGCCAACGATTTCTTTTTCTGATTTTTTTAACAATTAATCTAAATCTCAGCTAGGACCCAAAAATTAGAGAAAAGGGCTATAATGAAAAAAAACTCAAGAAAAGACATGCTAATGAAGAGAATCATTTCATTTAACGACTTCGAAAAGTTTCCCGATGACAGAGAGAAACTAGAACTGTATCTTGAAAGTTATACAACGAGATGAATGTACTCGCCGGCATTGATGAAATGATAGCCTAGAGTAACAGGATAAGACAGTTTGGCTAGAATTTCAGCGAGGCGTTTGCTGGCCGGCAATTCCCAAATGGGCTGCCCAGGTATATTATGTTCAACGGAAGGGGCGATTGCCATGTATATGATGCTCAGCGGAAAATCAAAGAAGATGAGTTTGATTCTTCGACTGCAATCTAAGGAAAACAGATAGTAAGTTAAAAACTTGATTGAACGGTAAAGTCAATAAAAGAAATCGTGGTCGATGATGATTATAGCGATAAAAAGAATATGGATAAAGCCGAGAGGAAAAACAATGGAACAGAGAGGGGTCATCGAGCGGAAATAAAAGGGCAGATGGAGGAACAGAGAGGGGTTAAGGAAATTGGAGGTAACTGAAAAGAGGTGGGAGGGTCTTCGAATTATCTTCCTTGGAAATCATCACTCCGGCTGATTTCCTCCATCCATCTTCTTCTTTTTCTTCCGATTCTCTACTGTTATTCGATTCTTTCTTCTTCAAGAAAAGCATTAAGTTTTCAAGAACCGATTGGAGTTCTGCCAGATTCCATGACCCATCATTAATTCCTCAAAATATTATTTTTTGGGTTTTTCCAGATTTCTAATGCGGAACGCTTATCTTTTAGATTCACTGCTAGCCATCAACGAACAGTCAATTGCGTTTCTTGGTCGACGAATGCGCTGTTTTCGCTCTTCCAAACTCTCTGGCCGTTTTCTCTTTTAAAGATCGACGATCTAAAACTCTCAAACAGACTAGTTCGTCAGCTTCCCGCAACAGAATCCACAAAACACTTCACCTGTGCAATCCACGATCCATCTCTTCCGACAGTTGTATGCATCTTAGCCGAATGCCTTATAAAATCAATTAATCCAAGAGGCAGTCTTGGTGCGAGTTTCCCCTTCTGGTCAACTCTCTGATCCGTGTTCAATTGATTAGGTTTTTGTCCTCAACAACAATATCCTTCTATGATATTTCTCAGTTAGGAAAGGTCAACTCATTGACACTTTCAATGGCACTTTCAGTCACATTTTTGAAATTTGTCCACTTATGTTTGGCAAGTTTGGCATAGTACATTTTTACGTCAGTAGTCACAAAATATGAGGGAAACACTGTTTTCAAAACATCAAATGAATGGTGTCCAAAACAATAGTGTAGCAGCCACTATCTTTCGATTGTCGTTCCTCCCTTCCCAAAAACTAGTGTGGAGCAAGCCCCCCTTTCCCATGTCCAATCTTCTTGTTCGACCCCTTGATAATCAGTAAATATTTGTCATCATGCTAAATTTGAACTTAATGTCTTTCAAATGAATGTTGGGGAACATTAAATTGGCTTTGTCACAGTTTTGCCCCTTAATCTAAGTTGTTCAATGTGAGTGTATGTAGGCTAGAATGGCACTTTTGTAATTATAGATTTATCACTCTCTCTCTCTCATCTCCCCTATATGTCTCTCTTCCTCTCTTGATCAAAATTTATTTTCTTTAATCAAAATTTATTGTATTATTTTCATATTCCAAATCGATTGAGCATGAGCTAATTCAATTTTGAGAAAAGGAGGAAAGTTTTATGCGACTCTTAGCCAAGACTCCTAGGAGTAAAGTTTTAGCTCTTCTAAATCAGGAATTTTTTGTGGATTGAGGATTTTGCTCCTCAAATTCTTGATGTCGAGGAAAATTCCCATAAGAAACTTGAATATTTGACCCTTCATCACGTTTTCTTGCTCTTATAACTCTTGATCATGCACTATTCAGTAATGATTGATTTCCTTTGTGCAACTCTTCCCAGTAATCATCTTGTATCGTTTTAATGAACCAGAAGTTTTTATACACTTTTGCTTTCATGGCTCTGATTAGCCAAACCAGTATCTACCCTTCCTCTATTCTCCATCCTTGGTACCTTGAATCTCTTAGGTCCAAGGGAGGATCCTCAAGGTGACTTAATATCTCTTTTCTTTCTAGAATCAGTTCAACATACTAACTCTAATTGAAAATGGTTATTCCATAAAACTTTATGTCATCTACGATAATAGGGAATGCATGATTTTTCCCTGATTCCATTGATGGGATCCTTGAGGTGACTTAATAGCTCTTTTCTTTCTAGAATCAGTTCAACATACTAAATCTAATGCAAAATGGTTATTCCATCAAAATTTATGTCGTATAAGATAATAGGGAATGCAAGATTTTTCCCTAACTCCATTGATGGCATATGATGTTTAACAAGCTTTCAAAATTTTGATCAAAGCATGGAATGCAACGCAATACATTGAATTAAACATTCAAAACATTGAGGTGCCAATAACTGATAATCATGTCATCTAGTATAGATTAAAATTTATAGCTACAAGGTTCATTGAAGGAATTCTTGAAGCTTTTCAAGTGTCTAACCTCTAGCAATATCCACATGATCACTTCACGATTGGATCTCCTCTTAAACACTCGTCACTGTGGACATCGCGGATCTCCTCTAATTAAAATGATAACATGCTAATTAGACATGATAATACATGATTATTAATGCACATTAAGGCATAAAATATTTCATTCCTATGCATGTTATCATATTTATGAGTATTTATCTATCATTCTATGAAAAAGTCATTATAATATCAAAATACTTTAATTTAGGGTTAATTATGATGAATTAAAGATAAATAATTTTATAACCCATCTTTACCTGAGATTATAAGTAGTTCTAAAGCCAAATGATGAGAGAAATCATTTTTATAAACATTGATTTAATTTTCTAAAGTTAGAATCTTAAAGAAATTAATGTCTTTTTGAAATAGAAATTAAATCTCTTGTTATTTATTAAATTTGACTTTTTAGAATGATAGATAATTAAATTTTTGATCAAATAAAAGAAATTTGGATTAATTTGGAGATATATTTTGAAAGTTATGAATTTTCTAATTTTTAGGGATTTTTCCTAAATTTTTCTGAATTTTTTTGAATATCTAAGGATTTTCTAGAATTAAAAATTGAATTTTCTAATTAAAAATTAATTTTTCTGAATTTTATTAACGCACAGGTGACGTGGCGTGATTTGGACCGTCTGATTGCTTCGCCATCAACAGTCGATGTGATGAGACGACGTGGCAGCCTATGGAGCATTCGATCGCACGACAAATTAAAATCATTGATCCTCACTTAAAGAAGAGGGTATGTGGCACAACAGGATTCGTCGGCAAATAGTTTTATAAACGATTTAATCAGAGTCGTTGATCTGAGGAGTTATAATTGATGGATATTATGTGGCCTGTAAGCCAATCACACTTTCATGTATCTTGTTTATGTTCATTGAAATTAAATTTATTCATTGTCATTCTTGTGTGATGTTTGCAATGAAGTCCACGAGCATGTGCAATGACTAAGTGAATTATGATGAGATCATAATATGTGCAATGACTAAGTGAATTCTTGTGTGATGTCATTCTAGTCTTTAAACATATGTTCTAAACATTCGTATTTGTGGGATATTCGAGAAGGACATCAAATTATCCGGAAAGAATAGCATTATCTAGTCCAACTCATATGATGAGTATGGTTGATCCTATAGCCATTGATGTGGAGACACTAAGGATAGATAGTGGGTGCTCTTTGAAGAAAGAGTTCACTGAATTGATCCGTATGAATGCCTGAATTGTATTATACCTAAATATCAATCAGGTTGATTCTTGTCATGGTTGTGTATGTGATCCTTTGACTTGAGACACCAAAGACATCTTGTAGATGGATGATCGTGTTTTGATTATGACTTACGAATCCCTAGCCATGGGATATCTAAAACTTCATATATTAGATACGACATAAAGTCAGCGAAGATGATTGTGTGGTCAAGATGGGATCATCCACCCTCGGTATTTGAGGAGATTGACTCAAGGAATGAGATGTGATGAAATCCTTGGTCAAGGTAGTAGAAATATCGAAGAAGGAGTTCTCGATGATTTCTACACGCATCAGTACTAACTTGAGTGACCAATTAGGGTTTGACAGTTGACCATACCCTAAGTCATTCATGAGTCTAATGTGGATGAAGGATTATACATACATGGTAATCGATGACGGGAAGGTTCCCTAAGTGAGTTCTTGTATACTCCATATCTCCTAGTATACGTGGTGTAGCTTGGCACCCAACAGGCTGGCAACTCAACCTATCGATTGGGTTAAATCAATCCTTGATTAATTAATCTATATGTGGATGTGGATAATTAATTAAGGTTGACCAATAAGGTGTTATTTGGTCTATAAAGTTATTAAGTAGTGAGATATATGGACCTAGAGGGTCACACACATAAGGTTTATGGATGTTGGTGGATATAGACATAATTATGAGGGTTTTTATGAAAAAACCTCATTCCAAATGTCTATAAATAGGGAGAGAACGACCACAATTGAAGGTGCCCATGCAAGCCTTGTGGGAATTCTCTCCATTCTTCTCTTTCTCTCTTGGCAAAGAGCTTTGAAGAGGAGATCCAACCATCTAGAGACCGTATGGATACCGCTAGAGGCTAGACACTTGAATAGCTTCAAGAACTCCTTCAATGAAACCCTGTAAGTATATTTTCTCATTCATACTAGATGATAGGATCATATGTTCTTGGTGGCTTGGTATTGTGAATGTTTGATTTAATGTTTTTCGTTGCATTTGATGTTTTGATCAAAAATTTTAGAAATTTATCGACCTTAGATTCAATCAATAACGGTTCAGATTAAATTGACGAAAAATGCATCTGATGCGTCCGATCATGATCCAACGGTGTGCATTTTTATGCGTTTTATAATGCATGCGACGTGGCTTCATCTCGAGCGTCGATCGATAATCAGACGACTGTGACTTAACGGTAACGATTCGCATCCGATGCATTTTGTCAGAGCCGTTGATCACAAATTAAAAGACGATCGGGCGGCTACGCCCAAATTGCCCTATAAATTGAGATGTTCTTCGAGATTGTAAAGCATTCGAGAGCAATTCGAGTAAATCAAATTGTTCAGGCACCAAATCTCTTTTATAGATGAAGCAAATGGTGGCACCTTTATGAGAAAATACGAAGAAGACACGATGGAACTCATCAAGATGGTGGCGGAGAATAGCCCCCATAATGCAACTAAACCATTCGGAAGAGGTGCGATGCCGAAAAGGACAAATGATCGACGCTAGATCAGCAGAGACGGGGATGATCCTCGAGAGAATCGACCAAATGGCGGAAGTCTAGAATTTATTATTGGACCAACTCAATATCTGCAACGGTTCTAAAGGACTTGCCCTTGTCTCACTTCAAGAGGTGTCGCCATGTGCCAATTTCTCAAGATTCGATCACAGAGAATTGGATTGCCCTGTAATGGAGATCCAAGAGTAGGGCATTTTTAGACAAGGTCCATCAGGAGGACCGACTCAACAGGGATGACCTAATTATTCGAGTGCATACCCTAACTATCATAATACTCATGTTTTCAATAATCCTTCGTAGAATGCAGGATTTAGGAGAAACAACCATCAACCCTATCCTCCACCATACAATGGTCAGCAACAACAATAACTCTACGCGAATCAAAGACAATCCTCGTTCGTCCCGCCGACTCAACCGCAAGCTTACACGCAAGCTCCATGCCAGATCGCGTCGGCATCCGACCCGATCCTCGGTGCAATCTCGCAATTTATGGAGCAAATGACGCCGATGAACTCACACGTGGACGAAATACAAGACTTCGTCAAAACGAACGTCCAATCGACGACCGATAAAAAGGGGAAGGAAGTAACATTTACTGAACAATTACCCTTGCACGCCACAGCTAACCTGAGGAATCAAGGGGCCTTGTCGAGTCAAACACACAATATCAACCATATACACGTCGACGAAGAGGCTGTGGAAAAGGCACTAGCGATATCGAGCCTTCGGAGTGGAAAAGACTTACCGAATCCATATAAGGATCATCCAATCCACCAAGGCCCGATCAAAGAAGAAGAAATACCAACTATCGTCGAGCACGACAGCGATTCGGAGGACGTGGAAGAACATGCTAAGGCTGAACCTAACCCTGATACATACAAGCCCTCTATGCCTTATCCTCAAGCACTTAATTGCCCTAAAGCCAAGACTAATGAAACCGATGATCATCTACTAGACGCCTTTAAGAAGGTAACCATCACCATTCCCTTAATAGATTCCATCAAGCATATCTCATCCTATGTCAAATTTCTCAAAGGTATATGCACTCCTCATAGAAACCCTAGAAAGGATCCAACTTAGTGAAATGGTGAGTTCCATTATGATGAATTCCCTACCGATTAAAAAGAGAGATCCGGGAGCACCCATGATAACAAGTGAAACAGGAGAAATGTCCTTTACTAGATCCTTACTAGATACCAGAGCTAGTATTAACATCCTCCCTAAAGTTATATTCGATTGTCATCATGTAGGTAGTTGCAACCTTTCCTAGTAGAGTTATGCTTAGCAGATGGATCGGTAAGGAAACCAGATGGACTAGTAGAAGATGTCATCATGAGGATAGAAGATTGCTATTTCTCGGTAGATTTCCTAGTCGTCGATATGAAAAATGACTAAGGAGCTTAGCCAAGCCCCGAACATCTTAGGACGACCCTTCCTAGCTACCGCAAAAGCCCTCACAGATTGGGGGAAAGGAGAAGTAATTCTCAAGGTGGGAGAGCACACCATGAAGGTAGACATCAACAAGCTTATGAAATACCCTTCACGAGCTTTCGAGGACTTGGGTGCCATCGACTTTGCCGACGACCAGGATATTGACGCCTGCGTAGAAGAAGTGATGATGATCGACGAGGAAGCAAGATTTGAAGAGCTACCAATGGACGAGCCTTCCTTGGAGCTCAAGACTCTCCCATTAACACTCAAGTACGCCTTCCTTGATGAAGAGAAGGCAAAGCCGGTGATTATTTCGTCCAAGCTGGATATTAAGCAAGAGAAACAATTATTGGATGTATTAAGGCAGAATGAAGATGCAATCGATTGGACCCTGACGGACCTCAAGGGGTTGGATCCCCTCTCTATGCACTCATCGCATCTTCCTAGAGGATGAGTCAAGACCCGTCAGGGACGACTCAACCTGAAGGTATGAGAAGCCATGAAAGAAGAAATTCTTAAATGGCTAAACGCAGAAATCATCTATCCCATATCCGATAGGCAATGGGTGAATCTGGTGCACGTTGTTCCGAAGAAAGCTGGAGTAACGATCACGACAAAGAAGAAAGGCGAGGAGATCTAGACACGCCTTCTGACGAAATGAAGAGTCAACATAAACTATCAGAAACTGAACTCTGCAAAAAAGAAGGACCACTTCCCTCTTCCATTCATCGACCAAATCTTGGACAGACTAGGAGGATCAAGTTACTTCTGCTTTCTGGACGGATATTCGGGCTACAACTAAATTGCAATTCATCCCAACGATCAAGAGAAGACGACATTCATATGTCCTTTTGGCACATTCGCCTTCAGACGCATGCCATTCGGACTGTGCAACGCCCCCGCGACCTTTAAATGATGTATGACGGAAATATTCTCTAACTTTCTGGGCGACAGCTTAGAAGTTTTCATGGATGACTTCAGCGTCATTGGAAATGACTGTGAGAGCTGTCTTGCTCACCTGACCAAGATCCTAGAGGTTTGCGTCAGGAAACGACTAGTGCTTTGCTGGGAGAAATCCCATTTCATGGTACGGGAGGGAGTAGTGGTCGGGCATATCATCTCATGCAAAGGACTAGAGGTGGATAAGCGATAACATGCAATCTTAACATGGTAATACATGATTATTAATGCAAAATAAGGCATAAAACATTCCATTTATATGCATGTTATCATACTTTGAGTGCATTTCTATCATTACTCGCAAATTTCTGTTATAATCTCAAAATGCTTTAATTTAGGGTTAATTATGATGAATTAAAGATAAATGATTTCATAACCTATTTTTACTTGAGATTATAAGTGGTTTTTAAAGTTAAATAATGAGAGAAATCATTTTTATAAACATTCATTTAATTTTCTTAAACTAAAATCTTTTAGAAGTGAATGTATTTTTAAAATAAGAATTAAATCTCTTGTTATTAAAATATTTTGACTTTTTATAATGATAGATAATTGAATTTCAGAGACAATAAAAAAATCTTGATTAATTTGGAGTTGTATTTTGAAAGTTATAAATTTTCTAATTTTTAGGGATTTTTCCGGAATTTTACGAATTTATTTTCGATTTTAAATGGTTTAAACAAAATTTTAAAAAGAATAAAAAAAGAGGTTATATTTTTGCGCGGGACCCACGTGGATGCGACGTGACACTTAGGGCCACGTGACAACGCCACGTGGGCCCACGCGAGCGCCTACGTGGCGCATAGGTGACACATGTGCATTATTTATATTTATCGTAAATATAGGTTTATAGTACATATAAACATTCCGATTATCGAAACTAAGCTAACCTTATAATTCAGTGCACCTTATAAACCTGATCGATTTTCTTTAAATTTGTCCTTATAGTGTGGGACTAAACTACACGGAGTTTAAGTGTGCAGGACACGTGGCTTAAGACGGTGCGTCCGATTGGATGGATCACAAATCGTTACGCGTTGATGAAGTGGACACGAGGTCCATTGGATCACATGGGCACACGTGCTTTAAATAAAGAGTTATAACGGTCGAGATGTAACGCGCGGAAACGCATCACGATCGTTGGATACCGATCCAACGGAGGCAGAGTTGATGCGTTTAATAACGCATAAACGCACGGCTTCATCAGAGCATCCATCCGCGATCCAACGATTGAGATTTATTCATAACGGTTCGAATTCAGACGTTTAATCCGGACTGTTGATGGAGATTTAACGCATCCATCGGACGATTACGCCCAAATCGCCTATAAAACGATGTGTTCTTCGATTTTATAAGACATTCTCGGATGTATTCATCAAATTGATCTATCTACACCCCTCCATCCTTGAATCTCTCGCTTCTAATCTCTTCTAGACTCGTTTCCGCATCCACAGAGTGATTAAAAGTGAGATTTCGTCGATCGATCATGGATAATTTGTCTCTTGAACACCGATGCTGGCGTTCGAAATCTCGGATTGAATAGCCTTCGATCCGGCGATTAATTGGATCAATTCGATTGTTATCTCGAGTTAGAATACTTGTTTTCCCTCTAATCTATTGTCATGTATCATCAATTTTTAATTTAGGATAGAAATTTAGTTTAATTTCGTTTTTAATTTCGGTTTTATGTTTTTCCAATTTTCAGAAATTTCATCCCACTTTCGCTCTTTGATTTCTTGACGATTACTAATCCAAATTGAGCAATTTTTCATTCCATGGAAACGTATTTGAGTTATCTCTCTAAATCTACCACTTTTCCCTATTTTCTATCACCAATTCATCGCCCGATTTGATCATTTTCCAAAAGATCTCTCAAAAATACCTTATTTCCTGTGGGTTTGACCCTTATTTACTATTATATCCCTCAATTCGGATTATTTTCACTAAATTGGTATGTTTGGAATTATTTTTGACACGAGACCGTGTGAAATCGACGACCTCGCGGTATCGTCTCGTCAACAAGGCCAAGATAGAGGTCATCCAAAACCTCCCTCTTCCAGGTACCGTACTGATGGGATCTGAGGTCGATAACTTTCCGAAATTTTGATCTAAACATCAAATGCAGCGGAAAAACATTGAATCGGACATTCAAAATACCAAGCCATTAAGGACATATGATCTTATCATCTAGTATGTATGAGAAAACATACTTACAGGTTTCCTTGAAGGAGTTCTTGAAGCTATTGAAGTGTCTAGTCAGTCCAGATGTGTCCACGTGTCTCCCACAATGCGCCATAATCGCGATTCGATCAATGCCATCAGATGTTCACTTACACGATCAACGGCTCCCATTGCGCACGTGCTTTAGATGACGATCGCGTGGACTCGGGTCCACTCGATCGACGCGCTTTACGTGACGTGATTCACATCCAACGCCCACGACGCCGCCACGTGTCCTGCAAAGAATAAAGCTCACGGGATTATAGTCCCACATGGAAGAAAAAACACGAAATGGTGAGTATAAAACGTGGGGCGGCATAACGCATTTGCGTTACCGCCCCAAACTCCAAACCAGGGCCCACTAACCCGCGAGCTCTTCACACGCCACCCCCTCACTTGCCATGTGGCACCCCACACAGGCGTACACGTGGACTCGTGTGGCCCCTGCCACGCGTCCGCGCCACCTATCGCCACCTGATCGCCGCGTGGAATCGCGCGGCTCTGCCACGTGGCCTTGCGTGCCGCGTCGCATCCGCTCGAGTCCCGCGCGCCATGTCAGCTCTGCTCGCCACGTTAGCTCTGCACGCCACGTCAGCCATGCGGTCCTGCAGAAATAAACCCTTTTTTTGCAATTTTAATTAAGAAATAAAATAAAATAAAACATTAAAAAAATCAAATTAAAATAAAAAAAGTCTAAAAACTCAAAAATCAATAACTTTGAAAACACAACTCCTTTAAACTCAAATTTTTTCCATTGGATCACAAATTTCTTTTCTTTTTAACATCATGTCATTTAAATATAATTTTAAAGAAGAATATAAGATGGATTAAAAATAACACTAAGGCATTCATTAAAATTTCTCTCTTTTAATCATCCAATCATTCTTTTCTTATAATTAATCCTTTAAATCATCTATTAAAGTCAAAGTAAGGTAATTAATTTCTATTTATTTAGTCTTATAAAAGATTAGCATTCATCAAGCACATAATTAACCCTAAATAATTCATAAACATGGACTTTAGTAGAATGGCATACCAATGGAGAAAATTCATAAAAACTATGATAACATGCATCATAATCACCTAGAATAAGCATGAATATGAGTTAAATAAGATAAGAATTGAAGTTAAATATGCATGTTATTAATGCATACTTGGGTGCATTTGATTATGAATCATTTGCAACTTGTGAATCTTATATCATGGGTAAATTACCCAAATCTCTATTCTTAGGGATTGAAGAGCAAGCCAAGGGTATCTTGGAGCTAATACATTTTGATGTGTGTGGCCTGATGCTTGTATCTTGGAGCTAATACACTTTTATTGATGATTTCTCTAGGTTTGGATGGGTATACCTAATGAGGTATAAGCCCAAAGCCTTTGAGATATTCAGAGAGTTTAAGAATAAAGTAGAGAAACAATCTAGAAAGAGTATCAAGACTCTTCAATCAGATCAAGGAGGTGAATAATTAAGTACAGAGTTCACACAGTTCGTGAAAGATAATAGTATCCTAGCTCAATTGACTCCTTGCATACCTCACATGAACGGTGTGTTAGAAAAGAGAAATCATACCTTCTTGGACATGGTGCGATCTATGATGAGTTTCTCAAAATTTTTGATATCCCTTTGGGGATATGCGCTTGAGACAACAGTGTGTGTTCTTAACATCTTACCAAGAAAATCTATAGCTTCTACTCTATATGAGATATGAAAAGGGAAGAAACTAGACTTTTCTTACTTTAGAGTATAGGTTTGTCCCGCTCATATTAAGAAACATGATACAAATAAATTGCAGTTGAGGACTAAGTTGTGTAGATTTGAGAGATATCCAAGAGAGTTGATTAGATACTACTTTTAGTGCCTTGATATTTGTTGTGAAAGGTGTTGTCTTCTTGGAAGATGAGTATGTCTTGAGAGGAGATAGTGAGAGTAAAGTAGTAGAGTGGAAGAAGTTTCAAATCTAGACACAAATGTTACCTCATTAGATGAAAAACTTAGCCCCGAAAATCTGCAAGTATACATAGAGGCACCGCGTAGTACTAGTAGAGTACCGAGGTAACCAAATCGATATGTGGGACATATTATAACAGATGATATCGATACTTGTCACCTAAAGCATAGAGATCCTTTAACTCTAAGAAATGGCCAGAAGCGATGGATTTGGAGATCCAGTCCTTACATCATAATCAAGCATGGTACTTGGTCAACCCTCTTGAGGGTATAACACCCATTGGTTGTAAGTAGATCTTCAAGAAGAAGGTTAGTGTTGATGGACAAATTGACACCTTTAAGGCAGGGTTGACAATCAGATCTTATGACTTCAATAAGAATGAAGACGAATCTTGTGTGTATAAGAAGATTTGTGAGAGCGCAATCAATTTTCTAGTCTTATATATGGATGACATCCTACTCATTGGAAATGATCTAGGCATGTTATTATGAATGAAAGCATGATTGTCAAAGAACTTCTCCATGACGGATTTGGGAGAAGCAACCTACGTATTGGGGATATATATCTATAGAGATAGATCGAGGAGGTTGCTTGGCTTATCCCAATCAATGTACATAGACATCATAGTCAAAAAGTTTCGCATGGAGAACTAAAATTAAGGTTTCAGACTGATGAGACATGGAGTTCAGATATCTAAGGATCATTTGCCTAAGACTCTTAAAGATAGATTATTGATGGAGAAGATCACATACGCCTTGGTGACTGAATCCATCATGTACGCTATGCTATATGCAAGACTAGATGCGGCATTTGCTCAAAGTGTTACAAGCATATTTCACGTTAACCCAAGCAAGAGAGACTGGGAAGCCTTGAAAAGCATCCTTAGGTACTTGAGAAGTACTAGTGATTTATTTGTGGTCTATGGAAGAGAGTAGCTTAACCTCCATGGTTATACTAACTCAAGTTTTTAGTCAGACCCAGATGATAATAGATCTACATCTGAAATCTTGTTTACTTTGAATGGGGGAGCAATGTCTTGGAAGAGTTTCAAGAAACCCACCACAGCAGATTCAACGACAGAGGCTGAGTACATTGCTGCAAGTGATGCCACCAAGGAGGCAGTTTGGTTGAAGAAGTTTGTCACAAACCTCGGCGTCTGTCCTACAATCTCAGATCCTATTTCATTGTTGTGTGATAATAATGGTACAATAGCACAAGGGAAAGGTCTCATCAGAAGTATAAGCACATTTTAAGGCGCTTTCAATTGATTACGAAAATCATCGCCAAAAGGAGATTAAGTGGTGGAAAGAGTTCCATCGGCCGACAATATTGTAGATCCTTTGACTAAGCCTTTAGCTCATGAAGCTTTTTAGCGTCACTGCACAACTATGAGGTTGATGCACAAGTGTGATTGGCTTTAGTCTAAATGGGAGATTGATGGATATTATGTCGCATATAAGCCAATCATACTTCCATGTATCTCATTTATATTCACTTAAAATGAATTTCATTCATCGTCATTCTTGTGTGATATTTGCAAATGAAGTCTATGAACATATGCAATGACTAAATTATGATGAGATCATAATACAGTGATCACTAGTCTTTAAACAAATCGTCTAAATATTCTTATTCGTGGGTTATTTCAAGGAAGACATCAAATTATTCAAAAAGAATTGCACTATCTGATCCAACTCATATGATGAGTATACTGATCTTGTACTCATCAATATAGAGACACTAAGGATAAATAATGGGTGCTATTTAGGAAAATTTTTTACTAAATTGATCCGTATGAATCCTCGAAATGGTGATTATACTTAATTGTCAATCAGGTTGATTCTTTTCATGAGTTGTGTATATGGTCTTTTGACTTAAGACACCAAAGACATCTTGTGGATGGGATGATTGTGTTTTGATTATGACCTACGGAATGCCCTAGCCATGGATATCCAAACCATCATATATTGGATACGACATGAAGTTCATAAATATGATTGTGTGATCTAGATAGGACCATCCATCCTCAATATTTGAGGAGATTAACTCAAGGAATGAGATGTGATGAAATCCTTTCCCAAGATAGTAGAAATATTGGAGGATTTCCCAATGATTTCTTACACACACTAGTATAACTTTAGTGATTGATTAGGGTTTGACACTTGACCATATCCTCATGGTAACTGATGATGAAAAGGTTCTATAAAAGAATTCTTACATACTCTGTATCTTTAAGAGTATGTGGTGTAGCTTGGCACCCAATGGGCTGGAAATTAAACTTATCGATTGGGTTAAATTAATCTTTGTTTAATTAATCTATATGTTGATGTGTATAATAAATTAAGGTTGATCAATAAGGTATTATTTGGTGTATAATGTTACTAACTAGTGAGATATATGGACCAAGAGGGTCACACACATAAGGTCTATGGATGTTGGTGGATATAGACATAATTATGAGGGTTTTCTACAAAAAGTCGAGATACCAAATGTCTATAAATAGGGGGAACAATGACCACAACTTGAGGTGCCCATGCAAGTCTTGTAGGAATTCTCCCTTTTCTTCTTATTCTCTCTTGGTAAAGAGCTTTGAAGAGAAGATTGAACCATACAAAGACCATGCGGATATCTCTATAGGCTAAACATTTGAATAGCTTTAAGAACCCCTTCAAGAGAACCCTATAAGTATGTTTTCTCATACAGACTAGATGATAGGATCATCTATTCTTGGTGTCTCAATGTTTGGAATCTCTAATTCAATATATTCTATTGCATTCAATGTTTTGATCAAAATTTCAAACAGCCTTATCAACCCAAGATCCCAACACCTACGTGAGGAGAGACTCCAAGGGGATTGTCTCTTCCTTGGACTAGCCCTAGGGGTTGAGATACCCTATCTAGTCTAAAAAATATGGCATAGAGTGTGGTGAGAAATTAAGTGAATTTGATTAGGTAAATCTAAAAATTTTTGCCATTAACTTCAAGGTCTTAGGAATAGGAGGAAGGTTGGAAAACATGTACTCTTTCTCCCCAAACAAGGTTAAAGAGATGGTAGTAAAAGTGGAACATTCTTCCCCAAATGTCATGCCTTCCTATAAAAGTGCCTTTGTGTGGACCTTCCTTATTGAGTTCTCCGCACGAGATATAGAGAGACCTCCAACAATAGCAGCATCAGCTATACCGATAAACTAGTGGTGAAGGGACCTCCAAAAGCAGAGAGACCTCCAAAAGTAGCGTGCAGAAGCAAGATTCAAGATGTTGGAGGCTACGATACCATGCCCAATATCTATTGAAGAAATCAAGTGCTGCCACACTCTTCTTAAATTTCTTGGAGAACAATGTAAATTTTGGAAGAGGGGTTACTCGACGATTGTCCATAATACCCTACTTAATAAGGGTCTTGCAATATGGTAAAGGGTATTGAGACCTGTGACCCGATTTCATGGAATGCAAATCAATCCAATCATTGAACATGCAATAATGATGACTGAATCTAGATTAGTCATGATCTAATCGAAAATCCTTAGCCTAATTTTTCCATTGCTTTCTTCTTCAAAAATTGAATGAGGTTTCAGCATTGAATTTTCTTGGAGCACCAAGGAAGACATCTTGTATAGATGCCCATGTTGGTTACTGTGGAGTCATCTTAGAGACACATGGCATGTAGCTCCACTTTGTATATTCCCTTGTACAAACTAAAGTGGGATGATATGAAAAATTTATCTACTATTTATTGAGGAGAAAGAGACTATTAGATATATCTTTTCAAGGAGATATAGCAGTAAAATTGATTGAATTTCTCATAAAAAATGTATGAGGAATAGGTTTTTTAAGATTGGTATTTACATAAGAAAAATTAGGGACATGTATACAATTAGTTGAATTTAATGCTTTTTATTCTAAGCTATTGTAATGGTTCCATTGGGGTTTCAACCCTTTGATCTTTAACTAGAATCACTATTACCAAAGATTTGTATTAATTGAGATTATGGCATTCTTTGTTATAAATTCTTACTCTTGCATTTGAATAGAGATCTAGATCTTTCAGATGTTATTTATCAGACAATGCAAAGAAAGATCTTTTATCAAAGGAGGAATAATTCAACCGTTAGCGCCAAAACTCTAAAGGTCTCAAGATTGAAACTGTCCAAGGTTGAAGAAAGAAATATTTAGAGTTTTGTTTCATTTTAACAATTACTATAGAAAATTCAAGGGGCCAAAGAATTCTCACAAGGACCAAGTTAACAATCCACATGCATCACCTCCCAATGTGCACAATATGATCCAAACAAAAATCTAGATACAAATCCAGCTCCATATCTAGAGCTCTACCTTCAATCACCACAAACAAACAATTGAGTGGCAGCTCAATGTCAACCTTATGTAACCACCTCATTGATGAAAATCCACTTCACCAATGTCTATCCTCAGTTGAGAGCCCCAAACCTAAAATGGTCTCTCCAATGTAGAAAAAGAGAGGGGAGAGAGGACATTGAGAGGTATTTGGAGACATAGCAATGGAGAGGGAGAAGGAGAGGGAGAGGGACAAAAGAGTACCAACAACAGATTAGGGAAATCAAATCTCAAGCCAGTCCAAACACAATTTCTTGGAGCAGTTTACCTTGGGTATGATAGGAGCTAAATAGAGATGTGGGAGATATAGACATCTTATAGAATAAGAGGCCTATCTAAGAAATACCAATAGAACAGAGACGATAGGTCCCTAAGGCTTTATTGTGAAGACAGTCTGAGTAATGGTAAACACTATAATGATAACAACACCTAGCAAGGAGAAGATTGTCCATGGGTTGCTGAAGTACTTCTGCACGAGATTTGCCCGCCACCTATGGTGAGACGCTTCGCAGTAGTTTGTCACGGCGGTGTAGACATTACGATAGGAGTTTCTCTGGACATCCAAAAATACTCTTTTGCCGAGATCGTTGAAAACCTTAGCCACCTCGGAGTCGTCTCCGAGAAGGTTCTGGAGGATTCCACTTCTTCGAAGGATGGCAACATCCTCGGCGGTGTCAATCAGGTTGTCCAGCAACCTACAGTAGCTGCTGAAACTTGGCTTCAGTTCCTCGAGATGCTGCTCCAAGGCAATAAGGTTCCAAAAAGAATGGTAAGTGGTGTCATCCACCGTAAACCATGGGATCTCAAGCAGCCCATCGGTTCTGAAGGAAACGTCCAATTGACCTGCCTTCTTGAATTCTTTAGGAAATTCCTTTTTCTGGAATTTGATCCCGGCTTCGTTTAGTTCCGTCGCGGAAGGAATCATCTCCAAAGCCCATGGTTTTCCAGAAGCATTGAAGAGGCCAAAGCAGTCACAAAATAGAATCAGATAGAAAAGGGCAAAACATGGCTGGGAAAATATAGAGATTATTTTTTTCAATAAAAAATAGCATCCCCGAGGCGTTTCATATGGATGCTCGAATTCAATTGTGCATTTGTGCATCAGATGCAGAAGATGGCGCACATCGATATCCGGAGGACATACTGAATTGGGAGGAATGTTGATTAACATGGGTTGTCGACTGAGAGCCTCGGAATAGATATGCGGACCATCAACCCCGTCAATAGTTCTGAGGAGTGCGCAAACCACGAAGAAAGGAATCTGGTTTTCAAGCAGCATTAGATCTCTCAAAACTAGAGAATTATATTCTGGAATTGCAGTGGTTGGAACGTCAGATTCCTTATATAGTGATTTTTCGCTGAGCGCGTGGATGAAGCAGCCGTCCAGCACGAGCATCTTGGCGAATTCGTCGTCAGAAAGTGTAAATTTCACTGAATAGCATTTCCTGGCATCATCCACGCAGCCACGAGCTGCGTCGAACAAAAGAGGGAGAATTTTTTTGGTTTATCCTGCAGGATGCGACTGAGATAGTACAGCTTAGCTCCCTCCATGGCAAGTAACTCACTCTTTCCGCGATGGAGAGGGCCGATGGATATCAGCTTGGGCTCGTAAGCGTCCGGGTCTTGTTTCCTTAAGTGGGGAAAGACCCTTGGGATAGACTGAGTCACACGACCTCCCTTTGTTGACAGAGAGAGCATACTTATTTCGGCTTCCCAGTCATCTACAGTGAAAGTTCCTCTTTCGAGATCGCCTTGACTGGACTCCTCCTTCCCCTAGGCTGAAGCCGAGGCAGAAATCTTGGCAGCGTCAGCTGTCATACCCTGTCTAGAGTCAGATGTCATAGCCTTTTCCCTCGTCTCTGAAGCCATAACGGCTGTCTGGCAGGATTCCTCTCCGGTTCAGGATCGACTTGACTGGATATCTCTCCAGAGTCAGCTGTCTTAGCCTTTTTCCCCTTGATGGAAGCCGCCCAAGTTTTACAGGGAGAGATTCAGTCCTTCCGCGCGTCCTTCACACATTCGTACAGCTACCTCGCAGCAATACGAATACAAAGTATCATCGTCTGAGAACCCATCGGCTATTGAAATGCAACGGCAACGTGCAAGTGTCTAGTATGCATAATCAGTTCTTGCCGCTGATCTTGTTAAATCTCTGCCAGCTACTTTTCGAATCTTTTTCTCACCCGTCCTATCCGTTTCGTCGTCGTCATCTCGACGTGCCAGGTTGATATATATTATTAAAAGCCCTGACAAAACCCTCTGTCTATCTGTAAGATAGACTAAGTCCAAAGATCGAGCCATCGCTATGCTGTCCCGGTGCGTTCACTTTCTCACCCTTTTGCGGTTCCTCCCTCCCGGTTGTCCGGCCGCCTCTATCTTTTCGCCCCTCCTTCTATCCCTTTTCGTCCTCGTCTTCTTTACCTTTCTGGTTGACATTAGTTAAAAGCGTTGACAAACCATCAGCCCAGGTCACCTCCTTTCCTCTATCGGAGATAAGATAAAAGGCCACAGCCCAACCGCAATACTTTCTCTCTCGCTCTCATTCTCATCCGCTACTCTTCTTTGACTTTTCCTGCGTGCTCCCCATCCCTGCCGTCCCCGTCATGTGATGAAAACTGTAGACGAAGATATTTTACCCATCATGATTATTACAAACACCTTACATAGGTCGCCTCTAACTCCCAATGTGCCTCCCGTTCGCCTTAGACCAGATCCAATGACCGAGTCAGCGCATTTGCTGCCCATGCCGTCCAGCCTGTTCGTCGTCTCTCTCTCATTACACGCTCCTTGGCAGTCCGCCATGAATTGCACGACGAACAGTCAACAATTTTCAGCGGTCCGCTGACCATTTGCACCCGTCTGTACCTCTGGGAACTCTTTTATCCTTTTTTGGCGTTATTTATAGTCTCCGATAATTTTCCCTAAGAGTAATCCACCTTATGGTTTCCATGAGGCAGAGAAGAGATCAAAGAAGGGCTGAGAGGGAAAGGCAACAGGAAAGGCCCAACCTAGCAGGAGGGCAGAGAGGGTCACCCCGTCCAGTTTAACTTAGGAGACTCATGGACCATTGACTGTAAAATGCTGTTTTTATTTCCTATTTGACATAGTTTATTAGTCAGTATTTGACGAATAATTTTATTTTTCTTTATTCCAGTAAAATGCGCAAACAGCTTTGGAATTGTTTGATGCGGAGTGTACCGAGGTCGAGTCCAAAAAGACCTTACACTCTTTACATATTAAACGAATTTCCAAACTACTCGTTATTTTCCTTGCCATGCGATTCTGTGCTAACTGCCTCAACAAGACGAGAAGACAAGGCGCCGCAAGCGTCCGCTATCTTGTCTAGAATCAATTACTCAACTCACGTCTCACAGTCCACGGGTCAGTCCATCTCTCCCAGCGATTTTCTTGTCTTCATCTATTTCTCTGTCTCCCAATTCCCTCTCTCCCTCTCTCTTGGACGATTTCCTCTTTCCAATTCATCCAGTTGTAGATCTGTGATCAAGTAGAGACGCAATAGTCAACATCAGTTTAGAATCAAATCAAGTTTACCTGTCTTCTTGAAAGTGAGACAGAGTCCAGTAGTTCCCTTAAGGTACGTAAGTACCCTGAGAGCAGTCTGAAATGTGAGAGCTTCAAGGACTACGCATAAATTTACTTGAGACACTGAGTAAGAAATTTCCAGACAAGTGTGAAATAAACATAAAAGTTTACTGATGCTAGTTTTTTATATGAACTCGTTTCTACTTTCAGGGTCATCTTATTTAAGGGTTAATTTTTATTAGTTTCGATGGTTGTTTCGTTAGTATGGCATTGCAAATTCATTGTATCCTGTAGAAGGTCCAATGTACATTCTATTGTGTCATTAATACTCCTATACGTGACTGGCTATGTCACTTTTCAGAAAGTGCCTCAAGAGTCCAAGCTTTTTACTTGAAAATGTTTAAGTGTTTCTCTAATTTGGGGGCTCCTGCAATAATAATATCATCAACATTCAATTACAGTAATAATCCCCCCTAAAGGGAAGTGCTGGAAGAATGAGTATGGTCACCATTACATTGTTTATGTGCTTAGTTTTTTCATGGTTTGAGAGAATTTCTGAAACCAAGCTCTAGGTGCCTGTTTTAATCCATATAGTAGGGCCTTCTTTAATTTGCATACTTTATCAGTATTTGCATTTATTACTGGGATTCTCACTATCAAGGTGGGATTTGCGTGCAGATTTCTTCATCTAAATCTCCATGCAAAATAGCATTTGTACATGGCATACTTCCATAGGTTCCAGTCTACATTGACTGCAAGTGAGATTAATACTCTAATAGGTGTCATTCTAATAGTTGTCTCTTGGTAGCATCTAGTACAGAGGTTTGATTGTAACCTTTAGCTACTAATCTAGCTATATATCTTTCTAGGCTTCTATCTGCCTTATATTTAACTGTAAATACCCCATCTACACACCACTGGTTTAGCTTTCCTCTTTTTGGCCTATTGTATCAAAGTTTAGCTTTAAAGTAAGGCCTTTCATCTCCTCGTCCATTGCCCTTCTCCAACAAGGATGGTTAAGTGCTTCTTCCATTGTATTTTGAATGGCTATCTGATTTAGGGAGATAAGAGAAGTTTTTAAGCTGTGCAAACTTCTCTCATAATTGAGTAGATTGGATATGGCATCTGGGAGAGGTTTTCACACAGGCCAGACTACTTTTTCTTACGGCAATAGATATATCCTTCTTCTGTTTCTCATCTGTGTCATGTTCCCTTAATTCGTCTGATGGGTTTCTCTCCAGATACATAGATTTAGGGATGAGAATTGGTCAGATTCTTCCGACCTTTCTTCCTTAAATAATATTTCTGGAAATGGGGTGATGATGGTAGGATGAGAATCATGTTGACGTCGTGCTGATTCCTTCTCCTGACCCTCTAAGTCAAGCATTGATGCTTGCTCGATTACCCCAATTTGTGGCTGTGGAGTTGGACCTGCCATTCTGGTTTCCTCAATTTCCTGTTCTGGCTCATGGTAGGGTTGGAAGAAAACAATTCTTTCATCAAAGCTAACAGCTTTGGTGACAATGATTTTTCTAAAAGATAACAGCATTGATACCCCTTTATCGGTATTGGAATATCCCACAAAAGCACATCTTAGAGCTCTTGCAGATAACTTATCAGTTTGCATGCTATGTTCATGAACATAACATACACATCCAAACTATCGTGGTGTAAGTCCAGATTTCTGTAAGTCAATCTTACCATAGGAAAGAGATTTTCCATGACTTCAATTGGGCTTTTTAGTCCAATTACGGTTTTTAGAGAGGTGTATTAATCAAATGTACTGCAGTCATAATGGCAAATTCCAGGAGTTTCTTAGGAAAATGGGCTTTGCACTGTCAAAGTCCAGCCTTTATCCATTATATCACGGATCTTCCTTTCAGCAAGTTCATTCTCTTCGGGTGTGTATGGACATGAAGTGTCATGTCTGATTCCTTCACTCTACAAAGAATTTTCTTAATTCAATATTGCAAAAATCCTTTGCATCATCCATTCTAAGTCCATGTAACACTGTCTCGAAATTGTCTGTTTACTAGAAATGTAAAGTTCTTCAGGATTTTGGTAACTTCTGATTTCTGTTTGTCTAAATATGAGCTGCAGAATCTGCTATGGTCATCTACACAAACCAAAAAGCATCAGAATCCCTCTATATCAGTATGTCTGGTAGGTCCCATATATCAACAGTGTATAAGCTGGTAAGGTACTTGGCATCTACTGTTTTCAAATCAATATGAACTCCTTAATTTTGCCAACTGACAAGCCTCACACATAATTTGGTCAACCAGTAATCTTTCAAATAACTGAGGATACATTTTTTTAGAAGTGGGAAAGAGGGCTATCCTAAACCCCTATGTAGTAATGTAATTTTCTCCCTGGCTGTGATACTGGTTACTGCTGCTACCTTGGAGTCAGTCTTCCTTTCAACACTCAAGGGTGTGGGGTGGATGTAGTAGAGGCCACAATGGAATTTAGCAAGTCTAATCTTCCACCCGTGGACCTTATTTCAGGGGAATGTGTTAACATCATCAAATAGAATTTGATACTCGTTCATTTTTGCAACCTTCTGTACTGAAATAAGGCTCACAAATAGTTTTGAAACATGTAAGACACTAGTTAACAGATCTATTCGTGACATATTTACATGCCTATCCCAGCTACTGTTGGTAGTGATCCATTGGCCGTTTGAACACTTTTCCCTATAGGGCATGGCTCATATCTTATGAATTCATTGGTTGTAGGTGTCATATGATGTTTAGCTCCTGAATCTAAGATTCAGGAGTTTTGATGTGATTTAGTTGAGGATAATGCCGATAAAGCTGATAAAATATAAAATTTACTTGACTTTGCCCAGTGAAGCTGAGCCGATGACTGGCCCTATGGACGAAGTAGGCTTAGCATTTGTTGCTGTAGGTTCTTTTCCTGCTCCATCTCCTGCAGAGTTTTTGGGCATCTTGAGGTGTAATGCATGTGGTTGAATTGGTTGCAAGGAAGATGGCACCAGGTTGTAAGGGGTAGTCCCATATGTCGACATCCACTGCTGCTCCCCCTTGAGGTAGGTATGGATTAGCTATCTTACGTACCTGTGGAGGCTTTCCATGAAATTTCCAACACGTCTCCTTTGTATGTCCTTTCCTTTTACAGTATTTACACCATAAATTGTCATTATTCTTGTTTGGGGGTCTTCTGGTATTGTTGGTACGTAGGGGTAGGCTGCTCCACTTCATTTAATTTGTTCCTGAGTTGTCTGTAGAACCTCCTGAGGTAGTGATCATAAAGGGAAGGTTTCATTTCCCCTTTCATATCTTGAAGATGACTTTCTTCACTGATCAGCTGAGATACTGTCATATAGTTGAATCCTAATACTTTTGAATTCTGACCTTAGTCCTTGTAGAAGTTTGTATCCTCGTCTGTAAAGGATATACTCTCAATCTACAGAGATACAAAAGGCCTATAGTGATCTAAATCATTTGCATATTTGAGAACAAACTTTTCACCTTGCTGTAAAGCACCTGCCTGAGCCACTAGTTGTGCAATCTTGGATCTATCATTCTTCTTGGAGTGATATTTGTGAGCCGCATCCCAAATTTCTTTCATAATTTCATACTCGATGGATCAGTTTGCCAGCTCAGTTGCCATAGAGTGAAGTATCCAGGTATAAATAACTTCCTCCAATACTATCCACTTCTTATATTGAGGATCATCTTCAATAGGAGCTTTGTAGGCCGAGTGATCCGGCAGTTTCCTTGGCCTGAGAGTAGCCTGAATGTGACTCACCTGCGGATGAAAATTATGGAATATGAATTGGCTTTTTGAAGCTACAATAGGCAGCTAAGAGAACCACGTGTCACCGGTAGTAATGGGTAGCCCAGAATACATCAGGACTGTAAGAGGTGGTATTTCCACCACAGAAATCATCATTGGCTCCCCTTTGTCTGTAGCCTCTTGTTTCTTCATATGGTCGACAAGTGAAGTTTCTATGACGAAATTCCCCTCCTAAAAGATCTTTCTATGAGGATCTTGTGGTTTAATGACCGATGGTCTGTGAAAGAAAAAATAATTGAGAGACACCTTAGTTCCTGTGTCAGCAAACGAGCTCTGATATCATGATAGATTTCTTGGAGCTGCTGTAACTAGATCCAAAGGAAGGAATATTGCAGAATTAGAAGTATTTACACTGCAGAAGAGCAAAGGATATCAAAATTTATTTTTATTCATGAATGAAGGTGTATTTATCCTAATGGAGATGTCCATTATACTCTAACGGTTACTTTCTCCAACGATCATCTGAGATAGGGCATATTAAAATTATACCGAAAGTATAAATGTAATTATGAAGAAACACAAGTTAATAGAGTAATTCATTCATTATATTTTCCTTTAACAAAATCAAAGAAGATTCTATTAATACTCTTATTCTACATATTGACAGAAAAAATAAACAGAACAAATCCATGCGACAGAGTCAAGGAAAGACTATATGTCTCCGTATAAAATAGAGGCAGCTTCTATGGAAGAATCCATTGAAGTGGACATCGAACTGGGGAGGGGGCAATCTTGGGTTTATGTATTTTGACAAATCAGGTGAATGATTTCCACCCGGATAAGACACGGTTTACATAGTCGGAAGCCCACTATTGGGAGGGTCTATGGCCCCAGTAAGAGATCAAGACCTAGAAGTTTATCAGCTGAAGCTGGTGTCTATTGGGCCTCTCCACCATGGAAAAAGCAATTTGATCCAAATGAAAAGGAAGAAAAATAGAATCACCACTTCATCGTAGGTTAAAAATTTTGGATAAAACTTTTAATTTATTTAATCACTGAAGTCTCCAACTGTTGAAGTCAAACAAGAGAGCTACATAAGGAGAAGATTGAAATGTTATTGAAGTTACATCTATTATTATTGGCGTTCCCTAGAATTATACTTTATTGTGGAGAGATTTGATGTCGCTTGGAAACTAGATTCTATTCTTTTTGCTTAACACGCTCTATAATAAGATTGCTAAGTCTTGGTACCAAATTATCTCTCCCCTTTACAGAGAAGATTATCCTGATTTTGTGAGCTTGGTTCTCAAAGTCCCAGGAATAATCTTTCTCGCGAGAGATGCCCAAAATAGGAGGAGGTGCTACATCTTCTTCATCTAAAACATTTATCCCTAGATCCACACTTCATTCTTAACTAACGCCTAAGACTTTTTTGGGATGTGAAACTTTTCATGCTTATAAACCGCAATATGCGGTACTAATTACTAGAACAAAAGAGCTTTTCGAAGCGGGGATCAAATTACAAAAGATTAAAATTCTAAAACTATATAATAAAGACTTCTATTTGAAGGTATCTTTCAAAGATAGGACGTTCGAGATGCCTCGGTTATTGGTGAATCACTTAACATGTCATGAGTTGAAAAGTTTTATCTTCTTTGAGCAATGTGTAATGAATCGTTGTATACCTCGCTATTTTACTAACTATTACATGTTTCTAGAAAATCTAATTAACACAGTCGAGGATTTTCGTATTTTTTGAAAAGCAGAATTCTCCACAATCTACTAGGCAGTGACACTAAGGTAGCCCAGTTGTTCAATAATCTCTGCATAAGCATTATTTTTTATTTCAAGCGGCATTCTTATACTGAATTGTATAAAGAAGCAGTGGTGTTTTGTAAAATCCCTCGCCGCACATGGTGTGCATTTCTCAAGTACAACAACTTCAGCAACTCGCGAACAATCTTTTTTCAGATGGCTGTTATTTTTATACCAGTACTTTCTTCACTATATTTTCGAGAGTAGACAATTACCCCTCCTAAAACAATTGTCTTCGATCGATGATTTTTATCTCTCTCTCTCTATTTTTGAATTACAATGGATGATTTTCATACGTGGATAGAAACTAAATGTAAAATTATACCATCTTTCTTTACTCTTTGTAGATTAGAGAAACATCTTTAGGTGGTAGAGCTCCTTGTCTCGTTTCTCTCTGATTGCCCCCTCTATTAATTGTACTGAGTTCTCCTCAAAGCTATCTTTCTCAATTTTTCTTAAAAAAGTGTGAAAGTGTAGGGAGAAAGAAAGAGAGGAATATCATTATAATTCTTACCTCAATGGCCCTTTTTCTCTCTCTTCCTTATAAGTGTAGTATTACGTTATTAAATTTGGCATCTACATCCTTTACTCATTTTGTTTCTGATTATCTCTCCCTTTTCCACTCCCTCCTCCCTCCTCTCTCTATCTCTCTTCTTCCGTTTTCCCTACTTCCCATCTCTCTCCCTCCCTCTACTCTTCTTCTATCTCTCTTCTCCTCTCCTCTTTCTCACTCCTCTCTCTATCCCTCACTCTCTCATCTCTTTGCTCTCTCTCCTTCCCTCACTCCCCTTATCTCTCTTCTCATCTCCCTCCTCTCTTTCCTTCCATCCCTCATCTCTTTTTTCTCATCTCCTTGCTCTCCCTCTTTCCATCCCTCATCTTTCTCTTCTCTCTCCTCCCCTCCCCTCATCTCACTCTTATCTCTCTCCTCATCTCCCTTCTCTCTTTCCACTCCTTCCCTTAATTCCCATATCTCTCCTCATCTCTAGTCTCTCCCTCCTTCCATCCGTTAGCTCTCTCTTCTCTCTCCCCTCATCTCCCTCCTTCCATCTATGAGAGTTATTAATAAATATCCGAGATTCCAATGATGCAGTAGCAATATCACAGCAATTGCATCCAAGAAACCAAGATGCAAACTAGAAATGGTCGAGATATAATGTCTAAGAGATTGTTGTTTGCTTCATAACAGGGATGTAGTAATGTCGTGTGTTTTTTCTTCCCCCTACACTTTTGCACTCTACTTCAAAACCAAAATCTGATCGCCGAGAAAGACAATCTTGAGGAGATGTCTATATAATTAACTCAAGGTTTGTATGAGAGACATGAGACAAGGAGTTCCACCACCCAAAGATCTTGCTCTAATTTGTAGAGATTGAAGAAAGATGATACAATTTTACTTTTTTTTATTCACGTATCAAAATCATTTATTATAATTCAACAATAAAAAGAGGGAGAGAAATCATCCATAATGGACAACTGTTTTAGAGGGAGGAGGTCTTCTCTCAATAGAATATAATGAAGAAAGTAATGGTATAAAAATCACATTCATCAGGAAGAAGATTGTCCACTAGTTGTTAAAATAGTTGTGCATGAGATCTGCATATCACGTGTGACGAGAGATTTCATAGAACACGACCACTTCTCTATATAACTCATTATAATAATCCCGCTCAAAATAAAAAATAATTTTTTGGCAAAATTATTAAACGACTGGTCCACCTTAGTGTCACTACCTAGAAAGATATAGAGGTACCACTTCTTTGAAAGATGTCAATATCCTCAACTATTTTAATTAGATATTCTAAAAATATACAATAGTTGATGAAATGACAAGGAATGTCATAATGAATTGTACACTACTCAAAAGTGATAAGATTTATAAGCTTAAGGCATGTTAAGTTCTTCACTAATAAACCAGGCATCTCAAGCATCCCATCTTTGAAAGATACCTTTAAATAAAAGTTTTTATTTTATACTTTTGAAATTTTAATCTTCTACAATTTGATCCTCGAGTCATAAAGCTCCTTTATGCTAGGAATTGACACCGCATTTCACAATTTATAAGTACCAAGAATACTGCCAACCCGCAGAATCTCTTTGGATGTTCATCAGAAATGAAGCGTGGATCGAGCGACAAATGTTCCAAATGTAAAAGATGTAACACCTTCTCCTCTTTGGAGTATCTCTCGCGAAAAGAAGATTTGTCCTAAAGATTCTGAGAACCAAGCTCACAGAATTAAGATAATCTTCTGTGTGGAGGGGAGATGCAATTTAATTTCAGAATTTCATAATTTTGTAATACAGCTTATTAAGTATGAAGAACAGAATCTAGTTCTTAAACAACATCAAATTTCTCTACATTAAATCATAATCCCCAGGGATTTCAGCAAGAATAGACGTAGCCTTAATGGGGCCAAATGTTAAGCAAACTTTGATGACAAAACAACCATCAATCAAGAGCTTTTCCGTGAATTTGTCATCAGATATTTTAATTTCCTCCAGATACTGCTCCCTTGCTTGACATATACATCTGGAGATTTCATCACTTAATATATCAAGTGTTTCATCCAAAATTTTGAGACTATGACAAAGCGGAGATCTTCTATTTTTGTCTCTTCCATTTGGAGTAAATTACTCTTTCCATGGTGGAGAGGCCCAATGGACACCGGCTTGGGGTCATAAGCTTTGGGGTCCTGATTTCTTAATGGGGTATGAACCCTCTGTATAGTACACCTCTGACAATGTAACCATGTCTCATCCAACTAGAGATCATTCACCTTATTTATCAAAGTAGCCACCCAGGGTCGCCTGCTCCCTTATTTGACATCCAATTGATTGTATCCCTCCACAAAAGTGACCTCTATTTTATATCAAGACAAATAGTCCTTCTCACCTGTTGTTGTATATGGATTTATTCTATTTATTACTACTGTCAAGAAGTAAAATAGGAAATTTTTTTTCAAAATACACTAAAATAAGATTATTAATATAATCTTCTTCCATTTCTTCCAATCTAGATCTCCTTGATCTCTCCCTCTCTCTAAGCTAGTAGGTCAGAAAAAAAATCTGTCTTTTTCTTCCTTTCTCTCTCTCTCTGTCTCTGAATTCCTTAATCAAATTCACAAATTGAACACAATCTCACTATTCAATGCCATTTCTAGAGGGCACCTCATCCTTTTCTATAAAAAAAAAACTATTCAATGGCAAGGTGGGAAATGGAGAAAACGACCTTCTATTCATCACAGGTGACTTTTGATCCCTCGCTCTCCATCAATCTCTTCTCTCTCTCTAAACTAGAAGGCTGCCAGTATGGGACAGCATATTACTTCAGCAGAGGGGGAGAAAGCCGATACTGACAGTAGGGCTTTCCAACCCTAGAGTAGTGCCAGAAGATGAAGAGTCCCAAGGCTGTGAAACAAAGACTTGAGGGATGATTAAATAGAATAGAAGGGGATTTGGCAGGAAGCATTTTCACACCAGGAATCTCAAGGAGGGCCAAGGAGGCTCTTGAATCTATTCGCTAGGAAAGGAATAGGCATCATCAATAATTTTGCTACCTATCTTCCATTTCATTCTCAACTCAAAGAAAGAGCACAAAAGAGAGAATGAAATGGAAGACTTTTTCAAAAAATCTTCCATTTCGTTCTCTCTTTTGTGCTCTTTCTTTGAGTTGAGGACATCCGGCTGTCTGTCTATTGTCTGTCTATTGGCATCCAGTGTCTATTTGCTGATCGTTTGGGTTCATACTAAATGGTATTACATCAAGACGATCCCCACATGGTCAAGGGGACATCCGCAAGGCAGATGGATCAAATTGAGGCTCAAAAGGAGGCACTGCATGCCCAGCAACAGAAAAATAAGGAGATGATGGAGCACATCTTGCACCAGCTCAACACCATTCCGAGCATCAGCCTACCTGTCATGGTTGGGGAAGAGGACAGCAACCCACCACCCCAAACTGTCATGGTTGCAGCAGTGCCTATCCTCAAGAAAAAAAGGAGTTACCTGTTTTTCTGGGCAATAATCCTGAACCCTGGTTATGACATGCTGGGACGTACTTCTGCCTCGTCACAACTCCACATAAGGTGCTTTGCATTTGAGGTTCTCAAGGATGCGCTGATGGCAGTTTTCACCCTTCCTGATTTCAGCTGCAAATTAGTTGCCGGAACGGACATGTCGGATATGGCATAGGCAGAAAACTGATGTAGGAAGGCCACCCTATCGCATTCTGAAGCCACGCGCTTTCACAGTCAACAATCAGGAAATCAGCCCATGAGATTAAACTCGATGCTGTAGTCATGACCTGTAAAAGAGTGGCGTTACTATCTCACCTACAAGCTGTTTATCATCTGCACTGACAAATACAGCCAGAAATTGCCATGCAAGCAGAAGGAAATTCCACTGCAGTATGCAAAATGGTTGACAAAGCTCATGTGCTGGCCTGCCCCGCAGCCGCCACCCTGAACCGGTCTGAGTTGATCCAGCCCTTTTATGTACACTCAAACTCTTACTTTGAGAACCAATTGAGCACAAAATCCCACAGTCAATACTAGACCAGGTTCTATGCTTGATAAGCTTTCCAATGAGCTCAAGAACATCCAAAATGGACACCATGAAGAAGTTATGGGTGTTTTCATGATCACACCCTTCGTAAGGACCGAGAAGAATCGGCACAGGCCAACAGCTGCCTGCCGCGCCAGAAGTTGCCAGACTGCTACACCTGTCAGACACTACCGTAGGCAGCAGCAGCAGAAAGGTGGGCTCCACATGGCAATCCGGTCCATGTGAGGCTCATGAGGTCTAGCGATCAGGAGGCCTTGCATGTGGGGCCAGGACAAAACGAATGAGGTTCGGTCAATGCGAGGCCCACATGGTAATCCAGCGGGTTGACCTGGTCCAAGTGCGCCATAGTGACCCCGCCCCATGAGGTTCCTGCATCACCATGTGGGCACCACCTGGACTGGGCCCAAATCATTTTCATCAGACCCCCATGTCACGTGTGGGGGCCCCATGTGTGAAGGTGGGGCCCATCTCACCTGCACATCTGCCCACCGCAGACTCAGGCAGCAGCAGGGCTACCGGCATGCGGCTGTGGTTTCCAGCAAGGCTGGCGGCACAGGAAGGCTCACAAAACTCTTCCCTAGGAGAGGAATCGGCATTATTGGCAATTTCTCTATCTATCTTCCCTTTCGTTCTTTCTTCTGTGCTCTTTCTTTGTGTTGAGGACGTGCAGAATTTCTGTCAATTGGTATCCTGATTTCATGTTCGTTTGGCATCCATGCCAGCAAAAAACTGCATTTCTCCCTCTTTTTTTCTTCCTTTTCCAGGATATTCCACTTAACTAACCAATTTCAATGATTCTTGCAAATCTTCCGAGGAGAATTCATCAAGATAAACAAAAGGAATTACTGGAATCATATATAAATTTATATTTGATCCCTAATAATGGAAGAATTCTAGATATATGATGGACTCTGAAAATTCATTTAAGATCGTACATGTATATATAGTCCAACCAAATATAGATCTTATAATCTCGATGTAACTTCATATGATAAAATGGTGTTCAACTTTACATCTGGAAATTATAACACATGACATTTAAACGATGATAGGTGACGAAAAAGAACAAGTTACCTCAGGACAGAGACCCCTGTTCTCTCGAACTAGAAGCTAGGAGAAGACGCGATTTCATGGAACGATCGCAGAGTGAATACGAGAGACATATTCATTCATAGGGATCTCAACAAGCCCCCAAAGGTAACATAGGGAGTCTCATCCGTGAGTGAGAGATAGACTCCGGGAGATTTAAGAAGGGAAACGGGAGGGGATCAGGAGATTGAGAGAGGGAGAGAGAGCTAGGGACCCGGGAGATTGAGAGAGAGAGAGAGAAATCGGTAGATTTGATAGAGAGCGAAGTGCAGGAGAAAGAGATTGAGAGAGATTGAGAGAGAGAGGGGACTGCCAGAGAGAGAGAGAGAGATCGGGAGATTTAAGAGAGCGAGTGAGAGGAGAGAGGGACTTGGGCGAGAGGGGGGACTTCCAGAGAGAGATATGAACTCGGGAGTTTGTGAGAGAGAGAGAGAGAAATCGGGAGATTTGAGCGAGCGAGGGAGAGGAGAGAGGGATGTCGGGAGAGAGGCGGGACATTGAAAGAGAGAGAAATAGGAGATTTGAGAGAGCGAGGGAGAGGAGGGAGATTTAGGAGAGTGAGGAGCTAGGGTTGAGAGAGGGGGTACTCTAAGAGAGAGGGAAATAGGGAGATTTAAGAGAGAGAGGGAGAGGAGCTAGGGTTTCCAGGAGAGAGGGGGTACTCCAAAGAGAGAGAGAGAGAGAGAGAGAGAGAGAGAGAGAGAGAGAGAGAAAGAGAGCGAAGGATTTCGGGAAGAAGGGGGTTAGTGAGAGAGAGGGAGAGATCGGGACTCGGGAGTTTGAGGGGGAGAGAGAAATCGGGAGATTTGAGAGAGCGAGGGAGAGGAGAGAGGGATCTCGGGAGACTGGGAGAAGGAGGGGGCTTTGAGTGAGAGAGAAAAATCGGGATTTCCGGAGAGAGGTGGGACTTCGGGAGATGGAGAGAAATAGAAAGGAGGGAGAGAGAGATCAGGATCTACACCATATGGTTAGAAAAGCGCTTTGGAGCATTTTACTAGATAGAATAAATGAAAATAAAGTAAAAATAAAACCATTCCAAAGCAACTAAAAATTAAAACAGGCCAAGTTTTCTAATTAGAAAATATTCTTCCGCCGGAGCTCAGCATTTAAAACTTCCCTGCTGGAGGAGAATGTTTTCCCACCCCCTGATAGCTATGTATCCAAAAGCACATGAACATGAATACATATAGAATAATTTCATGAAATATAATCTTTTTGAATAGTTCTAATGACCAATATTAAGATATGGTCATGTATTTAACCATATATGATGTGTATAATCTTTGAAATATGATAGTTATGGCTCACTTGATACTTCAATTTGACTTTTCTTTTGGCATTTTTTAGACTTATCTTCACTTCAATGACTTAATTTGACTTGGATACGAGCAAGTTAGGCCCATGAGTGATTTTTAGGAAAAATGACCAAGTTTTACTGCTCACCCCTGCACCAAGAATATTTTTATTTATAATTTTTCCTATTTAAGTTTATACCCGTCTCTTCTTACCATTATAAAGTGACCATTAGAGTGTAACGACTGCTTAAGGTCAGTATAAATAAGTTCATATCTATTAAATGAAATGTTTTTATCTTACCTTAAACTCTTTGTGCTCGTGACTCCACCTCTATTCAAGCTACAAGCACTCTCCAAATAATAACGTGGTATTAGAGCTTTGATTCTAGGATCGGAGGTGTGTTCTTTCCTTAACCTATTTCATGTCGATCCCATTGATCGCTTGTCACTGAAGTTCTCTTTCAAGACTAAGTAGGAAGGGAATATTGTACTAAAAAAATTATTATCCTTTGATCGTATCCCTAAAGAAGAGAAACCAACTTCATCACCTGTGGTTGATGCATCCAAGACGCCAGTGATATCACCGTCTACATGATCATCCATACCAACAAGTGATAGGTGGTTCTCTCAACTACCTAAGGTGGCTTCTAGAAGTCAATTCAATGGTCTGAATATACATCTATGGGTGCACAATGTACAAGCACTTCTTGATGCAGGACACGGTGGGGAGTACCCTCGTGCCTGATCAATGGGACTGAGGTTGACCGGAGGTAGTCGGTCAACCCTAACCTATGGGTAGGCGAATCCTAGACCCTAAGCATGAGACCTAACCTAAACCTAAGCACAGGCAGGCGTGCCGATCAGCGGAGTCGACTCCGGGTGACCGGGGAAACTCGCGATGATGGATAGAGTGAGATCCTCTCGATCCACGTCCGGAGGCGTGGAAATCGCTCGTCGTGGAGTAGCCGGAAGGCTGCAGCTCACGCTCAGTGCTGGACCTGCCGCACGCGTGGGGACTCTCAAACCTATATCAGTAATACCCTGTCTACGTCTTCCGTCGGCGGTGGAGACGAGTAAAAGAAATGCTTCGAAAAGTAATTAGACTTTAAAAGGAGGGGGTCGAAGCTAACCTGCGGGGCGCGAGCCCGGTCGGTCGAGGCGGGGGAGGTCGTAGGACGCGGCAGCGAAGTCGGACACCGGGCGAGTCGGCGATGGAACGCGGAGGGGGAATCGGCGCGGGGCGGGCGATGTCGAGTCGAGGCGAGTCGGAGGGGTCGCGACGAACACGGTGAAGGCGGGCGGTGGCGTTCTGGGCCGGGTCGGGGCGGTTCGGGCCGGATCAGGTGCGGTCGGGAACGGTCTGGGCCGACCTGGGCGGCTCTGGGCCGGTCTGGACCGGTTTGGGCCGGGTTGGACCGGTCTAGGCCGGTCTGGGCCGGTCTGGGCCGGCCTGGGCCGGTCTCAGGGCGGCTCTGGGACCGGCTCGAGTCCCAGTTGGGCGGTCCGAGCAGCTGGGCCGGTTGAGGGCGGACTCGGCGCGGGCCGGGTAGGGCCGGAACCGGTCGGGGGCACGCCGGACCGGCTGGCTGGGTCGGTCCCGGGTGGGGGGCGGCTCGACCTGGTCAAGGTCGAACCGGGCCGACTCGGGCGGCTCGGGCCGGCCTGAGGGGGAGGGCGGACCGGGCGAGGCGGGTGGTCCGGGTTGGGGTCGGCCTGGCTCGGTCAGGGCTGGCCGGGCTGGCGCGAGCCGGCCCTGGGGCGATCCGGGCGAGGCAGGTGACCCGGACCGGGTGGCTGACGAGGGGGGGGGAGGGAAGCGATTCCCGCTGAGTCAACTCAGCGGGGATCGTTCATTTCTCCTCCTCGTCAATTAGGGTTCCGCGCAGGGGGTATTCGGGGCGGCGCGCGGCGATGGGAGATCGGGCGACGAATCCGGCGCGTAGGTGGGTTCGCCGGGCGGCGGATCAGGGGAAGATGGTAGGGCGGCGGTCCGCGAGGCGGAAGGAGGGCGCGGAGGCGCTCGAGGCGGCGGGAGGCGAGCAGAAGGCGGGATTGGAAGAGAGCGGAGGGGTTGCGGGGATTCAGGGAAATCGGGAGAGGGAGGAGGTGAGGATCGCCGTGGGGGTTGAAGGTGATCGGGCGGTCGTGGAGGGGGTGCGCGCAGTTGGGGCTGAGGACGTTTGCCGGGAGGTGAAACAGGAGAGGGACTCGGGGAAGAGGGGGATCTACAGTTGGCGTTCGTGGAGGAGGAGCAGGAAGTGTGCACGGTGAGGGCGACTGGCAAGAGGGGGAAGCAGCAGTGGGGTTGCCGGAGGGCGACCGGAGGTATGCCGGTGGTGGCGATGGAGGTTGGAGGAGCTTGAGGGATGAGGGGGAAGGTCGTGGAGGGGATGAACAGGAAGGTGGAGGGGCTGGCCGGGGAGGGAGGAGCGGAAGGATGAGCGGGAGGCGAGGCTTGCCGGAGGCTTGCCGGAGATGGAGGTGGTGGTAGAGGCGGTGCTGAGCGGCAGCGGCGGCGGCGGAGCAAGGGCGGCTGGTGGCGTACGACCCTCGTCGCCACCAAGGCACGACCCTCGTCGCCACCAAGGCATGACACCTACGCGCGTCCAGCCCCCCCGACAGGCGAAGACGAAGGATCCCGAGTTTCACTACACCAAGTGAGACCCTCTTCTCGCCACGAGCTCGCGCGCGTAGAGCTATCTTTCCCGTTTTCTCTTTTATTATGTCGTTATTTAGCCCGCACGTGTTTAAGCGGGCCTTTGCATGTCTTTCTCTCTCTCTTTAGGCCGTTGGGTGGGCTTCCCTTTGTTTCGGGACCCTAGCCTAAGGCCCTTTCCATTTTGTGAACATCTTATTCTATTTCTATGAGTATGGGTGTGGGTTGTGGGCCTCAAGTGGGCCCTTTTCCTCTCTTGGCCCGCCAAGGGCTCTATAAGAGGGGAAGGGACCCCCCACAAACCCCTAGCCGTCATTTGAGAAAAAAAGAAGGAAGAACCTCTTCTCGAGTGGCTGCTCATGGAAAGCTAGGGAAGGAGTCCAACCGCCGACGCCGCCGCCGCCGCCGCACCGAACGTGCCGCCGCTCGCCGCCGCCGCGCTCCGCCGCCACTCCTTGCTCTACCTCCGGCTTTGCTGAACGCCGCCGCTATCGCCGCCGCTCCAAGCCGCTATCGCTGCCGCTCTAAGCTCGCCGCCGCCGCTGCCGCCGCCGCTGCGCCGACCTCGACGCCGCCGCTATCGCGCCCAAAGCCGCCGCTATCGCTGCCGCGCAAGGCCGCTAGTCTCTGTCCCACGGACGCCGCCGCAACCGCCGCCGCTGCAGCGCCGCGCGCCGCGCTGGCCGCGCTCCAGCCCTCGCTGCCCGCCTTCCCTCGCTCGCCGCACGCCCTCGCGCGCTCTTTCCCGATCTGTGGACGCCGCTCGAACCGCCTTCCATCGCCGTGCGCGCCCGCCCGCCTCGCCAACCCTAAAAAAAGAAACGAAGAAGATCGGGACGATTCCCGCTGAGCCGACTCGGCGGGAATCGCCCGCCTCCCATCTCGCTCACCGAGCCGCCCGGACCACCCGCCACGCCCGGTCCGCCCTCTCCCCTCAGCCGGCCCGAGCCCGCCGAGTCGACCCGGCTCGACCCGTGACCAGGGTCAGCCGCCCTGTGCCCCTCGACCGCCCTAGCCCTGGGCCGGACCAGCCGCCTGCACCTGCGACCGGTCCCAGCCAGCCCGATCGGGCCTCAGACCGGCCGACCGCCTGGACCGGCCCGTCGGCCTGCAGCCCGGGTCCAGTCGCCCTGACCCGGCCTCGACCGGGTCCAGACTCGGCCTCGACCGGCCCAGACTGCCCTAAACGGGCCCAAACCGGTCCAGACCGGTCCCGAGCTGCCCCGAGCCGGCCTGCACCGCTCCCGCCCGCCCCGACCAGCCCGGACGCCGCCTCCCGCCCCCGTGTTCGTTGCGCTCGTCCGGCTCACCCGTCTCATCATCACTCCGCCCCGCGCGACCGCTCCCTCCGCGCTCTCGCCGACTCGCCCGGTGTCCGACATCGCTGCCGCGCCCGACGACTTCCCTCGCCTCGACCGACCGGGCTCGCGCCCGCAGGTTAGGCATTCATCCCCCTTACTTTACTTTGAAGTCTATATTTCCTTCGCATTTCCCGCATTTGTCTCCACCGCCCTCTGACATAGTTAGGCTGAGTGACGCCGTGGCTCTGGGATTGGGATCGTGGATCCGGCCGCCGGGTTGACGATCGAGCTGCTCCCGACGACCCGAGGCTGCTCTCTCCCCCGCATCGACGGATCCGGGAGGACTCCCGCTCCATCCTACTCTGCGTACCCTCAGAACGCCGTGACGACGCGCCGATCGGTTGGCTGCTTGTGGAGATCTTAGATATCATTGCATCACTTAGAGCACGTAGATCACCCCATCCATAGCTTTCCCCTTAGAGGATATTAGCGCCGGACCGATTCACCCCCGTCGGTCCCCGCATCATCTTGGTATCGTAGCACAGCCGTGGTCGCCGATCGCGCCGCCGCCTCGTTCCATTTCATATTCCGCACTTAGTATCATTCATTCATATAGTTAGTTAGATTATCCATCACGCATCATACATCACACTAGGGATAGCCCCTCTTTCCCATAGCCGGGTACTAGCCATGGTTGTCGAGACGCGCTCCGCTGAGCCGCGGTTCGAGAGGGATCTTTATCCCCACCACGGATCCTCGTGGTCCCGCGGGCATTCCGATGCCCGACGGCGGGATGGAAGGTGTTCGCCTTCCTCCTCCGCCCCTGGCCGCACTGGGGCTCGGCGGCCGGTCCCTCTCCGAGGCCGGACCTACCTAGCCCTCACTCGTCCGATGGACGATCGACCCGTGCTCACTCCCCCTTCGCTCGATCACGACGACAGCGCTCCGGGAAGGCCCCAGCTATGACTACCGACGATCGGCCTTCTACCAGCCAGCCTCGACGCGGGGGACGTGACCGACCTCGATCGCCTTCCGTAGGCGATCCCTACCTCCCTACGGCAGATCTTCACCGCACGGTGAGTGCCGTACTAGAGCAGATGGGAGTCCCGATCCCATCCACTTCGGGCCGCCTGGCCCCGCAGCGACACCCGCTTGGACCTGAGCGCCCCACGGGCGATGTTCGAGTGCTCGACGAGTTGGATCGACGACCCAGCCCACGGAGGGGCCCCTACGTGCCGGCTCCTCATCCAGACAGGCGATATGATGATCGCCCGACTCAGGGTGGTCCCTCGAGGGATTACCGCCCGACGAGTCAGCCTCGAGAGGTGCCCGCCCCTACGATGATCGCCGTGATTATCGAGGTGATCGCGCACCGCAGTCTCCCGCATACGGAGCTCAGGATCATGGGTATCCCGACCGCCGAGCCGATCCCACTCCCGCCCCCGTGATTATTATCACGATGGCGAGTACACCACCGGCGCCCGAGGAGACCTGCGTCGCCGCGGAGACTACGATCCCCGACCGGAGTATTCCCCACCATGATCGTGATATTCCCTGGCCGCGCACCACCGCGCCCGACTACGCCGACCCCTACGATCGGGAGTATGACCACCGGCATTACCCCAGCCCGCCACGACATCTTCATGACGATCGAGATTTCCACGACCGACGTGATGACCCCGATCGTCGCCGAGAGGACCATCGCATTCGGATGCGTAAGAGCGTGAGGGTTGAGGTCCCCGTCTTTGATGGTTCTCGAGAACCCAAAGACTTCATTGATTGGGAGTCCAAAGCATGAACTCCTATTTCCGCCGGTACCGTATGGACACCGACCTCTGCGTTGAGTACGCAGAGATGAGACTTGGCGGACAGGCCAAGATCTTCCGGGAGAACGAGTATCTAGCCGCCGAGAGGCGAGGGCTCCCGATCACTACCTCGGGCCGAGATGGTTCAGAGCCGCGGAACAAGTATGTTCCGCGGCAAGCACGAGGCGACACTCTTCCTATCGTGGCTTGACCTTCGACAGGGCAAGTCACCCGTGCGGGATTATATACAGACTTTTTGAGGAGTGTCTGATGAGGTGTCGATTTCGTGGAGGATCCACGGATCGTCATTGGCCTTTTTCACACACGGGCTGACTCACCCGTCTTCGAATGAGGTGCTTAAGAGCTGTCCTTCCGAGTTGACGAGGCCTACCGCATCGTGGAGCATATGGAGAGGCCAGGAGACGACGCCCCGGTGACGACGACCCCTCGTACCACCCGGCCCCATTCACCCGCTCCACGACGGCTACCACCCCATCCCAGCCTAGACCTCATCGAGCGGGAACAGCCGGACTGTCCCCGCCCACTTCGTGGGGTCAGCCCCAGCTCCACGAGCCGCGACGACGGATTCGTCCCTCCGTTCGACCGCCGTTGCTCCCTCCGCCCATCACTTGTTTCAAGTGCCGTGGTAAGGGACATCGGGCCAGCCGTGCCCGTCTTCGAACTCTGCTCATCGGGTTAGAAGACGACGCCCCGGACTACTGTAGATGATGACGTCGTAGGAGACGACGTCTACGTCGCCGACGATGGGCTAGAGGAGGAGTGCTTGGATCCCCGACGTCATTGGCACCATAGAGATCACTCCCGCGGCTTTCCTCTCGCCTCCCGACGGCACACCAGAGGCTCCTGTAGCCGTGTCGCCGTGCCGACGCCCAGCCTGCGACGGCCCGCTGACTCGGCCTCCCTTGGATCCTACGAGAGGCGACGACGTTTCAGGTGAGGACGTCTACATTGCCGCCGACGGACTAGAGGAGGATTGCCTCGGATTCTGACGTCCCTGGCTACATCAGATCGCCCGTGCTACGCCCCTCCCCTCCCCCTCGGCACCTCACGGATCCCCCAGTAGTCGCATCGCCGTGCCGAGCCCCAGCAGTGGCACTCCGTGGCCCCAGCCCTCCCCGGACACGATCTCCGGAGCTCCGACCCCCCATCCGCGAGGACCCGCGCCGCACCCACGACGACACCCGGCGCCTCCTCCCGACGGTGGATCAGGCCGCACTTTCGTCACCGACCCTTGATCCGGTAGCCGATTGCGCACTTCGCACGTCGATCTTTTACACTTATGTGAAGATCAATGGGCAAGTGTGCAAGTTGATAGTCGATAGCGGCAGCTGCGTCAACGCCGTGTCAGATACGATGATTCCACGGCTTGGGCTATCGACTCACCCGCACCCGACACCCTACGACGTGTCTTGGATCGATACTACGTCTCTACCAGTGAGACTCCAGAGTAGGGTGCCTTTGCGGATCAGCACTTATGACGATATAGTGCTTTGCGATGTTATCCCGATGAAAATCGGGAGCATCATACTTGGGCGACCGTGGTTATATGACCACGACGCCCACTGGGCAGAAGGGCAAACACTTGCACCTTCATGCACCGTGGCCGTAGAGTTGTGTGGGTCCCCTACACCGCCCCGGCCACTTGCTCGGCGCCTACCGCCTCCTCGAGTTGGACTTATGGTGGTTCGAGGTCCGGAGTTCCAGCGGAGTATCCGGACGAGCTCGCAGACACCCCGGCCTCGCTTTTGCCTTAGCTCTCGACGTCCCCCACCGGAGCTGACCCACCTACGCCTTCCCCCGAGGCTGAGCCGATCCTAGCGGAGTTCGGAGACGTATTCCCTGAGGACCTGCCCGGCGAGTTGCCGCCGATGCGCCATATCCAAAGACGCGATCGATCTCGTGCCGGAGCTTCCCTCCCGAACCTGCCCCCACTACCGGATGGAGCCCGCACGCTACGAGGAGCCGTGGCGACAGTGTTCAGGAGCTGTTGGCGAAGGGTCTCATCCAGAGAGCCTTTAGCCCCTCGCGCGGTACTCCGCCCTTCTTGCGCCAAAGAAGGATGGTACTCGGCGCATGTGTTGTGATAGCCGTGCTATCAACAGGATTACTGGCCAAGTACCGTTTTCCGATCTCGCGCCTTCAGACTTATTCGACATGATGGCAGGATCCGTAGTCTTCTCAAAGATTGATTTGAGAAGCGGATACCATCGTGTACGGATTCGCCCCGGAGATGAGTGGAAGACCGCCTTTAAGATAAAGGACGGTCTATATGAGTGGCGAGTGATGCCGCTCGGCTCTCGAACGCGCCTAGTACGTTCCAGCTGGGCTGATGAATGAGGTCTTGCGCCCATTCATTGGCAAATTTGTCGTCGTCTACTTCGACGACATACTTATCTACAGCCGCAGCCGAGAGGACCACCTCCACCATCTCCGCGAGGTCTGCGACGCACTTCGACGGGAGAAGCTTTACGCTCACCCCAAGAAGTGCTACTTCTTCACGACCGAGGTTTCCTTTCTAGGATTCATCGTGTCAGCTCTTGGCGTGTCCGCCGATCCCGGAGAAGGTGCGAGCCATTACGTCGTGGCCGCGACCTTCCACCATCCACGACATTCGGAGCTTCATTGGATCGGCGACGTTTCTATCGCCGATTCGTCCCGTAACTTTAGTTCTCGTGACGGCACCGATCACGGATTGCCTCAGCTGGATACTTTCCAGTGGACCGAGGCAGCCGAGCAGGCCTTCGCCGATTGAAGGCCTTGATGACCCTGTGCACCGGTCCTACGGTTACCCGACTTCGGGAAGGTGTTTGAGGTCGCTCGCGACGCTTCCGGCGTAGGGCATCGGGGGTGTCCCGAGCCAGATGGCCACCCCGTGGAGTTCTTCAAACTGAGAAGCTGAATGACGTCAGCTCCTGCACTCTACGTACGATAAGGAGTTCTATGCCGTCATTCAGTGCTTTGCGACACCGGCGCCACTATCTCCCCGTCCAAGGAGTTCGTGCTCTTTCTCGACCATGAGGCCCCTGAAGTACCTCCACTCGCAGCGAAGCTCAGCCGACGCACACGCACGTTGGGTGGAGTATCTCGCAGGACTACACGTTCGTCATCCGCCACAAGAAGGGCAAGGATAATGTGGTCGCAGACGCGTTGAGTCGCCGGCGCATCTCCTCACTTTGGTGAGAGTGCAGGTTACCGGGCTTCGAGTCCGTCAAAGGACTCATATTCGACGTGCCCCGATTTCGGCCCCATTGTCCATGCCCTCGAGCTTGGCCCCCGCCAGAGCACCGTGACTACCTTCGGACAGAGGGTTACCTATTCTTCAGAATAGGTTGTGCGTCCTCGCACATCGCTCCGGGATCATCTCACTTGGGAGTGCCATTCCGGAGGTCTTGCCGGCCATTTCGGCCGAGACAAGACGATCACGGCAGAGAGAACAGCAGTTCTATTGGCCGAGCTTTGAAGCGCGATGTCGGGAACATCGTCGCCAGCGTGTGGTGTGCGCTTCGCCAAGCAGGTCAAGAAGAATGCTGGCCTCTACACACCGCTTCCCGTCCCCGACGCGACCATGGGACGACGTGAGCATGGGACTTCGTGCTCGGACTACCTCGCACGGCTCGTCACCATGATTCCATCATGGTGGTAGTGGACCGCTTTTCGAAGATGGCCCATTTTGTGCCATGTTCGAAGACGGCTGATGCCACGCGAGTGGCCCAGCTTGTATTTTCCGGGAGATAGTTCGCTACATGGGACTGCCCAAGTCCATCGTCTCGGATCGCGATGTTCGCTTCACGAGCCACTTCGGCGGACGCCGTGGAGCATGTTGGGGACCAAGCTAAAGTTCTCGACGGCGTACCACCCTCGTACGCACGGCCAGACGGAGGTCGTCAATCGGAGTTTAGGAAACTTACTCCGATCTTTGGTGGGGGATAACCTCACCACCTGGGATCTAGTTATCCCACGTGCCGAGTTTGCGTATAACGCCTCGGCGAACCGCACCACTGGCATGAGTCCATTCGAGGTTGCCCATGGCTTAGTACCCCGCAAACCTCTAGATCTAGTGCCAGTAGACCCCCACATTAGAGCCTCAGAGGATGGCGTTGCATTTGCACAGCATGTGAGTGAGTTGCATGCATACATTCATGATAGGATCACTCAGCAGAATGCAGCAGATAGCAGTGCCGCCGACTTGCATCGTCGTCACAGGAGTTTCGAGGTGGGTGACCAGGTGATGGTTCGGTTGAGACCCGAGAGATACTCTCCGTGCACGGCTACGAAGCTTCATGCTCGTAGCGCGGGCCCGTTCCGGTCCCGTCTCGCGTGGGCGAGAACGCCACGTCGCCGGCATTCCTCCTTCGTGGGGAATCAGCTCGACCTTCAACGTGGCGGACTTGGCCACTTATTCAGCTCTACCACCTCATGATCAGCCTTCCGACCCAGGCCCCTTCTCAGAGAGCGAGTTTGCCCCGCAGTCCACTCCCCCGGTACTACCACCCGATTGGCATGAGCAGGTAGAGGAGGTACTGCAGGAAATAATTGACTTCACAGGGGATGGTGCTTCGCGGAGGTTCTTCGTGCGTTGGCAGGGACGCCCGGCAGAGGATGACGCGTGGATCACGGAGGGCGACTTGGCACGCCTACGACCGGACCTGCTCGAGCCGCTGCCCGACACACTCGCTAACTCGACGGAGTCGAGTTCTTCCGACCCCGGGAGGATTGGTGGCGTACGACCCCCGTCGCCACCAAGGCATGACACTACGGCGCCGGTGGAGCCGACACCTACGCGCGTCCAGCCACCTCGACAGGCGAAGACGAAGGATCCCGAGTTTCACTACACCAAGTGAGACCCTCTTCTCGCCACGAGCTCGCGCGCGTAGAGCTATCTTCCCGTTTTTCTTTTTATTATGACTTTTATTTAGCCCGCACGTGTTTAAGCGGGCCTTTGCATGTCTTTCTCTCTCTTTAGGCCGTTGGGTGGGCTTCCCTTTGTTTCGGGACCCTAGCCTAAGGCCCTTTCCATTTTGTGAACATCTTATTCTATTTCTATGAGTATGGGTGTGGGTTGTGGGCCTCAAGTGGGCCCTTTCCTCTTGGCCCGCCAAGGGCTCTATAAGAGGGGAAGGGACCCCCCCACAAACCCTAGCCGTCATTTGAGAAAAAAAGAAGGAAGAACCTCTTCTCGAGTGGCTGCTCATGGAAAGCTAGGGAAGGAGTCCAACCGCCGACGCCGCCGCCGCCGCCGCACCGATCGTGCCGCCGCCGCCGCGCTCCGCCGCCACTCCTTGCTCTAACTCCGGGTTTGCTGAACGCCGCCGCCATCGCCGCCGCTCCAAGCCGCCATCGCTGCCGCCGCTAAGCTCAGCCGCCGCCGCTCGCCGACCTCGGGACGCCGCCGCCATCGCCGCCCAAAGCCGCCGCCATCGCCGCCGCGCAGGCCGCCAGCCCCTCGCCCACGGACGCCGCCGCGAACCGCCGCCGCCGCGCTCGGCGCCGCCGCCGCGCCACCGCCTCCAGCCCGCTCGTCCCGCCTTCCCCGCCTCCGTCGCACGCCCGCGCGCCCCTTCCCCGATCCGGGGACGCGCCTCGAACCGCCTTCCATCGCCGTGCGCGCTCGCCCGCCTCGCCGACCCTAAAACGAAAGAAGATCGGACGATTCCCGCTGAGCCGACTCGGGCGGAATCGCCCGCCTCCCATCTCGCCTCACCGAGCCGCCCGGGACCACCCGCCACGCCCGGTCCCGCCCTCCCCCAGGCCGGCCCGAGCCCGCCGAGTCGACCCGGCTCACCGTGACTGGTCGAGCCGCCCGAGCCCCCGGACCGCCCAGCTGGGCCGGACCGGCCGCCTGGACCCTGCACGGTCCCAGGCCAGCCCGATTGCCTGCGACCGTGCCAAGCCCTGGACCGTCCGTCGGCCCAGACCGGTCCCGTCGGCCCGACCGGTCCCAGTCGCCCTGGACCGCCCCTAACCCGGTCCAGACCGGCCCCTGACCGGTCCCGACCGGCCTCAGCACCGGCCCTAAACGGGCCCAAACCAGTCCAGACCGGTCCCGAGCTGCCCAGGTCGGCCCAGACCGCTCCTGCCCGCCCCGAACCAGCCCGGACGCCGCCACCCGCCCCCGTGTTCGTTGCGCTCGTCCGGCTCACCCGTCTCATCATCACTCCGCCCGCGCCGACCGCCCTCCGCGCTCCCACGCCGACTCGCCCGGTGTCCGACATCGCTGCCGCGCCCGACGACTTCCCTCGCCTCGACCGACCGGGCTCGCGCCCCGCAGGTTAGGCATTCATCCCCTTACTTTTACTTTGAAGTCTATATTTCCTTCGATCTTCCCGCATTTGTCTCCACCGCCCCCGGACATAGTTAGGTTGAGTGACGTCAGGGCTCGGGATTGGGATCGTGGATCCAGTCGCCGGGTTGACGATCGAGCTGCCCCGACGACCCGAGGCTGCCCTCTCCCCTGCATCGACGGATCTGGGAGGACTCCCGCTCCATCCTACTCGGCGTACCCCCAGGAACGCCGTGACGACGCGCCGATCGGTTGGCTGCTTGTGGAGATCTTAGATATCCATGCATCACTTAGAGCACGTAGATCACCCCATCCATAGCTTCCCCTTAGAGGATATTAGCGCCGGACCGATTCACCCCGTCGGTCCTGCATCAGCGGCGGTGGCGGCTCGATGGCGGCTCGATGGCGGCGGCGGCGGCGCTAGGTCGGCGGCGGCGGCTGGAGCAGCAGCAGAGGTATCAGCGTGGCCGGGGCAAGGAGTGGCGGCGGTCGTCGCGGCGGCGGCGGCGGCGGCAGCGGCGACGGCGGTTGGACTCCTTCCCCGGCCTTCCGTGAGCAGCCACTCAAGATGGAGGAGACTCCTTTCTTTTTCTCAAATGACGGCTAGGGTTTGTGGGGGGGTCCCTTCCCCTCTTATAGAGCCCTTGGTGGGCCAAGAGAGGAAAGGGCCCACTTGAGGCCCACAACCCACACCCATACTCATAGAAATAGAATAAAAGGTTCACAAAGAAGGATGAGCTTCACAAATGGGATCCCGAAAAGGGAAGAACCCACCCGGAAGCCTAATGGGAGAGAAGAAATAAACGAGGACCCGCTTAAACACGTGCGGGTCAAAAGGTCCATAATAAAGAAATAAAGAAGTAAAGATAAGCGGATAGATCCGCGCGCGCAAAAGGGCTCCTCCGGTGCCGTGGTATCGTGTCTTGGTGGCGACGGGGGTCGTACGCCACCACTTCTCATACCACAAAACCTTCTAGATCACTTGACAAGAACTAATCTAGCAAAGATAGATCCACAATACAAAAGGGGGACTTTAGTATAAGAGGTACTTTATACCTGATACTAGGTTCAATGATTATTGAATTAGCTAATAGGTTTATTAAATATGAGATTTTCAAAGAATTTGGGACGCAATGCACAAGTATCATTCAAAGAAGAATGATAAAGCCAAGATCACTCGGTTGGTGACCCGAGCAGTCACTTTACAACAAGGAGAGAAAACAATTATCATCTATGTCGATGGGTTAAGCGCCATATATAGTGAATTGGATCATTATTGACCTCTTGTCCACAACTTAGTTTACAAGTTACAAGTTACAACTTAGTTTAAACATAGAATATAACCTAATGGATCGAGTTTACAAGTTACTACAGGGATTGAAGCCTGAATTTGAAGGCATTCATAGCCAGCTACATATTAGAGAAAATACTTTGTCCTTCCATGATGTAGTCTCCCGATTGCTTAGTGAAGAAAGTAGGCCTCAAGAAATGAAGGGAGGCAGTGGTGGCTCAACACATTCAGTCGCTAGTGAGGGAGGATCCTCATCAAAATCTAGTCATCAAGTAGCTCCACCAAATTCCAACCCGAAGTAAGGCCCATTGAAGAATAAAGAAAACATGTGGTGAAACTATTGCAAGAGAAAGGGGCCTACCAAAGAAACGTGTTGGAGACTTCATGGAAGAGCCCCTCATATAACTCCTCAAGTGCATATGATGTCTCACCTACACTTTCCTCATTTGAACATTTTAGGAGGACAACAATGGATGCATAACTTCATAACTCCACAAATGACACCACCATACACTAATTCGATGCAACCTTCTCTCAACGCCAATGATCATCTGAACTCGTAGCATCCTCAAGGAATTCAGGAGCTGTGAGAGGAGATGCAACAAATAAAGAATCTCTTGTCTTCTTCTGCCTCCTCGAGATTAGTCATTGGTTCTAGTTCTCTAGAAAATTCAAGAGACTCAACATACTATTTTCTTTATTAGTTTTATCATTATCTCATGACTCAATAGAGATTTCTTAGATCCTAGACTCAAGGGCAACATATCATATGACCCTTGCACTACTAAAAAATGGAACAAACTATTGAAGGAACCCTATTTAGTGTAGCACGCATCAGTAGAATAAACATTGAGTCCCTAGGAACTTGGCATCATGTATTGCATGTCCCTAAATTATTTGTAAACCTATTTTATATACATAGAGTAGCCAAATTAGATGAGTACACGATCATATTTGATGATGTTGATGCATTCTTGTGTAATAAGGTCTAGGGGTGGAAGATTGGACTTTCTAAAGTCCATCATGGTCCTTAGTACTTTCTAGATACACACAAGAGCATAGGAGGGGAGACAAACTACTCTAAGGTGACTCCAGTATCCAATTCTGCAGCATAAGAGAGAATTACCTTGTTACATAAGAGATTGGGTTGTCCATCATATACACTCCTCAAATTATATATCCCAACCTATCGGAGAAAGTATCTCTGAACAATATGCTTTGTGAGGCATGTCACTTTCTCAACTAAAGAGAAGTTCACACCTCTAAGAAGAAAATAGATGTATAGAACCATTCCAACTAATTCACTATGATATTTGGGGACCTTCCCCTAATTATTGAGTTGAATGGGTTCAAATGGTTCTTAGTCTTCGTGGATGAACACAACTAATTCTATTGTTGATAACTAGTTAAAAAAACTGAAGTAAAATTTTTTTTGAAGAACTTATGCTACTCAATAAAAGGAAATTTGAAGTAAATATACAATGGTTTATAATGAACAACGCTAGAGATTTTTGTAATAATGAACTAAAATATTTTTTTGATAGTAAAGGGATTAGACACGAAACATCATGTCCTTATACTCTTTAATATGATGGTCTTGTGATAACATGCAATTTATACATGAATTAACATGATTATTAATACAAATTAAGATATTAAATATTCCATTGTTATGCATGTTATCATATTTTCAGTACATATTTATCATTATATGTAATTTTAAGTTATGATCTAAAAATGTATCCTTTTAGGGATAATCATGGATAATTCTAATACTATAGTTTATTCCCATTTATATTTGAGATCATAATTTTATTTCATGATTTAATGATCAGAGACAATATTTTTATTTACACTCATGCATTTTTCTAAATTTCTTTTTTTAGGAATGAGTGTATTTTTAAAATTAAAATTTATTCTCTTTTTATTTAAATAATTTGACTTATTATAATGATATATAATTTAATTTCTGATCCAAAAAAATAAATTTGGATTAATTTTGAGTTTTATTTTGAAAGTTATGAATTTTCTAAGTTTTGGGGATTTTTTAGAATTTTTATTAATTTATTTAAGCTTATTTTTTTATAAAAAAATGTTTTTAATATCGCGCGCTGATGTGGCGATGTGTGAACACACCACGTGGCGACGTGTGTGCCCGTGTGTGTGCATGTGGGTGTGAGCAATTAGTGGGCTAAGCATCCATTATGGATTTTTGCTAACCCATTATACTCACATACATTATATACTCATCAAATCATTTGAATTTTTTTCATGTGGGACTATATATCTTTGCTTTTATCTGCAGGTGATGTAGCGCAATCTCAAGCAGACGATCGCACGAGTTTAATCATGATCGTCAGATTTTACTTACTCAAGGGGGGTACGTTGCTGCATCTGATTAGGCAACGATTCGTTTTAAGATGATTCAATCTCAGCAGCTCATTTGGGGAGTTATAACGGTCAAGATTAAATTCAGCCCAATGGATACATGGACTCATCTCGATTGCTCGATGAAGATCGAACGGTGGACATTAAGTGACGCTTCTTCTTCACGCATGACGTGACAAAATCTGTGTGCTTCATTGTTGATCGAATGGACACGACTTAAAGATGACGATTCACAAATTGACATGTAATCTTAGCCGTTGATCAAAGATGAAGAGATGCATTCAACAGTTGCACCCAATTTCTCTATAAATTGAGATGTTCTTCGACGGAAAAACTTGTTCTTGGATGTTTCAAGAAAATCAAATTGTTTAGACAACTCATTCATGGAATCACTTGATTTTTGCTTCTTCTAACTCATTTACGTGTCTAAGGAGTGTTTAAAATCAAGATTTGGTGGAGAGAATTGAAATAAATCACCTCTTGAATGTCAAAATTTGTTTTCAAAATAGTGGAATGAAAAGCCTTGAATCTAGCAATTAATTAGATCATTTCGAGCGCGACTTTGGGTTAGACTATGTATTTACCTCATAATCTCTCCCCTCCTCTTTCCTCCCTCCCTCATATCTCTCTTTCTACCTTTCTCCCTACTCTTCTTTTCCTCCCCATTCCAATGCTCTCTCTTTATCTCCCACTCCTCCTCCCTCCCTTCCTCTCTTTTTCATAGTCTCCCTTTACTAGCTGATAACACATAAATCTATGACCTTTAACTCTGAATTTTCATGAACATTTGGCTTAAAAGGAATATATTTATGTGTTATTATGATTAAAATTTCTTAATTTTGCTTCATTATGATTTTATGGTATTTCCTTGCTTTTATGATATTTGAATATCTCTCTTCGATTATAAATTGGCAATGAAATGAACTTTTATAGCAAAATATATTTTTGTTTGGATTTTATAAGTGATTTAAATAAATTTTTATAGCATATTTCTAATTAATCTAATGATTATTGCATAATTATGAGCGTCAGGGCCATATCTCTAATTTTCGGATCTGCAAGGTAAGTCAGATAGAAGCCACCAGATCGCGACACATGTCGCAATCTGGAAGCAACGGTTAATTCAGTTTTACTATTATTTTATTATTATTATTATGACTGTTTAGTTTGTTTTGTCGTTTACTCATCGTGCAGATGACGTGGAAACCTCGCCGCAAGAGTTGACCGAGCGTGGAATAAGAGAGCGACGTGTCGCTCTCTTATTCGCTGAAAGAGGAGATCTGCGGCGAAATTAATCGCCACATATCGTTAGCCTCAAATTCACTATTTTGTCATTTTGTTTGATTCTTGTTTTTGTCATTTTATATTACCTTTTTTTATTTCGTCGTTTAGCGCCTTTCTTCTGTCGTTTTTTTTAACCTGCGTTTTGTCGTTTCTTCCTCTTTTTCGTCATTTTCCCCTTGAGCGTAATAAGAGAGCGACGTGGCGCTCTCTTATTTGCACTCAATGAGGAATCTGCAGCGAAAGTAATCACCGTAGATTCCTCTCTGGCTGTTTTCTTATTAAAATATTAATTTAACGTTTACTTACCTGCGCAGGTGAGGCACGTCGTCGTTTTTGACCGCGAAGCGAGAATAAGAGAGAGACGTGGCGCTCTCTTATTCGCGCTAAATGAGGAATCTACGACGAAAGTGAATCGCCGCAAATTCCTTCATTTACCCTTTTTATTTATTTATTTAAAAGTTAGTTACTTTGCAGGTGATGTGGCAGAAATCTGATGGCAGGCATGATGACGACGTGGCGCAATCACAGGAGCTGGATGATGGAGGACTGCTGACGCTGGAGGACACCCGATCGATGGCTAGAAATGCTCGAAAGAGAAAGGTTGATATCTCACGATCTAGCCGTCCGATCAGGATGAAATTTTGAAGATAGGCTAATCTCACCATTCTCTTCCCATCTGTACGGTTGAGATTTCCATCGGACTCCCGAAGTTCTCAAAAATTAATCTCAACCGTCGGATTGGGAGGAAGCCCTAACCCCTAAAAGTTCTCCTCCTCCACTCCGAATTTTCTTGTCTTTTGGCTCTCTCTTGACACCAGGTCACCAGCAGGAAAGGGGGAGAAGCTTAGGCCCAAGCTAGGCATCATCGGATGCTCGAGTTTGTTCTGGAGAAGGAGAACAAGAGGAGATCGACGTCGTAGCGAATCAAGCACCACCCAGCCTAGGATTGGCACCAACACGGGGTTTGTGGGAAGATTCTGAGGAGGGATTCTCTTGTAAGCCTTTTCCATGGATAATGTAGGACTCTTTCTTCTATTTTAATCGTAGGTTATTGCATTTGTTTCCACAAATCATACCCAAATCATCTCATTTATCTCTACACTATTTCACCTCTCTTTTCTCCCCTTCACCTCTCTTTTCTCCACCTTTCATCAATCTCTACCCTTCTAATTCTCATCTCTTCTCCTCCAATTAGAACTACAGAAACATAATCTAACCAATTACAACCATTATCTCCATAAAATTCCTCTTCTAACTTCTAATATTCTCCACTATAGGAATTCATCCCTTCTTCTACTTTCGTCTCAACCCTCATTACCTAGATTCCCTGAGGATCGACCCTTGCTTACTACTGTCCTAAGTGAGGTATTATAAATGTATTGCATGAATTAGAACACACAACAACGATATAATCAAACCGAGTTTTAGTTCATCACTAGCTTCCATAGTCTCTCACACACACTCTCTTCCTCTCTCATTTTCATTCAAATGGGATTCTTTAATTACTAGTTATTAACATCATTTTTAGAGAGAAATTGACGGTTTTTTCATATGAAAAGACACACAAAATTGCCCAAAAAAAGGGATCTACTATAGACCCATTGGGATGCGTTGAATCATGCTCCATATTCAAAATCTTTCTCTCTCTTCCTCTCCTTTCCTGGTCTCTCTCTCTCCCCCCTTTCCCTCTTTCCCTCTCCCTTTGGCTCCTCTCCTTCTTTTCTATCTCTGTCCATCTCTCTCTCTATCTCTATATCTCTTTGTGTGTGTGTGTGTCCCCTCTCCTCTCTCTCCCCCCGTATACTCTGTGTGTGTCCCCGTCTCATATCCCGCCCTCAACCATCACATCCCTCCATACTATTTTAGCATCCCCAATTCCTACCTGCACCACCATTTTTCAATTAGTGATCTCCTAGTTTGAGTGAAATCTGCTACCATCATGATGTAAGAGCTCCTAGAATGGTAAAGTTTGTTTATCTTTAGACCTATGTGATTCTTGGAAACAAGAATAAAAGGATGAAATTCTAGATTAAGAATGAAATAAACTCTATTTCACATGATGAAAAACTTGAACTTCCTTTAGCATATGCCATAAAAGATCATGATTTTGGTTGGAATTTTGTCATTAAAAACGTTCAAAAATAAGAAGAACTTGCAAGAATAGACATAAAAATGGATGGAAATGCACAAAAATTGAATAGTGTTGAAAATTTCATAAGGATAATATAATATAATTACTTAAAATTCATCAAAAAAGAATTTGCTGAGAAAAAATGCCCCTCTCCCCCGAAAATTTTCTCTCCTGTGAAAGAAAGGTAGAAAAATCAATTAGGGGAAAGTGAATCATCTAATTCTACAAGCTAATTGAAGAGGAAACATTAAAATAAACTACAATTAGTTGAACGACAAATTAGTTTTGCTAGCTTATATATCTAATTTTTTTGCTTTACCTCCCTCCCTCCCTCCTTCCCTGGTCTCTCTCATTGTCATTCTCTATCTGTGCCTCTCCCCCCTCTCTCTCCTCTTTCCCACCCTCCCTCTTTCTTTCCCCTTCGTTGTTCTTTGCCTATTTCCCTCCCTACCTCTCTCTCTCCCCCCACTCTGCTTCCCTAATTTCTCTTTCCCTTCCTCCCCCTCTCTCCCCCACTCTTGCTCTCCTCCTCTATCCCTCACCCATATGCTCTCTCTCTCTACCTCCCTCCCTCTCTCTCCTCCTCTTTCCCTAACTGCTTCACCATCTATTTTCTTTCTAACTTCTATCTTTAATTTCTCCCTTCATCCAACTCCAATTTCTGTAACTTTGGTTTGATTGAAAGATCTTTGGGTTCTCCTTTGAATCTATTATTTTCCATAAATTTGCATCCCATATCATTTTTCAATTTGATCAAAATCTAAAACATCTTGAAAATTAACTCTATTTCCATGTGGATTTGGTCCATTCTTACAGATTATACTTAATTAATATTAATTTAAAGTGATTTTGGACTTTTTTGACCCATTGATGTGTGTTTTCAATGAGTGCTTTAATTTGGCTCTTCAATCTACCTAGGAGATGATAGATTGAGTAGGTAGTCAAGGAGACATTTGCTTTAAAAAGGATGTAGCATGGGAGACGTGCATGTGTGGTCAATTTCAACGATGATGGCTCGATTAGCCTGTCAATGAAACGATTGCTCTAAAAGAGATGTAGCACAAGATACATGCATAAAATTTGGCTAAGGAAATGGTCGTGAATGGTCTGCTAAGGAGATGACAACTCAAATAGGCATCCCACGAGATGACTTTTCTAAAAAAAAAGATAATGAGGACACTAACCCAAGGAGACAAAAATAGCTGCAGTGTTGAAAGCAGTCAGAGAGGTAGAAGGTAGATAGGGAGGGTTAGCAAAAGAATTGGAAGTCTTGCTTCCTCTCCAAAGAGTGGATTAAACCAAAATATATCTACTCATTTTACTTATTTTTTATTTTATTTTCCTTTTGTCTCCTTTCCTCCATTTTGTCATATTTTCATTTTCCCCTTTTATTCCAAATTTCTTTTTCTGAAAAAAAAGATTGGGCCAAGAACGAGGGCTAGTAGTCTAACAAGCCCCAACTAAACGAACAGTCCAACTAGCCCATGGGGCATGCACAAGGGGGAAACCCTAGTGTGGGTAGGGCTTAGTATGAGTAAACTCTAGATGCCAAGAAGCCATCGGTAGAGATGAAGAGCGCGACAATGACCACCATGCCTAGAGGGGATTTGGGTTGGGGTTTAACAATTCGATCTTTAACTGAAGTTACTGTTTCAAATTTTTGTATAAATTGATTAAGGCATTCTTTAGTGGCCCCATTTATGAATTCTTACTCTGGATGCTGAGAACTACTTGGAGTTTCATTACATCTTAACAATTATCTTGAGGGGTTATACTCGAATGGCGTTATTTTTTAATCCTTTGCTGAACTCGATGATTAACCAGTCGTCGATCACGAGCATTCTCACGAGAACTTCTTCGAACAAAGCCTTGAGAATACCAGGTTTCCAATCCTCGAGAGTATCCTGGATGCTGAGATAGTCCAACTTCGCTTTTTCAATGGGAAGCAACTCCATCATGGAGAGGGCCCATCGATGCCAGCTGGGCTTCAAAGCGTCCGAGTCTTGTTTCCGTAAGAGGGAATGGGCGCAGTGGAAAGGAGGCTCCCAAAATCTTACTTTTTTGCCGTCGGCTCCACCGGAGAGAGCTCTCTTATCTCATGTTTCCATTGAGCCGCACAGCCTTGCCGCCTGCCCAGTTTGGGATTGAGTTGACCTGATCCCTCTCCAGAGACAGAAGGCTCCTAAAAATTTGCCATTTTTGCCGTCGGCTCTACCGGAGAGAGATCTCTTATCTAAAGTTTCCATTGAGCCGCACAGTCTTGCCGCCTGCCCAATTTGGGATCGACTTGACTGGATCCCTCTCCCGAGTCAGCTGCCATAACCTCTTTCCTCTCGATTGAAGCCGCCAATGTTTTAAAGGGAGAGATTCAGTACTTTCCGCGCTTCCTTCTCACATTCGTACAGCTATCTCGCATCAACACGAATACAAAGTGATGCAGCACCTACATCAATGGAACCTCTCCCTCGACGGAGACAGCAGAGGACCGGCGGCCCCGCCGAGGGAGAGCCCCCCCGTGGGGGTAAAACTAAAAACTACAAAACTTCCTCTCCAAACTAACTATCTAAAATCTGAAAACCTTTCTTTTCTTCTTGATTCGTTGTCGTCCCCCTTTTGGGGCATCTCCTTCTCCTTATATAGGAGAGGGAGTGGAGGGGACCCCTTTAACGGGCCTACTACATGACCCACGTGGGCCAATTACAAAGACATGCATAAAGGGCCCACTAACCATACTCAAGGCCTGATAACTAAACTAACACACTGAAAACTAGCGGGCAAACCGGTAGGCGGTCACTACTTGATCAGCGGCATCGGCTCGGTCGGCGGTCACGGCTCGATCAGCGGGGACGGGACTGATGCGTTGAATGGATCATCCTCCTAGGGTTGGGGAAACTCGACTCCGTCGAGTTGAGGAATGAAAAGGGCTGGTCGGGCCGACAAGGAAGTCTGTGTGAGGACCTGCGCTGGCAGAAGCTAGCTGGGGCAGGCAAGGAGCCGGCTTGGGCTGGTGAAGTGGCTCAACAGAAGGTCCGCGTGGGACTGGGCCGGCAGGCGCCAGCTGGAGCGGTCCAATTGAACTGGGGGCCTGTTTGGGCCAAAACGGGCCCTCAAGGGGGGCTGACGCGGTGGTGGGTGATAACATGCTATTTATGCATGTAATTATATGATTATTAATGCAATTTAAGGCATTAATTACTCCAATTATATGCATGTTATCATATTTTAAGAGTATTTCTATCATCTATACATTATTTCATGATTAGATCTTAAAATACATCAATTTATGGGTTATTATGCATAATTAAACATTATAATATTTAATCCTAATTATAATTGAAATCATAATCATGTTTTAAAGATGAAAATATAAGGGAAAAGACTTTTATTGACATTGATGTGTATTTATGAATTTATTTTATATAATACATAAATGTATAAAATTAACTAAAATTAATTCTCTTACTATTTTAATAATTTGACTTTTTATAATGATAGATTATTCAATTTTGAATCCAAAAAAACAAATTTGACTTAATTTGGAGTTATATTTTGAAAGTTATGAATTTTATAATTTTTAGGAATTTTCTGGAATTTTTTTGAATTTATTTAGATTGATTTTCGATTTTTATTTAATTTAAACAATTAAAAAATTCGCAAAAAGTGGGTATTTATCGCGCGGGCCCACGTGGATGCGACGTGGCATGCAAGGCCACGTGGCTCTGCCACGTGGACGCGCGCGATGGCCTGCGTGGCGCATGGCTGACACATGTACACGTGTTATATTATATTCTATATGTTATAATGTTTATAGTACTTATAAGCATTCCATAGTGGAATTTAAGCTAACCTTCACGTCCGCTCCACTATTTAAACTTGCTATTCTTGTCAATTTCTTCCTTCTGGGACTAAAGTCCCATCATTTTCTGTATTTTTCAGGACGCGTGGCAATTTTGCGTACGTCGGATTTAATCGCGATTAAAGCGATGACGTTGATGCGGTGGACACGAGGTCCACCCCATCAACAATCAACCATGTGCTTAATTGTTCACTTAAGTGAATTGATCCAGACCGTCGATCGCGATAATTATAACGGTCCAGATTCGTCGCAACAGTGGATCTTCAAATTAATCAACGCCACAAGATCAAGATCCAACGCACAAGATTAAAAGCAATTCTTCACTTATTCTATATGGATAAATCTCGACCATTGATCATCGATTGAACGGCTAACAGATGGAGATGACGATTCGTGAAGAGGCGTCTCATCGCGATCGTCCATCGCGATCAACCGCATCTGATCCAACGGCTGAAAATCAAAGTCGTGTTTATAAAAATCGTTCTTCACGACGAAGAACATGCCCATGATCAATCCACAAATTCTCCTTGTTTACCAAATCAAATCGTGTGCCATTTCTTTCCTGATAATTGCAACTCATTTCCGTTCAATTTAAGTGCTTAAATTTCAACTTTGATTGAGAGAGGAAGAAAAAAATCACCTCTTGAACTCCACTTTCGTTTTCGAAAATTCGAAATGAAAAGCCTTGCATCTGGCGATTAATTGGATCATTTCGAAGACTAATTTCGGTTATATTTTTTGATTTTATCTTAATCTTTCATCATTTTGCATTAATTTTACTTTTCGAATCGTAGATTAGTTTAATTTCAGTTTAATTTTTAGTTTTTAATCATTTTTCGAAACGAATTTTTCTCTAAACTTCAAACTTCGATTTCTCTTCGAATTCTTATCCAAAGCACTTGATTTTTTATTCCTGGATTCGAAATTGAGTTATCTTTATTAATATCATAAATTCCCTAATTTCTAAACTCATTTCATCGTCCAATTTGACCGAATTTCAAAGATACCTCTCAAATTTCCCTAATTCTCTGTGGATTCGACCCTTAATTACCATTATACTAATTAATTACTTTGATTAATCATAAATGGGTAAGTTTAGGACTTTGTTTTGACACTAAGTCGTGTGCATTCAACGACCATACGATTTAGTCTCGTCAGTGGGCCGAGGGGGCGCCACGTGGCAAGCCACTATTAGCCGCAACGCTCGCAATTGGTGGCACGAGCCGCGTGGCGCCTAACGTCGGTGGTGGGCTAGCGTGCTAGGTGGCGGGCCCGGACTGGCCACAGGGGACTTCACGAGGCGGCTGACGCACGTTGCCCGACATGCAACCACCTGAGGTCGACGTGGCAGGCTACAGTTGGCCAGAGGGCTGACGCAGGCGGCGAGCGCGGGCTGCGAGGTGGACGGCTTCAATGCCGCCGCGCGACGTGGCCGCTTGTGGTTGGCTAGAGGACTGACGCAGGCGGCGGGCGCGAGCTGCAAGGCGGGCGGCTTCAATGCCGCTGGCAACGTGGCCACCTGTGGTTGGCCAGATGACTGACGCAGGTGGCGGGCGCGGGCTGTGAGGCGGGCGACTTTAATGCTACTGTGTCCGCGAGCTTGCTGCTAGGTAAGGGTGTTATCGTGGCGCACCTTCACGACGGTCCAGGCCGATGGAAACTACGTAAACAGGAGGGGAAGGGAGGTCGGAAAATTAGTTTAGATATCGCGGGAGGTCTAGGTGATGAGGCGACGGGCGTCGGGAGGGGAGGGGGTCTGCCACAAGAGCGTGGGGAGCATCGTTGGCTCTTTGTCACGCGGCGGATGAAGAAGTATTGGCAGCGCTCGTACGGAGCCCACCAAACTTCTTCCTCCCCTCCTCTTCAGATCTCCTGCCCTTCCCTTGCGCGCGGACGACGGAGGGAGGGACCTTTTCTTCGACCTCTCACGAACTTCTTTCCCTTCCTCTCCTTCCCACTCCTCTAACAAACCAAGGAAAAAAACTACGATAAAAAACTCTCAACGCCGCAAATGTTCACTAGGGTTGAGGGGAGGTCCTACCCTCCCTTATATAGGGCCCACAAGTGTGCTAAGGGAGGGTGGACCTACTTGAGGCCCTCTCCTTTTGGGATCTAAGTGGGCCTCCCGAATAGGGACCCACATAAACCCAAAAGGGAAACAAAACACAAACACACACACACAAACATAAGCAGGTCCGCTAACGCACAAGTGTGAGACCCCATAATCCAAGGAGAAGAAGAAGAAGAGAAGAGAAGAATAGGTCGGTGTCGTCTCGCGGCTAGGCCACGTGCCAAAAGCCAGGCTCCTTCATCTTCGTGCGTCGACCGGGCAAAACTCGGGCTGCCGGTGTCTCTTCAGCTGCTGGAGGTGGGTCTCGCTTGCCATTAATTTTCCATGGGTCGAAGGAACTCGACTCTGACAAGTTGGTAAGTGGAGAGGGTAGGGGCTCCAACAGGTCTGGTCGTAGTCGCTTCAGGTCCGCCTCCAAAATCCGAGCATCATCCTCCGACGGGCGACCATGCCAACGTACTAGGAATCTCCATGAAACTCCGTCCCCTGAAAAGTCAATTACCTCCCGAAGAATCTCCTCGACTCGCTCATGCTAATCAGGTGGTAAAATGGGGGGAGTGGACTCCATGGCAAACTCTCTCTCGGGGAAAGGGCCGGTAGCTGAAGGCTCGCCAGGAGATGAAAGAGGTGGGGCTTGGCGCGACGCCAGATCCGCCACATTGAACATAGAGCTAATTCCCCACGAGTGAGGAATGTCAACGACATAGGCATTCTCGCCTATTCGGGAAAGGACGCGAAACGGGTCGGCGCTACGAGCGTGTAACTTTGTAGCAGTGCCGGGAGCATAGCGCTCGGGTCTCAACCTCACCATAACCTGGTCTCTTGCCTTGAAGATCCGGGGTTGACGATGCCTATCGGAAGCCTGCTTGTACAATGCATTTTGACTCTGTATCCTGTCGTGGATGTCCTGATGCAACTGACTAACATGCTGGGCGAATGCGACTCCATCCTCAGAAACTCTAACATGAGGGTCTAGGGGGCTAAGCCATGGGCGACCTCGAAGGGGCTCATGCTAGTGGTATGGTGAGTCGAGGAGTTGTAGGCAAACTCGGCGCGGGGTATGATCAAGTCCCAAGTGGTCAAGCTCTCGCCAACTAAAGACCGAAGTAGATTCCCTAAACTGCAATTGACGACCTCGGTCTGGCCGTCAGTCTGCAGATGATAAGCAGTGGAGAACTTGAGCTTAGTCCCAAGTAAGCCCCAAAGAGTGCTCCAGAAATGGCTAGTAAATCGTACGTCGCGATATGAGACTATGGACTTGGGTAATTGATAACATGCTTTTATAACTTAAATTATTGTCCTAATTAACTCATATTCATGCTTATTTTATGAGAATATGATGCATGTTATCATACTTTTTAGGAATTTTCTCCATTGGTATGTCATTTTACTAAAGTCAATATTTATGCATCAATTAGGGATAATTTCATGCTTAATAGATGATTAATCTTTTGATAAGTTTAAATTAATAGAATTTAATCTCTTTCATTAAATAATTTTGACTCTAGTGCATGTTTTGAAGGATAATTTCAAGATGAAGTTATGATTTAGAATAGTTATTAAGAAATGAGTTAAGAAAATTCTAAATCATCTTGATTTCTTCTTTGAAAATATATTTTAAATGGCTTAATGTTAAAAAGGAAGAAATTTGTGATCCAATGGAGAAAATTTTGATTAAAAAGGAGTTGTATATTTTAAATTATGAATTTCTGAAGTTTATGCCTTTTTCTGATTTTTATTTGATTTTTAAATTGATTTTTATGAATTATTTTTATTTAAATCGCGAAAAAGGGGGTATTTTGGTCCACAGAAACCCGTATGCTGACGTGGCACGCGTACCTAACGTGGTGACGAGCTGACGTGGTGGCGGGACCACCCCGCGGATGCGACATGGCTCTAAGGCCACGTGGCAGGGCCGCGGGTGGCCCACGCGTGGCGCACGGATGACACATGTACACGTGTATATATTATATTCTATATTATATAAGGGTTATAGTACTTATAAGCATTCCATAGAGTTAATCGTATAAGGCCCTCTATATTATATACTCGACAGTTCTTTATAATTTAGTCCGTGTGGGACTATGTCTCACGGTTTCTTACCTGTCCAAGACGCGTGGCGACTCAGCGGCCGTTGGATCCAAGTGCAAAGCGTCAATCGCCTGGACCTGAGTCCACACAATCTTCATCACAGCACGTGCTACAAAACGGGTTTAAGTGAGACGCTAGATGGGCGACACATGGCAGGGCGAGGAAGCATAGATCTTCATCGGACAGCTGCAATTTTTTCGCGATCAGAGGAACTACGCGATCACCCGATTTTCATCCGACGGCAGCGATTGTTCGCCATCTTGGCAACGCACGCAGAGCTGTCACGATCGGTAGATCTCCATCGGACGGCAAACGGGGGATGAGCAAGAACCACGATCGTGGCGCGATCGTGATTCCCTTGAGTCGAAATCAAGGCCACGATCCTTCCCACGGATTCGGACGGCGATCGCTTGAGCACCAACATCACGATCGACAACCGATCGCGGCGCGATCATGGCCCGATCGCGACGTGATCGTGACTCGATCGTGGCTCCAATTGAAGCGGAATCAAGGCCAATTCACCGCCAATTCGGGAGCCACGACATCGCCAATTGAAACCGCTCCCACGACCGCATCAATCGGCCACAATCTTCCGGCGAAATTTTCCTTTAAAAGCAATATACTTTCCCTTTTGTTCTTCAACTTTTGATCGATTTGTGAAGTGAATTAAGAGAATTTCAAGGAAGATCTCTAGTTCATCATGATCCCCCCGCGTTTAGACTCAATTGCGAAGTAATTGGAGCGGGATTGATTTCATTAAATTTTTCCCCTTGAATTCGAACGTCCGCGAGGAAGAATCCGAGCAAATTCCCTTCAATCCACGCGAATTAAAGCCTAATTCACATGGCAATCGGGTTATTAGTGAGATTTGATCGATTATCAAGAGGTAATTTGAGTTTTTATTAGATTTAGAAGTTTAATTTTGCAAATTAGGTCTTAGTGTTTTTCATTTTCCCCAAAATTTTGTCTGAAATTTTGCTGATCTTTAAACTAGTATATCTCTCTGATTATAATTCCAAATCTCTTGATTTTGGTTTCCTCTTTTCATCAGCTTTTCGTAGATATCAAATTCATCGAATTCCGAGTTCATTTGACCCTCCAATTTGACATTTGAGTTAGGACTGTTCATCTTTCATCAGAAATCAAACGTTGACTTTCGGGGTCAATTACTTTTAATCTACAAATGAGAATTCGATCATTTTGGTCTCTTTAGATTCCTCTGGTCTTAGCTTTCTATTGCCATATAAATTGCAAGATTTGGATTCCATTTGACCGGTCAATTTGAAGATTTCCTCCGAAGTGTTCATTTCGGGGATTTCATGATCTTTGATTTTCAATAATTCATAATAAATCCATTTCTTATCCAAAAATCACAAATTTTATACCAATAAATTCCATTTTCCCTCTATTTTCTGAATATATAATTTTTGTAATCTTCTGACTCTGTTTGATTCTCTGATTTTACAGAACACCTATTGTTAGTCAAAGTCAACTCTTTGACTTTGACTTTTGGCTTTTCTCTGTCAAATCCGACATTTCAATTCTTAAAACTTCTTATTTAGCTTATTTATATCATTTCCACTCATTAATTCTTATTTTTACTTATTTAAAACCTCTTTTAAACCTAATTTTGACCAAGTCAACTTTGCAATTAAAGTCAACCCTGCTATCTATGGATCGACCCTATACTTACACATTACTTGATTTTACATCTTATCTTGGTGAGTTCGGTTTTTATAAATTTTGGTTAACCGGCATTTTTGTGATTTAACGACGTATAAAAACGCTACGTCAGTAGTCCATGGAGGCGCACGATCTCTCTGAAGTAGAGGCTGGCGATCTTGGAAGCATAGGAGGTCTTCGAACACGGCACAAAGTGTGCCATCTTCGAAAACCTATCGACGACTACCATGATCGAGTCGTGTCGTCGTGCAGTGCACGGAAGCCCCAAAACGAAATCCATGGTGATGTCATTCCACAGGCGGGTCGACACTAGAAGTGGCGTGTAGAGTCCAACATTCTTCTTTACCTGCTTGCGAGTGTGCACACTCGACACTGAGCGATGATGTTCCCTACATCGCGCTTGAGGGTCGGCGAGTAGAACTGGTACTCGACCACCACAATGGTCTTATCACGGCCAAAATGGCCAGCTAGACCACCTGTGTGACATTCCTAAGATAGGAAGTCACGGAGGGACGTGCGTGGTATGCACAATCGGCTCTTGAAAAACAAACATCCGTCAACCACGAGGAAGTCCTTATGGTCTCGGGACGGGCCATCTAAAAGGGCTCGGAGAACGCAACCGAAGTTCGGGCAGTCTCTGTAAGAGTCTAGTAAGGACTCAAATCCTGTCACCTGAACCTTCACGAGGTTCAACAAGTGGACTCGACAACTCAGCGTGTCGGCCATCACGTTCTCCTTACCCTTCTTATGGCGAAGGACGAAGGTGAAGTCCTGCAAATACTCGACCCATCGAGCGTGTCGATCACTCAGCTTTCGCTGAGAATGCAGGTACTTCAAGGCCTCATGGTCCGAGAAAAGTACAAACTCCTTATGAAGGAGGTAATGTCTCCAGTGTTTGAGAGCTTGAATGACGACGTAGAACTCACGGTCGTACGTGGAGTATCTAAGCCTCATGTCATTCAGCTTCTCACTAAAGTACTCGATGGGATGACTTGGCTAAGGACACCCCCGATACTGACACTTGAAGCGTCACAAGCAACCTCGAATACCCTGCCAAAGTCGAGTAGGCGAAGTATGAGTGCTTGAGTGATAAGGGCCTTCACCCGCTTGAAGGCTTGCTCGGCTGCCTCTGTCCAAAGGAAGGTCTCCTTTTTTAGGCAATCTATGAGCGCGGCGGTCATGGAGCTGAAGTTCCGAATGAAACAACGATCAAACGTTGCTAGTCTGATGAAGCTCCGGATGTCGCGCATGCTGCCTAGACTTGGCCAAGTGACCACCGCGCAAACCTTTTTGGGGTCCGTGGAAACTCCTCGCTCGGAGACGATGAAGCCGAGGAACGTAACCTCAGAAGTGAAGAAATTGCACTTCTTAGGGTGGGCGTAAAGCTTCTCCTGTCAAAGTGCCTCGAGTACCTGTTGCAGGTGCTGATGATGGGAGTCACGGGTACCACTGAAGACCAATATGTCGTCGAAGTATACTACGACAAAATTTCCGATGAATGGGTGTAACACCTCATTCATCAGCCTATGAAATGTGTTGGGCGCATTGGAAAGGCCAAATGGCATGATCTTCCACTCATACAAGCCCTCCTTGATCTTGAAGGCGGTCTTCCACTCATCCCCTGGGCTGATCCTGACCTGATGATAGCCACTGCATAGATCTATCTTTGAGAAGATAGTGGCTCTCATCATCATGTCAAATAAGTCCTGTAGTCGCGGGATCGGAAAACGGTATTTAACCGTTATCTTATTGATCGTGCAGCTGTCACAACACATGCGCCATGTACCATCTTTCTTCGGCGCGAGTAATGCAAGCACAGCGCAGGGACTAAGGCTCAGCCGGATGAGTCCCTTGTTCACTGGATCTTGTACCTGTCGGCTAAGCTCCTCGTACTTGGCCGGCTCCATGCGATAATGTGGCAGGTTTGGGAGTGATGCTCCCGGAACCAAGTCGATGACATGTTGTATATGCCTCAGTGGAGGCAACTCTCCAGGTAGCTCCTCTAGAAGTACATCGGCATACTCCTCTAATGAACCCTCGACTTCAGGGGAAGACGGGGTAGGGGTCGTATCATCTCGTGTATCCATTGGAGAGCAAAACATGTCAGCGATACGTCTATATCTGCAGCAATCTCGTGCTGAAAGGCGGGTCCTTTCATCACAATCAACCCAAGGCGTGACCTTGGATCGCGTGTCGCCACCTACTTGATGGTATGCGGATACCATACAAGCCGGCGATCGCGATACATGAAAGAGCAAGTGTTTGCTCTTCCCAATAGTTGGACATCATAGTCATACAACCATGGCCGTTCCAATATGATGCCTCTGACTTTCATCAGAAGGACATCACACAAAATATGCTCATCATAGGTACTTGATAACATGCATTTATAACTTAAATTCTTATCCAAATTAACTCATATTCATGCTTATTTTATGTGAATATGATGCATGTTATCATACTTTTTAGGGATTTTCTCCATTAATATCTCATTTCACTAAAGTCGATGTTTATGCATAAATTAGGGATAATTTCATGTTTAATAGATGATTAATCTTTTGTTAAGTTTAAATTAATAGAAGTTAATCTCTTTTATTGAATGATTTTGATTTTAGTGCATGTTTCGAATGATAATTTCAAGATGAATTTATGATATAGAATATTTATTAAGAAACGAGTTAAGTAATTTCTAATTCATCTTAATTTCTTCTTAAAAAATATATTTTAAATGACATGATGTTAAAAAGGAAGAAATTTGTGATCCAATGGAGAAAATTTAGATTAAAAAGGAGTTGTATATTTTGAGTTATGAATTTTTGAAATTTATGTCCCTTTTTCGATTTTTATTTGATTTTTAAATGAATTTTTAAAAGTATTTTCTTTATTCAAATCGCGAAAAAGGGGATTTACTTACCTGTGGGATGACGTGGCGAGCGGGGCCAAGTGGCGCGCTGACGTGGCGCGCGGGACCACCGCGCGTGTGCGACACGGCACTAAGGCCACGTGGCAGAGCTGCGGGCGGCCCACGTGAGGCGCACAGGGAGCGGACACGTGGCAGGAGGGCACGCGTGTCCACGGGTCCACGCGGACGCCTGTGTGGGGTGCCACGTGACAAGTGAAGGTCGGCATTTGAAGGGCCCACTTGATAGTGGGCCCTGGTAAGAAGTTTGGGGCGGTAACGCAATAGCGTTATACCGCCCCACTATTTAAAATTAACATATTCCATATTCTCTTCCGTGTGGGACTATGTTCCGTATGGTTCTTACCTTTGCAGGAGACGTGGCGGCACGGCAGACGTCGGATGCACGGGTGTTGATTGAGATGCATTGATGCGATGGATGCGGAGTCCACCTGATCTCCATCATGAGCACCTGCTCAATAGGAGAATAAGTGGATGAGATCGAGAGGCTTACCTATTGACGCATGCACACATCACGGTCGTCCGATCTCCATCAGACGTGCAACGCCTGAAGCTCTCTGGCGCGTCAGATCTTCATCAAATCACGATCAACATTGGATGGCTTACCTGATCTTCATCAAACGGTTGGCGTTCGTTCGCGAAGAACCACGATTCGCGCGCGATCGTGGCCCGATCGCCTCATGATCGTCGCCGATCGCCGTGTCAGAAGCAACATTTGTGGAAGCTCCATGATCGAAGCTCGATCACCACGCGATCGTGCCCCGATCGTCGCGCGATCGTGCCCACAATTGGGGCTAATTCACTGCGAAATTAGGGTCGATTCGTCGCGGGATTGAAGCCATGATGCCGCCCAAGGAAACCGCTCCCACAACCCCATCAATCGGCCACGATTTTTAGGCAAAATTTCCCTTTAAAAGCATGTATTCTCCCTTCTTGTTCTTTAACTTTTGATTGATTCATCAAGCAATTAAGCGAATTTGGAGCAAAATCTTAAGTTCTTCGTGATTCCCTCGCGTTTAGACTCAATTACGAAGCAACTGGAGCGGGATTGATTGCGAATTCTTCTTTGATTTCATCGAATTTTCCCCTTCAATTCTGAACGTCCCCGATGAAGAATTCGAGCAAACTCCCTTCAATCCACGCGAATTGAAGCTTAATTCTCATGGCAATCGGGTTAGTAGTGAGATTTGATCGATTATCAAGAGATAATTTGAGTTTTTATTAGATTTAGAAGTTTAATTTTACAAATTAGTTCTTAGTGTTCCTCATTTTCCCCCAAATTTTGTCCGAAATTTTGCTGATTTTGAAAATAGGATATCTCTCTGATTATAATTTCAAATCACTTGATTTTGGTTTCATTGAATTCCTCTTTTTATCAGCTTTCCGTGGATTCATCGAATTCTGAGTTCATTTGACCCTCCAATTTGACGTTTGACCGAGGACTGTTCATCTTTCATGAGAAGTCAAATGTTGACTTTCGGGGTCAATTACTTTTAATTTAAAAATCAGAATTTGATAATTTTGGTCTTGTTAGATTCCTCTGGTTCTTAGCTTTTCATTGACATATAAATTGCAAGATTTAGATTCCATTTGACCGGTCAATTTGAAGATTTCCTCTGAGGTGTTTGTTTCGGGGATTTTCTGATATTTGATTTTCAATAATTCATAGTAAATCCATTTCTTATCCAAAAATCACGAATTTTATACCAATAAATTTAATTTTCTCTATAGTTTCTGATTTCGTAATCTTCTGACTCTGTTTAATTATCGGATTTTACATAACACCTATTGTTAGTCAAAGTCAACGCTTTGACTTTGACTTTTGACTTTTCTCTGTCAAATCCGAGATTTCAATTCTTAAAATCTCTTATTTAGTATATTTATATCATTTCCACTCATTACATATTATTTTCATTTCTTTTAAACCCCTTTTAAACCTAAGTTTGACCAAGTCAACTCTGCAATTAAAATCAACCCTGCTCTCTATGGATCGACCCGATACTTACACATTACTTGATTTTCTATCTTATCTTCGTGAGTTCGGTTTTATAAATTTTTTTTGACCTACGTTTGTGTGTTTTAACGACCGCGCAAAATGCTACGTCAGTACTCACCTTAAGTGGCACCTAGCACTAGTGACAAACCGGTAGCGCCGTGGCGTCTATCCATGAGATGTCATACGGGGCCAGATGGCTGATAGTACTCAATCCTGCTCTCTACAAGACGTGGTCTGACACGGCGTTGACACAACTGCCGCTGTCCACGATCACCTTGCACGCATGTTCGTTGATCTTCACATAGGTGTAGAAGATCGATGTGCGAAGGGGATCGTCCATCGTGGGCGAGGAGGCGGTCACCCGCGGTGCCGGGGTGATCTCTCTAGCTGTCGTGGTGTCCAGTCGGGGTGCCGGAGTCGCGCCCCGGGGTGGTCCTAGACGGCGATGCTGACCAATCCCCTAGATGAAGTGCTCATCATGGGGTTGGCTGGGGAGCTAGCCTCGGTTGGTAATACGGCGACTGGCCGGATCTGGATGTAGCCAACCAAGCCCAAAATGTCCTCACGCTCGTCGACCAAACCCTCATGAGCAATGTAAATATCGTCACCTAGGGTGACGTCATCCTCTGGAGGGCCACTACCCAACTCCTCGATCTCGATAAGGAGATTGGACGGCGGGCATTGGCTCATCCGATGTCCCTTGCCCTTACACTTGAAACAAGTGATATGAGCTTGGGACGCAGCCGTGGCACGGTCTGGAACGTCGGTAGGTGGCGGGCGAGGGAGTGGTGCTGATCCCACAGATGTCCCTGGTGTAGTCCATCCACCCCCAACACTAGCGCGCGTCGGTGCCGTAGGTGGAGATGGTGCAGTCGCGTGGACAGCAGCCTTCGTGGTGGTCGTGGGTGGAATGATTGGTGAATCCTCGGTGGGCCGCTCTATATGCTCCACAATGCGGTATGCCTCATCGACTTCAAATGGGTTGCTCTTCAGCACCTCGTTCCGAAGCCACGGACTAAGTCCGTTGGTGAAAATGCCCAAAACCACACGTGAGTCCTCAACGAAGCAATACCTCATGCGGCACTCCTCAAATGCTTGTATGTAATCTCGGACAGGCATCTTGCCCTATCGGAGGTCTAACTAGCTAAGGAACAATGTTGATTGCATT
>CM044104.1:17538067-17675453 GCA_024174645.1 Lemna minuta | reverse complement strand
TGTGGATAGAAACTAAATGTAAAATTTTACCATCTTCCTCTACTCTTCGAAGATTAAAGAAATATCTCTGGGTAGTAGAGCTCATTGTCTCCTATCTCTCTGACTGCCTCCTCTATAAATCGTACTGAGATCTCCTCAAGGTTGTCTTTATCAATGTTTTATTTTTAAAAGTGTGAAAGTGTAGGGAGAAAGAAAGAGAGGAATATCGTCATAATTCTTACCTCAATGGCCCGTCTTCTCTCTCTCCCTTACAAGTGTGGTATTATGTTATTAAAATTGGCACCTACATCCTTTACTCATTTTGTTTCTGTTTATCTCTCCCTTTTCCCCTCCCTCCTCCCTCCTCTCTCTATCTCTCTTCTTATGTTTTCCCTAACTTCCCACCCTCTCTCTCCCTTTACTCTTCTTCCATCTCTCTCTTCTCCTCTCCTCTTTCTCACTCCTCTCTCTATTCCTCACTCCCTCATCTCTTTGCTCTCTCCTTCCCTCACTCCCCTTATCTCTCTTCTCATCTCCCTCCTCTCTTTCCTTCCATCCCTCATCTCTCTCTTCCCTTCCCTCCCCTTGTCTCTCTCCTCATCTCCTTGCTCTCCCTTCTTCCATCCCTCATCTCTCTTTTCTCTCTCCTCCCCTCCCTCCCCTCATCTCACTCTTCTCTCTCCTCATCTCCATTCTCTCCTTCTCTTAATCCCCATATCTCTCTTCTCTCTCCCCTCATCTCTCTCCTACCATCTATGAGAGTTATTAATAAATATCCGAGATTCCTATGATACACTAGCAATATCACAGCAATTGCATCCAAGAAACGAAGACACAAACTAGAAATGGTCGAGATATAATGCCTAAGAGATTATTGTTTCCTACATAACAAGGATGTAGTAATGTCTTGTGTTTTTTCTTCCCCCTACACTTTTGCACTCTACTTCAAAACGCAAATCTGATCGCCTAGAAAGACAGTCTTGAGGAGATCTCTATATCATTAACTCAAGCGTTGTATGAGAGACATTAGACAACGAATTCTACCACCCAAAGATCTTTCTCTAATTTGTAGAGATTGAAGAAAGATGATACAATTTTACTTTTTTTTATTCACGTATCAAAATCATCCATTGTAATTCAAAAATAAAAAGAGAGGGAGAGAAATCATCCATAAAGGCCAACTGTTTTAGGCGATGCGGAGTCTACTCTCCGTAAAATATAGTGAAGAAAGTAATGATATAAAAATCACAATCATCTAAAAGAAGGTGGTCCACTAGTTGTTGAAATAGTTGCGTATGAGATCTACATGTCACGTGTGACGAGAGATTTCACAGAACACAACCACTTCTCTATATTACTCATTATAATAATACCGCTCAAAATAAAAATAAGTTTTTAACAAAAATTATTGAACGACTAGTCCACCTTAATATCACTACCTAGAAAGTTATAGAGATACCGCTTCTTTAAAAGATGTCAACATCCTCGAACTATTTTAATTAGATACTCTAGAAATATGCAATAGTTGATGAAATAGAGAGGAATGTCATAATGAATTGTACACTACTTAAAAGTGATAAGATTTATAATCTTAAGGCATGTTAAGTTCTTCAATAATAAACCAGCCATCTCAAGCATCACATATTTGAAAGATACCATAAAATAAAAGATTTGATTTTATACTTTTAAAATTTTAATCTTCTACAATTTGATCGTCCAGTCATAAAGCTCCTTTATGCCATAAATTGACACCGCATTTTACGTTTTATAAGTATCAAGAATACCGCCAACCCATAAAATCTCTTTGGATGTTCATCAAAAATGAGGCGTAGATCGAGCGACAAATGTTCCAAATGCAAAAGATGTAGCACCTTCTCCTCTTTGGAAGTATCTCTTGCGAAAAGAAGATTTGTCCTAAAGATTCTGGGAACCAAGCTCACGAAATCAAAATAATCTTTTGTGTGGAGGGGAGAAGCACTTTAATACCAGAATTTTATAATTTTGTTATATAACTTATTAAGTATGAAGAATAGAATCTAGTTCTTAAACAACATTAAATCTCTCTATATTAAATCATAATCCTCTGGGATTTCAATAAGAATAGACGTAGCCTTAATGGGGCCAAATGTTAAGCAAACTATGATGACAAAACAACCATCAATCACAAGCTTTTCCGTGAATTTGTCATAAGATATTTGAATTTCCTCCAGATACTGCTCCTTTGCTTGACATACACATTTGGAGATTTCATCGGTTAATATATCAAGTGTTTCATCCAAAATTTTGTGACTATGACAAAGCAGAGATTTTATATTTTTGTCTTTTCCATTTGGAGTAAATTACTCTTTCCATGGTGGAGAGGCCCAATGGACACTAGCTTAGGATCATAAGCTTTGGGGTCTTGATTTCTTATTGGGGTATGAACGCTCTTTATAGTACGCCTCTAACAATGTAACCATGTCTCATCCAACTAGAGATCATTCACCTTATTTATCATAGTAGCCACCCAGGGTCGCCTGCTCCCTTATTTGACATCCAATTGATTGGATCCCTCCACAAAAGTGACCTCTATTTTATATCAAGACAAATAGTCCTTCTCACCTGTTGTTGTATATGGATTTATTCTATTTATTACTACTGTCAAGAAGTAAAATAGGAAAAAAATTTCAAAATACACTAAAATAAGATTATTAATATAATCTTCTTCCATTTCTTCCAATCTAGATCTCCTTGATCTCTCCCTCTCTCAAAGCTAGTAGGTCAGAAAAAAAATCTGTCTTTTTCTTCCTTCCTCTCTCTCTCTGTCTCTGAATTCCTTCATCAAATTCACAAATTGAACACAATCTCACTATTCAATGCCATTTCTAGAGGGCACCTCATCCTTTTCTCAAAAAAAAAAACTATTCAATGGCACGGTGGGAAATGGAGAAAACGACCTTTTATTCATCACAGGTGACTTTTGATCCCTCGCTCTCCATCAATCTCTCCTCTCTCTCTAAACTAGAAGGCTGCCGGTATGGGACAGCATATTACTTCAGCAGAGGGGGAGAAAGCCGATACTGACAGTAGGGCTTTCCAACCCTAGAGTAGTGCCAGAAGATGAAGAGTCCCAAGGCTGTGAAACAAAGACTTGAGGGATGATTAAATAGAATAGAAGGGGATTTGGCAGGAAGCATTTTCGCACCAGGAATCTCAAGGAGGGCCAAGGAGACTCTTGAATCTATTCGCTAGGAAAGGAATAGGCATCATCAATAATTTTGCTACCTATCTTCCATTTCATTCTCAACTCAAACAAAGAGCACAAAAGAGAGAATGAAATGGAAGACTTTTTCAAAAAATCTTCCATTTCGTTCTCTCTTTTGTGCTCTTTCTTTGAGTTGAGGACATCCGGCTGTCTTTCTATTGTCTGTCTATTGGCATCCAGTGTCTATTTGCTGATCGTTTGGGTTCATACTAAATGATATTACATCCAGACGATCCCCACATGGTCAAGAGGACATCCGCAAGGCAGATGGATCAAATTGAGGCTCAAAAGGAGACACTGCATACCAAGCAACAGAAAAATAAGGAGATGATGGAGCACATCTTGCACCAGCTCAACACCATTCCGAGCATCAGCCTACCTGTCATGGTTGGGGAAGAGGACAACAACCCACCACCCCAAACTGTCATGGTTGCAGCAGTGCCTATCCTCAAGAAAAAAAGGAGTTACCTGTTTTTCTGGGCAATAATCCTGAACCCTGGTTATGACATGCTGGGACGTACTTCTACCTCGTCGCAACTCCACATAAGGTGCTTTGCATTTGAGGTTCTCAAGGAAGTGCTGATGGCAGTTTTCACCCTTCCTGATTTCAGCTGCAAATTAGTTAACGGAACGGACATGTCGGATATGGCATAGGCAGAAAAATGATGTAGGAAGGCCACCCTATTGCATTCTGAAGCCACGTGCTTTCACAGTCAACAATCAGCCCATGAGATTAAACTCGATGCTGTAGTCATGACCTGTAAAAGAGTGGCGTTACTATCTCACCTACAAGCTGTTTATCATTTGCACCGACAAATACAGCCAGAAATTGCCATGCAAGCAGAAGGAAATTCCACTGCAGTATGCAAAATGGTTGACAAAGCTCATGTGCTGGCCTGCCCCACAGCCGCCACCCTGAACCGGTATGAGTTGATCCAGCCCTTATGTACACTCAAACTCTTACTTTGAGAACCAATTGAGCACAAAATCCCACAATCAATACTAGACCAGGTTCTATGCTTGATAAGCTTTCCAATGAGCTCAAGAACATCCAAAATGGACACTTTCGTGAAGAAGTTATGGGTGTTTTCATGATCACACCCTTCGTAAGGACCGAGAAGAATCGGCGCAGGCCAACAGCTGCCTGCCTCGCCAGAAGTTGCCAGAATGCTACACCTGTCAGACACTACCGTAGGCAGCAGCAGCAGTAAGGTGGGCTCCACATGGCAATCCGGTCCATGTGAGGCTCATGAGGTCTAGCATGTGGGGCCAGGACAAAACGAATGAGGTTCGGTCGATGCGAGGCCCACATGGTAATCCAGCGGGTTGACCTGGTCCAAGTGCGCCATAGTGACCCCGCCCCATGTGGTTCCTGCATCACCATGTGGGCACCACCTGGACTGGGCCAAATCATTTTCATCAGACTCCCATGTCACGTGTGGGGGCCCCATGTGTGAAGGTGGGGCCCATCTCACCTGCACAGCTGCCCACCGCAGACTCAGGCAGCAGCGGGGCTACCAGCATGCGGCTGTGGTTTCCAGCAAGGCTGGCGGCACAGGAAGGCTCACAAAACTCTTCCCTAGGAGAGGAATCGGCATTATTGGCAATTTCTCTATCTATCTTCCATTTCGTTCTCTCTTCTGTGCTCTTTCTTTGTGTTGAGGACGTGAGGAATTTCTGTCAATTGGTATCCTGATTTCATGTTCGTTTGGCATCCATGCCAGCAAAAAACTGCATTTCTCCCTCTTTTTTTCTTCTTTTTCCAGGATATTCCACTCAACTAACCAATTTCAATGATTCTTGCAAATCTTCCGAGGAGAATTCATCAAGATAAACATAAGGAATTACTGGAATCATATATAAATTTATATTTGATCCCTAATAATGGAAGAATTCTAGATATATGATGAACTCTGAAAATTCATTTAAGATCGTACATGTATATATAGTCCAACCAAATATAGATCTTATAATCTCGATGTAACTTCATATGATAAACTGGTGTTCAACTTTACATCTGGAAATTATAACACATGACATTTAAACGATGATAGGTGACGAAAAAGAACAAGTTACCTCAGGACAGAGACCCCTGTTCTCTCGAACTAGAAGCTAAGAGAAGACGCGATTTCATGGAACGATCGCAGAGTGAATACGAGAGACATATTCATTCATAAGGATCTCAACAAGCCCCCAAAGGAAACATAGGGAGTCTCATCCGTGAGTGAGAGATAGACTCCGGGAGATTTAAGAAGGGAAAGGGAGGGGATCAGGAGATTGAGAGAGGGAGAGAGCTAGGGACCCGGGAGATTGAGAGAGAGAGAGAGAGAGAGAAATCGGTAGATTTGATAGAGAGCGAAGTGCAGGAGAAAGAGATTTCGAGAGATTGGGAGAGAGAGGGGACTGCCAGAGAGAGAGAGAGAGAGAGATCGGGAGATTTAAGAGAGCGAGTGAGAGGAGAGAGGGACTTGGGCGAGAGGGGGGACTTCCAGAGAGAGATAGGAACTCGGGAGTTTGTGAGAGAGAGAGAGAGAGAGAGAGAGAGAAATCGGGAGATTTGAGCGAGCGAGGGAGAGGAGAGAGGGATGTCGGGAGAGAGGCGGGACATTGAAAGAGAGAGAAATAGGAGATTTGAGAGAGCGAGGGAGAGGAGGGAGATTTAGGAGAGTGAGGGAGGAGCTAGGGTTGAGAGAGGGGGTACTCTAAGAGAGAGGGAAATAGGGAGATTTAAGAGAGCGAGGGAGAGGAGCTAGGGTTTCCAGGAGAGAGGGGGTACTCTAAGAGAGAGAGAGAGAGAGAGAGAGAGAGAGAGAGAGAGAGAGAGAGAAAGAGAGCGAAGGATTTCGGGAACAACGGGGTTAGTGAGAGAGAGAGAGAGAGAGAGATCGGGACTCGGGAGTTTGAGGGGGAGAGAGAAATCGGGAGATTTGAGAGAGCGAGGGAGAGGAGAGAGGGATCTCGGGAGACTGGGAGAAGGAGGGGGGGCTTTGAGTAAGAGAGAAAAATCGGGATTTCCGGAGAGGTGGGACTTCGGGAGATGGGGAGAAATAGAAAGGAGGGAGAGAGAGATCAGGATCTACACCATATGGTTAGAAAACCGCTTTGGAGCATTTTACTAGATAGAATAAATGAAAATAAAGTAAAAATAAAACCATTCCAAAGCAACTAAAAATTAAAACAGGCCAAGTTTTCTAATTAGAAAATATTCTTCCGCCGGAGCTCAGCATTTAAAACTTCCCTGCTGGAGGAGAATGTTTTCCCACCCCCTGATAGCTATGTATCCAAAAGCACATGAACATGAATACATATAGAATAATTTCATGAAATATAATCTTTTTGAATAGTTCTAATGACCAATATTAAGATAAAGTCATGTATTTAACCATATATGATGTGTATAATCTTTGAAATATGATAGTTATGGCTCACTTGATACTTCAATTTGACTTTTCTTTTGGCATTGTTAGACTTATCTTCACTTCAATGACTTAATATGGCTTGGATAAGAGCAAGTTAGGCCCATGAGTGATTGTTAGGAAAAATGACCAAGTTTTACCGCTTATCCCTGCACCAAGAATCTTTGTATTTATACTTTTTCCTATTTAAGTTTATACCTGTCTCTTCTTACCATTATAAAGTGACCATTAGAGTGTAACGATTGCTTAAGGCCAGTATAAATAAGTTCCCGTCTATTAAATGAAATGTTTTTCTCTTACCTTAAAATCTTTGTGCTCGTGACTCCACCTCTATTCAAGCTACAAGCACTCTCCAAATAATAACGTGGTATTAGAGCTTTGATTCTAGGATTGGAGGTGTGTTCTTTCCTTAACCTATTTCATGTCGATCCCATTGATCGCTTGTCACTGAAGTTCTCTTTCAGGACTAAGTAGGAAGGGAATATTGTACTAAAAAAATTATTATCCTTTGATTGTATCCCTAAAGAAGAGAAACCAACTTCATCACCTGTGGTTGATGCATCCAAGACGCCAGTGATATCACCATCTACATGATCATCCATACCAACAAGTGATAGGTGGTTCTCTCAACTACCTAAGGTGGCTTCAAGTAGTCAATTCAATGGTCTGAATATACATCTATGGGTGCACAATGTACAAGCACTTCTCATACAACAAAACCTTCAAGATCACTTGACAAGAACTAATCTAGCAAAGATAGATCCATAATACAAAAGGGGGATTGTAGTATAAGAGGTACTTTATACCTGATACTAGATTCAATGATTATTGAATTAGCTAATAGGTTTATTGAATATGAGATTGTCAAATAAATTTGGGACGCAATGCACAAGCATCATTCAAAGAAGAATGATCAAGCCAAGATCACTCAGTTGGTGACCCGAGCAGTCATTTTACGACATGGAGAGAAAACAGTTATCATCTATGCTGATGGGTTAAGCGCCATATATAGTGAATTGGATCATTATTGACCTCTTGTCCACAACTTAGTTTACAAGTTACAAGTTACAACTTAGTTTAAACACAGAATATAACCTAATGGATCGAGTTTACAAGTTACTACAGGGATTGAAGCCTGAATTTGAAGGCATTCATAGCCAGCTACATATTAGAGAAAATACTTTGTCCTTCCATGATGTAGTCTCCCGATTGCTCAGTGAAGAAAGTAGGCCTCAAGAAATGAAGGGAGGCAGTGGTGGCTCAACACATTCAGTCGCTAGTGAGGGAGGATCCTCATCAAAATCTAGTCATCAAGTAGCTCCACCAAATTCCAACCCGAAGTAAGGCCCATTGAAGAATAAAGAAAACATGTGGTGAAACTATTGCAAGAGAAAGGGGCCTACCAAAGAAACGTGTTGGAGACTTCATGGAAGAGCCCCTCATATAACTCCTCAAGTGCATATGATGTCTCACCTACACTTTCCTCATTTGAACATTTTAGGAGGACAACAATGGATGCATAACTTCATAACTCCACATATGACACCACCATACACTAATTCGATGCAACCTTCTCTCAACACCAATGCCCATCTGAACTCGTAGCATCCTCAAGGAATTCAGGAGCTGTGGAGGAGATGCAACAAATAAAGAATCTCTTGTCTTCTTCTGCCTCCTCTAGATTAGTCATTGGTTCTAGTTCTCTAGAAAATTCAAGAGACTCAACATATTATTTTCTTTATTAGTTTTATCATCATCTCATGACTCAATAGAGAGTTCTTAGATCCTAGACTCAAGGGCAATATATCATATGACCCTTGCACTACTAAAAAATGAAACAAACTATTGAAGGAACCCTATTTAGGGTAGCACACATCATTAGAATAAACATTGAGTCCCTAGGAACTTGGCATCATGTATTGCATGTCCCTAGATTATTTGTAAACCTAGTTTATATACATAGATTAGCCAAATTAGATGAGTACACTATCATATTTGATGATGTTGATGCATTCTTGTGTAATAAGGTCTAGGGGTGGAAGATTGGACTTTCTAAAGTCCATCATGGTCCTTAGTACTTTCTAGATACACACAAGAGCATAGGAGGGGAGACAAACTACTCTAAGGTGACTCCAGTATCCAATTCCGCAGCATCAGAGAATTTCCTTCTTACATAAGAGATTGGGTTGTCCATCATATACACTCCTCAAATTATATATCCCAACCTACCTGAGAAAGTATCTCTGAACAATATGCTTTGTGAGGCATGTCACTTTCTCAACTGAAGAGAAGTTCACACCTCTAAGAAGAAAATAGATGTATAGAACCATTCCAACTAATTCACTATGATATTTGGGGACCTTCCCCTAATTATTGAGTTGAATGGGTTCAAATGGTTCTTAGTCTTCGTGGATGAACACAACTAATTATATTGTTAATAACTAGTTAAAAAAAACTGAAGTAACAAAAATTTTGAAGAACTTATGCTACTCAATAAAAGGAAATTTGAAGTAAATATACAATGGTTTATAATGAACAACGCTAGAGATTTTTGTAATAATGAACTAAAATATTTTTTCGATAGTAAAGGGATTAGACACAAAACATCATGTCCTTATACTCTTTAATACGATGGTCTTGTGATAACATGCAATTTAGACATGAATTAACATGATTATTAATACAAATTAAGATATTAAATATTCCATTGTTATGCATGTTATCATATTTTCAGTGAATATTTATCATTATATGTAATTTTAAATAATGATCTAAAAATGTATCCTTTTAGGGATAATCATGGATAATTCTAATAATATAGTTTGTTCCCATTTATATTTGAGATCATAATTTTATTTCATGATTTAATGATCAGAGACAATATTTTTATTTACACTCGTGCATTTTTCTAAATTTCTTTTTTTAGGAATAAGTGTATTTTTAAAATTAAAATTTATTCTCTTTCTATTTAAATAATTTGACTTATTAAAATGATATATAATTTAATTTCTGATCCAACAAAATAAATTTGGATTAATTTGGAGTTTTAGTTTGAAAGTTATGAATTTTCTAGGTTTTGGGGATTTTTTATAATTTTTCTTAATTTATTTAAGCTTATTTTTTTATAAAAAAATGCTTTTAATATCGCGCGCTGATGTGGCGATGTGTGAACACACCACGTGGCGACGTGTGTGCCCGTGTGTGCGCATGTGCGTGTGAGCAATTAGTGGGCAAAGCATCCATTATGGATTTTCGCTAACCCATTATACTCACATACATTATATACTCGTCAAATCATTTGAATTTTTTTCATGTGGGACTATATATCTTTGCTTTTATCTGCAGGTGATGTAGCGCAATCTCAAGCAGACGATCGCACAATTTAATCGTGATCGTCAGATTTTACTTACTCAAGGGGGGTACGTTGCTGCATCTGATTAGGCAACGATTCGTTTTAGGATGATTCAATCTCAGCAGCTCATTTGGGGAGTTATAACGGTCAATATTAAATGCAGCCCGATGGATACATGGACTCATCTCGATTGCTCGATGAAGATCGAACGGTGGACATTAAGTGACGCTTCTTCTTCACGCATGACGTGACAAAATCTGCGTGCTTCATTGTTGATCGAATGGACACGACTTAAAGATGACGATTCACAAATTGAAATTTAATCTTAGCCGTTGATCAAAGATGAAGAGATGCATTCAACAGTTGCGCCCAATTTCTCTATAAATTGAGATGTTCTTCGACGGAAAAACTTGTTATTGGATGTTTCAAGAAAATCAAATTGTTTAGACAACTCATTCATGGAATCTCTTGATTTTTGCTTCTTCTAACTCATTTACGTGTCTAAGGAGTGTTTAAAATCAAGATTTGGTGGAGAGAATTGAAATAAATCACCTCTTGAATGTCAAAATTCGTTTTCAAAATTGTGGAATGAAAAGCCTTGAATCTAGCAATTAATTGGATCATTTCGAGCGCGACTTTGGGTTAGACTATGTATTTACCTCATAATCTCTCCCCTCCTCTTTCCTCCCTCCCTTATATCTCTCTTTCTACCTTTCTCCCTACTCTTCTTTTCCTCCCCATTCCAATCCTCTCTCTTTATCTCCCACTCCTCCTCCCTCCCTTCCTCTCTTTTTCATTGTCTCCCTTTACTAGCTGATAACACATAAATCTATGACCTTTAACTCTGAATTTTCATGAGTTATTATGGCTTAAAAGGAATATATTTATGTGTTATTATGATTAAAATTGCTTAATTTTGCTTCATTATGATTTTATGGTATTTCCTTGCTTTTATGATATTTGAATATCTCTCTTCGATTATAAATTGGCAATGACATGAACTTTTATAGCAAAATATATTTTTGTTTGTATTTTATAAGTGATTTAAATGAATTTTTATAGCATATTTCTAATTAATCTAATGATTATTGCATAATTATGAGCGTCAGGGGCATATCTCTAATTTTTGGATCTGCAAGGTAAGTCAGATAGAAGCTACCAGATCGCGACACGTGTCGCAATCTAGAAGCAACGGTTAATTCAGTTTTACTATTATTTTATTATTATTATTATGACTGTTTAGTTTGTTTTGTCGTTTACTCACCGTGCAGATGACATGGAACCCTCGCCGCAAGAGTTGACCGAGCGTGGAATAAGAGAGCGACGTGTCGCTCTCTTATTCGCTGAAAGAGGAGATTTGCGGCGAAATTAATCGCCGCACATCGTTAGCCTCAAATTCACTATTTTGTCATTTTGTTTGATTCTTGTTTTTGTCATTTTATATTATCGTTTTTTATTTCATCGTTTAGCGCCTTTCTTTTGTCGTTTTTTTTAACCTGCGTTTTGTCGTTTCTTCCTCTTTTTCGTCGTTTTCCCCTTGAGCCTAATAAGAGAGCGATGTGGTGCTCTCTTATTTGCGCTCAATGAGGAATCTGCGGCAAAAGTAATCACCGCAGATTCCTCTCTGACTGTTTTCTTATTAGAATATTAATTTAACGTTTACTTACCTGCGCAGGTGAGGCGCGCCGTCGTTTTTGACCGCGAAGTGAGAATAAGAGAGCGACGTGGCGCTCTCTTATTCGCGCTAAATGAGGAATCTGCGGTGAAAGTGAATCGCCGCAGATTCCTTCATTTACCCTTTTTATTTATTTATTTAAAAGTTAGTTACTTTTCAGGTGGCGTGGCAGAAATCCGATGGCAGGCGTGATGACGATGTGGCACGATCTCAGGAGCTGGATGACGGAGGACTGCTGACGCTAGAGGACACCCGATCGATGGCTAGAAATGCTTGGAAGAGAAAGGTTGATATCTCACAATCTAGCCGTCCAATTAGGATGAAATTTTGAAGATAGGCTAATCTCACCGTTCTCTTCCCATCTGTACGGTTGAGATTTCCATCGGACTCATGAAGTTCTCGAAAATCAATCTCAACCATCGGATTGGGAGGAAGCCCTAACTCCTAAAAGTTCTCCTCCACTCCGAATTTTCTTGTCTTTTGGCTCTCTCTTGACACCAGGTCACCAGCAGGAAAGGGGGAGAAGCTTAGGCCCAAGCTAGGCATCATCGGATGCTCGAGTTTGTTCTGGAGAAGGAGAACAAGAGGAGATCGACGTCGTAGCGAATCAAGCACCACCCAGCCTAGGATTGGCACCAACACGGGGTTTGTGGTTAGATTCTGAGGAGGGATTATCTTGTAAGCCTTTTCCATGGATAATGTAGGACTCTTTCTTCTATTTGAATCGTAGGTTATTGCATTTGTTTCCACAAATCATACCCAAATCATCTCATTTATCTCTACACTATTTCACCTCTCTTTTCTCCCCTTCACCTCTCTTTTCTCCACCTTTCATCAATCTCTACCCTTCTAATTCTCATCTCTTCTCCTCCAATTAGAACTATAGAAACATAATCTAACCAATTACAACCATTATCTCTATAAAATTCCTCTTCTAACTTCTAATATTCTCCACTATAGGAATTCATCCCTTCTTCTACTTTCGTCTCAACCCTCATTACCTAGATTCCCTGAGGATCGACCCTTGCTTACTACTGTCCTAAGTGAGGTATTATAAATGTATTGCATGAATCAGAACACACAACAACGATATAATCAAACCGAGTTTTAGTTCATCACTAGCTTCCATAGTCTCTCACACACACTCTCTTCCTCTCTCATTTTTATTCAAATGTGATTCTTTAATTACTAGTTATTAACATCATTTTTAGAGAGAAATTGACGGTTTTTTCATATGAAAAGACACACAAAATTGCCCAAAAAAATGGATCTACTATAGACCCGTTGGGATGCCTTGAATCATGCTCCATGTTCAAAATCTTTCTCTCTCTTCCTCTCCTTTCCTAGTCTCTCTCTCCCCCCCTTTCCCTCTTTCCCTCTACGTTTGGCTCCTCTCCTTCTTTTCTATCTCTGTCCATCTGTGTGTGTGTGTGTGTGTGTGTGTGTGTCCCCTCTCCTCTCTCTCCCCCCGTATACTCTGTGTGTGTCCCCCTCTCATATCCCGCCCTCAACCATCACATCCCTCCATACTATTTTAGCATCCCCAATTCCTACCTGCACCACCATTTTTCAATTAGTGATCTCCTAGTTTGAGTGAAATCTGCTACCATCATGATGTAAGAGCTCCTAGAATGGTAAAGTTTGTTTATCTTTAGACCTATGTGATTCTTGGAAACAAGAATAAAAGGATGCAATTCTAGATTAAGAATGAAATAAACTCTATTTCACATGATGAAAGAACTTGAACTTCCTTTTTAGCATATGCCATAAAAAGATCATGATTTTGGTTGGAATTTTTGTCATTAAAAAAACGTTCAAAAAAATAAGAAGAACTTGCAAGAATAGACATAAAAATGGATGGAAATGCACAAAATTGAATAGTGTTGAAAATTTCATAAGGATAATATAATATAATTACTTAAAATTCATCAAAAAAGAATTTTCTGAGAAAAAATGCCCCTCTTCAATTACAAGTTAATTGAAGAGGAAACATTAAAATAAACTACAATTAGTTGAACGACAAATTAGTTTTGCTAGCTTATATATCTAATTTTTCTGCTTTACCTCCCTCCCTCCCTCCTTCCCTGGTCTCTCTCACTCTCATTCTCTATCTGTGCCTCTCCCCCCTCTCTCTCCTCTTTCCCACCCTCCCTCTTTCTTTCCCCTTCGCTGCTCTTTGCCTATTTCCCTCCCTACCTCTCTCTTTCCCCCCACTCTGCTTCCCTAATTTCTCTTTCCCTTCCTCCCCCTCTCTCCCCCACTCTTGCTCTCCTCCTCTATCCCTCGCCCATATGCTCTCTCTCTCTCTACCTCCCTCCCTCTCTCTCCTCCTCTTTCCCTAACTGCTTCACCATCTATTTTCTTTCTAACTTCTATCTTTAATTTCTCCCTTCATCCAACTCCAATTTCTGTAACTTTGGTTTGATTGAAAGATCTTTGGGTTCTCCTTTGAATCTATTATTTTCCATAAATTTGCATCCCATATCATTTTTCAATTTGATCAAAATCTAAAACATCTTGAAAATTAACTCTATTTCCATGTGGATTTGGTCCATTCTTACAGATTATACTTAATTAATCTGAATTTAAAGTGATTTTGGACTTGTTTAACCCATTGATGTGTGTTTTCAATGAGTGCTTTAATTTGGCTCTTCAATCTACCTAGGAGATGATAGATTGAGTAGGTAGTCAAGGAGACATTTGCTTTGAAAAGGATGTAGCATGGGAGACGTGCATGTGTGGTCAATTTCAACGATGATGGTTTGATTAGCCTGTCGATGAAACGATTGCTCTAAAAGAGATGTAGCACAAGATACATGCATAAAATTTGGCAAAGGAAATGGTCGTGAACGGTCTGCTAAGGAGATGGCAACTCAAGTAGACATCCCACGAGATGACTTTTCTAAAAAAAGATAATTAGGACACTAACCCAAGGAGACAAAAATAGCTGCAGTGTTGAAAGCAGTCAGAGAGGTAGAAGGTAGATAGGGAGGGTTAGCAAAAGAATTGGAAGTCTTGCTTCCTCTCCAAAGAGTGGATTAAACCAAAATATATCTACTCATTTTACTTATTTTTTATTTTCTTTTCCTTTTGTCTCCTTTCCTCCATTTTGTGATATTTTCATTTTTCCCCTTTTATTCCAAATTTATTTTTCTGAAAAAAAAGATTGGGCCAAGAATGAGGGCTATTAGTCTAACAAGCCCCAACTAAACGAACAGTCCAACTAGCCCATGGGGCATGCACTAGGGGAAACCCTAGTGCGGCTAGGGCTTAATGTGAGTAAACTCTAGATGCCAAGAAGCCATCGGTAGAGATGAAGAGCGCGACAATGACCACCATGCCTAGAAGGGATTTGGGTTGGGGTTTAACAATTCGATCTTTAACTGAAGTCACTGTTTCAAATTTTTGTATAAATTGATTAAGGCATTCTTTAGTGGCCCCATTTATGAATTCTTACTGGATGCTGAGAACTATTCGGAGTTTCATTACATCTTAACAATTATCTTGAGGGGTTATACTCGAATGGCGTTACTTTTGAATCCTTTGCTGAACACGATGATTAACCAGTCGTCGATCACGAGCATTCTCACGAGAACTTCTTCGAACAAAGCCTCGAGAATACCAGGTTTCCAATCCTCGAGAGTATCCTGGATGCTGAGGAGATAGTCCAACTTCGCTTGTTCAATGGGAAGCAACTCCGTCATGGAGAGGGCCCATCGATGCCTGCTGGGCTTGAAAGCGTCCGGGTCTTGTTTCCGTAAGAGGGAATGGACCCAGGGGAAAGGAGGCTCCCAAAATCTTACTTTTTTGCCGTCGGCTCCACCGGAGAGAGCTCTCTTGTCTCATGTTTCCATTGAGCCGCACAGCCTTGCCGCCTGCCCAGTTTGGGATCGAGTTGACTGGATCCCTCTCCAGAGACAGAAGGCTCCTAAAAATTTGCGGTTTTTGCCGTCGGCTCTACCGGGGAGAGATCTCTTATCTAAAGTTTCCATTGAGCCGCAGTCTTGCCGCCTCCCCAGTTCGGGATCGACTTGACTGGATCCCTCTCCCGAGTCAGCTGCCATAGCCTCTTTCCTCTCGATTGAAGCCGCCAATGTTTTACAGGGAGAGATTCAGTACTTTCCGCGCTTCCTTCTCACACTCGTACAGCTATCTCGCATCAACACGAATACAAAGTATCGTCATGTGTGATCCCATCAGCTATTTAAATGCAACGACAACACGCAAGTGTAAAGAATGCATCCTGAACCAGTACTTGCCGCTCACCTTCTCACATCTCTATCCGTTGCTTCTCTAATCGTTTCGTCCCTCAACACATAAACCAGATACCGCGATGTAATGATAAAAGCCCAATCATTGCAATCGACCTGTTTCTCCACCCAATGCCCACATCCAGATACAAATCCAGATACAAATCCAGCTCCAAATCCAGCTCCATATCTAGAGTTCCACTTTCAGTCACAACAATAAACAATGAAAAGGTAGCTCATTGCCGGCCTCAGGTAACCACCATGTTGATGAAAATCCACTTTCACAAATTTCTGAAATAGCCATTTCCAATGTGAAGAAAGAGGGAGAGAGAGGACAATGAGAGGTACTTTTTGAGACATAGCAACTGAGAGGAGAGGGAGAGGGACAAAAATACCAACAAGAGATTAGGGAAATCAAATCTCGAGCCAATCCAAACACAATTTCATGGAGCAGTTCACCCTAGGGTTTTAAGGAGCTAACATAGATATGAGCCTCTTGTAGAACAAGCGGCCACTCAAGAAAAAGCATAGTCAGAAACTAGTAATTAGCCCAGGAAAACCCAACTAGGCGAGCAATACCAGACGTAACAAATATCCAACTAAACGCGCAGAAGTATAATGCAACCTCATTCGTATTTGTCACGAATGGATATCAGCAGAATGAGAAAGTCCAATGGCGATGTGGCCTAATGGCACCGGGTTCTTGACGATATTCCTCACATGTGCCCAACGCCCTTCTTTCGAGAGGCGGAGAGCGCCACACCGCCACTTCTTTGTAGAGTTCCCCATAGGAGTGCCTATTGAAATCCAAATATACATTTTTGCAGAGACCGTTGAACACCTGAGCCACCTCCGAGTCGTCTCCGAGAAGGTTCTGGATTATTCCTCTGTCTTGAAGGTTGGCAACATCCTTGGCGGTGTTAATCAGGTTGTCCAGCAACATGCAGTAGCTGGTGAACTTTGGATCAATCTGATTAGAATGCTGCTCAAAGGCAATAAGGTTCCTCAAAGAATGGTATGTTGTGGCATCCACCCTAAACCGTGGGATATCGAGCTCTCCACGGCTGAAGGAAACCTCCAATATGTTCTCCTCTTGGGAGTTTACAGGAAATATCTTTCTCCGGACTTTGAGCCTGCAATCGATTAGTTGCGTCGCCGAAGGAATCATCTGAACATCCCACGGTTTCCCATTTGCCGAACTAGAGGCTTTCGGAGGCTCGGGGATTGGATGCATCTGATGCAGAAGATGCAGAAGATGGAACACAATTTCACCATTAGGGGTTTGTGCAGGATTTGATGGGGAACGTTGATCATTCCGAAGGTCGATGCGCATGAGTCCTCCCCAGGGAATCCTGCAAACGAAATTTGGATTATAATCTCCGTAAATACATCTGTGGAGTTGGCGAACCACGGAGAAAGGAATCTGGTTTTCAAGCAGCATTAGATCTCTCAAAATTAAAGCATTAAAATTTTCTATTTGTTGTTCGGTTGAACCAATAATTTTGGTATGTATTAATCCTTTGCTGAACCCGATGATGAAGCAACCGTCCATCACGAGCATTTTCGCGAAGTCTTCATTGGAAAGCTTAATCTCCTTTGAATACTCTTTCTTGGCTTGATCCACGCAGCGGAAAACGGTTTCGAACAAAACCTCGGGAGTAATAACGGCTTTCACTTTCCCGGTTTCCCCTTCATCTCGTTTCCCTTTCAGGAGTTTGAGAAAGTTCAACTTCGCTAGTTCCATGGTAAGCAAACTAGGCTTTCCACGATGGAGAGGACCGATGGATACCAGCCTGGGCTCGTAAGCGTCCGGGTCTTGTTTCCGTAAGCGGGAAGGGACCGTTGAGATAGAAGGTCCTCGAAAATCAGTAAGATCTACCGAATCGACCTCAGTTTCCCAACGACGCATAAAGTCGATTAACTTGGCTGGATCCCGCTCCATTGAAGCCCCGTCTGTTGTACTCGGAGAGATAAAGTCCTTCCCGCTCTTCCTTTTCATTTCGTACAGCTATCTCTCATCAATACGGGGATAGAATGTATTATCGTCTGAGATCCCATCAGCTTTTAAACTGCATCGACAATACGCAACTGTACCATATGCATGCTGAATCAGTCCTTCCGCTCACCTTCACACATCTCTATCAGTTATCTTTTCGCCCCTCCTTCTATCCCTTTCGTCCTCGTCATCTTTACCTTCCTGGTTGACATTTATTAAAAGCGTTGACAAACCATCCGCCCAGGTCGCCTCCTTTACTCTATCGGAGGTAAGATAGAAGGCCCACAGCCCAACCGCAACACTTCTCTCTCTCTCTCTCTCTCTCTCTCTCTCTCCCATTCTCATCCCCAATCCCCATTCCTGTTGTCCCTGTCACGTTATGAAAACTGTAGACGAAGATATTTTACTCATCATGATGATTATTAACGCATCGAATAGGTCGTCTCTAACTCCCAACGTGTCTCCCATTCGTCCTAGACCGAATCCGATGGCCGAGTCACCGCTTGTTGCCCAGCCGTCTGGCATGTTCGCTGTCTCTCTCGCTGTCTCTCTCGCTGTCTCTCTCTCTCTCTCTCTCATTACACGCTCTTTGGCAGTCCGCCGTGAATACGTTACTTGTTGTCTCAATTTATTAATCTAATCTAAAATTTCTCGACGAACAGTTCACAATTTTCGGAGGTCCGCTGACCATTTGCACCCGTCTGTATTTCTGGGAACTCTTCGATACTTTTTTTTGCATTATTTACAGTCTCCTAGATTTTCCCTCAGAGTAATCCTGCTTATGGTTTCCTTGAAGCAGAGAAGAGATCAAAGGAGGCAAAGTAGAAGAAGAAAGAAAGTAAACTAAAATTTTGAAATGTTTTTCTCTTTATTTGCATAATATTCGGATTTTCGTAATAATAGAAATTTCGAAAGACAGTCGTATAATGGTCTGACTTCATACAATATCATACTGATATATGGAAATCATTTATTAGTTTTAATCGAGCAGAAAATACTTTTCAATTATTTTTAAAATTTTATTTAATAGATTAAATTAATTATTAGGACCACCAAGATTGTTATTCCATCCCAATCAGCCGTCCTAAACCTATCGGGTCAGGATCAAATATTTTATCTGAATAAAATAAAATATTCGACTGTTCAGAAAAAAGGAAAAAAAGATTATAAATCTGATGCAGGAAAACCCCCGTCCGGATCTTTGAATTTTTGTTTGGACTTTTTGCTGACAGTCCTTTGACAATAAAGAAATCAGTCTTGGGCTTGATTTAGCCTTGAAATAGGCTTAATGCTTTAGTGGCTTGAAGTAAGGCTTCAGATGGGCCTGGGCCCATTAATTTCTCCCTATTTTCTTCTTCTCGGGCATATTGAGTTACTGTTAGGCCCCATACGTGGTGGGCATGGCATGGGTTGATATGATAAATTGCGGGCCAAAAGATCCCACGCTCACTTAAGGCCCATGAGAGACTTTCTTTATGTTGTTGGGTTAGTTTCTCTTCGAGAGATTCTCTCTTTGGCAGAGTTGAGAGCTGTCGTCTTCAATGGGAGCTAGAGTTTCGGTTGAGCAGGTCCGGTGATATCGATTCGAGGAGAGGAGACTCGAGATGGCGCTGGAGATGAAATCAACATCGGTACTATGGAGAATGATGGTTCTCCCCATGGCAGTATCGAACATCATATAGGCTACGATCCGCAGAGGTCACGAAGAGGGGTCTTCGAGTTTGAGAACAGGAATCGCTGACTCTGCCTTCAAAAAGTGTTCAAAGTTATCATCTCCTTCACTTTTCTTCAATTGCAGATTCACTATGTGGACTTTAAAGGCACGATGTCGTTGATGATTCATCGACGAGTATCTTCAGTGCTTTCGAGTTTCTTCATCAAAGGTGAGTATTGAAGATCTAGAAATTTAATCATTCAGATAATCCACGATAGGCGGAATAAGATGTTTCCGTTGATTTGTTTTTCTGCAGGTGTCGATGACTTGAGATCGGCGGAAGGCAGATAGCAAATGAAGAATAGAAGCAGAGAATGAAGAGGCGACGTCTGATAGAAGAAGGAATATAGCCTTTCGATTCTCTGATTTTCGGCTGCAGGAATCGGCTCAAAGACCGATAGGAGGCAGAGATGATGGATGGGAAGTGAGAAGCAGCGGATGATGGATGGCTGGCGGAGGAAGACGATGGCGAGGAAGACAGCTATCGAGGCAGAAGAACAAGGGGGAGGAAGATAAAGTCGACCTCGATCAAAGAAAGGACCAATAATTCACCAATACAATAGGCAGTTGAAGAAACTGCCAATGTCAATCCTCACTTCGGGCTTTAGATGGCAAGTGTGCTCCACGAGACGTGATTTTTTGGTGCTGAGAGGTAGGCTTGAGAACTGACAAAGCAATGACACGTTGGCAGACGCGATGACAGTTCGATAATGTGGCAATGCTGCTGATGACATGTTAAAGCCACATGAAAGGTCATTTTGCTGACAAGGCATGGACACATTTTACTGATGTATCCATGACACATAGATGAGATGTCGAGGTGGCTTGATGACATTAGCATGGAGTGATGACATGGCATGATGATGTCAGCAAGAGTGATGATTTGTCGTGGATATATCATTGGGGACTTCTTATCAAAGCAGCTGGCACAAGTCTTCAGCCCATAAGACCAATGGATAATGCTGAGATCAAAATTTAGTCCAAAATTCACCTGCAGTCATTGAGGGCATTGATCACAGATCAAGACGATGGAATTTATTCCCGATCAAAATCGCAAGCGCACCTTAATCCATTCATACAAGACTTTCTTGCAGAACTTCTATTTACATAGTGAAGATAAAAGAGGTATGTGCCGCAATTAAGTACTCCACATTTATCATAAGTCAAGGTTACAATGTCGAGTACTAAGTTGAATGTGATGGGGTGTTGAAGGTTTTCCAAAGGTGATTATGAGGCTCTGCAAAAAACAATGGCTGACCATGAAAGGTTATTCTTAGGTTTTGATGAAGTTCGTCCAATGTTTTGAAAGAACTGGAAGAGAGGCTTATTTTTAGATAAGTAACCTTTGCAAGAAGCAATATGAGAGGGCAGAAAAGGGAAGAGAGGAATCCGATCCAATTGGGGGCAAACGCCTACGAAAAGATCACTTTTTAGCGAGAGGTTCTGATTTTTCTGCAAGAAAAATTATTGGTTGATTAGCATCACCAAATTTCTTATACAATTTCTGCAAGAAATCAAAGTGATGAATTCTACAAAGTGGGAGGATTTCTGCAAGAAATTTCACTTTGATTTCAGAACCACTTTGTTTTCAAGCCTGTCCTGCTTCAAATCGAACGTATTGCAAATAGTAAATTCTACAAAGTGGGAGAGTTTTCCGCTCATAAATTCGTGCCTTCTTGATCGTCATTACCCACTCGTAAAGGTCCCATATTGATCATCATTACCCCCTCTATAACTAGTCCCTGTACACCTAGGGTTTGACCGGTTGAGCCCTTCATAACCTAATAATTGGCAGAACCTTCCAAACTTTCATAATTTTTATCGAGCAATATCTATTAGTTCTTTCGACTTGCATCTAGATTCATTAGGATAATTTTAAAAACAAAAATTAAATTATAGTAGAGTTCATCATTTGATTCTTCATTATCTTGGTTTCTTCAAGGGAGAAAGGTCACTTGAATATCCCTAAGTCAACCACTGAAGCTCTAGGAGAAATGAGAATCTATCGGGAGGATTATGATCCTGGGTTATACAAGTGGACCATGCCCTCCTCTATTTATTGGGATAGAGTAGAGCTTAAACCTATATAATCTTTAAAAGTCAACCCATCGTTGACTTATAAAAGGATTAAATGCCTCTACACATAATCAACCCCACACTTATGAATAAATGCCTTAATCCCCTTCGTTAACATACTTGAATCACTTAATGAGGATTAACGATAGCATATCCATAGTAATACATATATTCTCCGCTCAGCGAGCAGCAAGTGAAGGTTACAAAACAATTTCCTACGGTGGATATCTTCTGAATCCGAGAGACACGAGATATGAAGCTCCTACTGGAGATCTTTCTCTACTCTACGAAAACAAGAGGAACGAGTTAAACTTGCATAGATCACTATCCAATAAGGAGAAACAGGTTGTTGGTATCATCCGACGAATCCAATGGTGTCAATATGGTCTCAATACAACTTTTTACGGTTTATTGCTAAAAATGTCTGCGTAAGGGTGCAAGCTAAAGCGACAAGGCCAGCGATGGAGTTGATGAGTGTGAATGAGCTGCGAAAGTAGGTCTGGCTAAGATTTGCGCGCCACTTGTTGAAAGGGAATTCCACGTATTCCATCACGTCCTTGTAGAGCTCGTAATAGTAGTTTTCCCTTAAATTTATACATACTTTTTTGCAGAGACCGTTGAACATCTCAGCCACCTCGGAGTCGCTTACCGTCATGTTCTCAAGGATTCCACTTCGTCGAAGGATGCCAACATCCTCAGCAGTGTTAAGCAGGCGATCTAGTAGAACACAGTAGTGGGTGACATGGGGAGGAGTGAAATAGATCTCGCGCTGCTCGTATGCGATAAGGTTCCTCAGCTCAGAGCACGTTGTGTCATACACCGAGAACCCGGGGATCTCAAGTGTCCCGTCTCTGAAGGAAACGTTCAATCTACAAGGACCATAATACTCTTCAGGTGTTGCCTTCTTCTTGAACTTGATCCCTGCTTCGTGAAGCTCTGTCGCGGAGGGAATCGTCAAAAGATCTGCCGAAGATCGCTGTTGTTTAAAACCACCGAAGAGACCTGACCAGTCGCGAAACAAAAATAGATAGACCATGCAAAGAAATGGCGCACAAAACATTCCCATTACTTTCTTCACTAGAGTCATCGCCTGCTGCAGACAGGATCGCTGAACGGGGACATCAGGAACAAGTTTCGGATCTTGGGATAGATGAATAAGATGCAGAAGATGACTAATCTGCTCCTCCTTAGGGCATTTCTTTGGCGAGAGACTAATCTCGAATCTGTAGAGGAACAAGCGCGTGAGATCGGGAAATTCATTCTTCACGTCGGGGAACATGCCAGCAATCTTCTGGTAGAGTTTGTTAACCACGAAGAAAGGAATCTGGTTTTCAAGAAGCGCTAAATCTTTCCCTATGTTTTCATAACTTCCACCTAGATGGTAAAATTCTTCCTCCGGGAGACAGCAGAAGGCAAGGATGAAGCAACCATCGATCACGAGCATTTCAGTGAATTCCTGATCAGGCAGCTTGATCTTCTCCGAATACTCGTCCCTAACTTTAGGCAAGCAATCTGAAACTTCGCGAAAGATATCGTCTAGAATGTCTCGGCGTCTATCTTTCACCAGTTTGCAGAGAATCTCCAACTTAAATTCCTCCATTGGAAGAAGCTTAGTCTTTCCCTGATGGAGGGGACCGATGTACACCACCTGCGGCTCGTAGGCATTAGCGTCTTCATTCCTTAACCGTGGAGGGACCCTCCATATAGAAGGCCTTCTAGAATTCGGCTCAGTCGCAAGCGTCATGAGCTTGTCGATCTTATCTTGGAGAGCAGCCGCAGAGACTCCCCCGCTCCTCTGTTCCGGATTGACTTGACTAGATCCCTCTCCAGTCTCTTCTCTCTCATTTTCCGATGGAGCCTGTACGCCTTGCGGCCTCCCCTGTTCGAGATCGACATGATTGGATCCAGAGTCAGCCATCTCTATTTCCTCCAGTCCACGCGCCTCAAGTTCCGGATTGACTTGACTAGATCCCTCTCCAGTCTCTTCTCTCTCATTTTCCGATGGAGCCTGTACGCCTTGCGGCCTCCCCTGTTCGAGATCGACATGATTGGATCCAGAGTCAGCCATCTCTATTTCCTCCAGTCCACGCGCCTCGGTTGTTCACGGAGAGATTCAGTCCTTTCCGCTCTTCCTTCTGACATTCATACAGCTATCTCGCATCACGGTTACAAGATATAATCGTCTTAGATCCCGACAGTTCCTTTACTACAACGGCAATACGCAAGTGTATACTATGCATCTTGAATCAGTCCTTGCCGCTCACCATCTCACATCTCGGTCAACTACTTTTCTAATATTTTCGTCCCTCATCCTATCCCTTTCGTCCTCGTCATCTCTACCTACCTGGTTGACATATATTAAAAGCGTTGACAAACCAAGCCCTTCTAGAACTCGACGCAGTCGCGGCCGGCCATGATCTTATTTATGAGAGTAGTCCCACAGACTCGCCCGTTCCCCAGTTCCAGATCGACTTGACTAGATCCCTCTCCAGAGTAAGCCATCCCTGACGCCTTCTTCATCTCCATAGAATCCGCCTCTGCTGTATACGGAGAGACTTACGTGCATATGGCAATCTCGCAGCCCACACGGTTATGGACTATCTCCATCTGATATCCAACCAATCACTTAATGTCGAACAGGAAAACACAATGACGAGCAGCAGGAATCAGTCGCCATTGCTGCCAGAGTGAATTATTGAGGAATCTCTCTCTCTCTCTCTCTCTCTCTCTCTCTCTCTCTCTCTCTCTCTCTCTCTCTCTCTCCAGATATCCTCGATAGGATGAATTATTGAGGAGGAGAAGACCTCTATTATAGGCAATTGGGAAGATCTAGGAGGCCCTAGAGGGCTCACGAAGCTCCCCACCAAAAAAAACTCCCAATTGGGAGATCACCAATTGGAGGGGATGTTTCAAATCCTCTCCATCTCCAATCTCATTCAGATGATGTAGCACCAGATAACGGCAGACCACATCTTCAATGGTGGTCTGCCTCTTGGACGGCTTTAAAAACCAACTTCAACGGGAAAATATGCATCGGCATCACTGACAGATTTCACAAACTCTACTCGCTCATGGCTTCAGCTTCTTGGAAATTTGGAGATGGCAACTCTCGCAAGGCTTGACGACCGTGCATTCGTGATGAATTTTAAAGCACTGTCCAATTTCATGGTAAAAAGCCCTTCAAATATCTGAACACAAGGATACCATTTTAGTGGTAGTATGTGAAAGCATATAACGTAAAATAGGAAGGAATTAAATTTTAGTATCACGACCCAGAAATTAAATTGCAGTTGTATTCTCAAATAGTCAGAATTTTTTTTACTCGCGAAATGAATTTCTCGACTTAATAACAATCAAACTTGTTAGACATCAATGATTTCTCCTTTTGACTAAACTCTTAGTCAAGAACTTTGTGTGAGATTTTGACTATCTATTTCGAGAATTTCTAAACCTTGACCAGGCGATAGAAAAAGTTCCAATGTCAATGGTGAATATGCATGGAATTGAACAGCATAGATAATCTAGAGTATCCTAAGCTACCTATGCTAGGATAAACAGCATGGTGAATATGCCTTCATCTTTAATTTCATTGCTGAACACTCCATGATTATTGTATGAATATACAAACAGACACGTATGAGTTTGTCATTGAATGTTCTACACGTTTGACAGTCCTATTTGTTAGCTGATCTTCAGAGCCACTGCTGATCTACCCAGGAGCTCCTCTTCAAGTAGCTCTCCCTCAATGGCCTCAATCTCATAGCGCACCTCTTCCAAATGCTCATTTATGCATGTTACAGTTTCTTGAACACCTCTAATGGCATTCTTGAGGGCGCTCTCATATGCCGCGTCTACCTCTGCATCCTCAACTCCATCTGCCTCTGTCAGCTGGTGTACGTGGGCGCACTCATGCTGATGTGAGGGACCTCTAGGGCAGCTTTCATGGCTCACTATCTGCTCCGAGGGTCGCCCTGCCTTCTTCAGCATCTGAATTTGCACCGTATGTATGATGATTTTCTAATTAGATAAGGGTCATTGACAATTTCGAATCCAACACTATTCGCCATATCAGGAAATGAGAAACTAGAGAGTGGTTGCAAATACAACCAATATTTGCTTGGTAAATGATTAGTGGGTCTCATCTGTACCCATAACTCGACCAATGTTAGGAGGTGCTTAATCTCATAAGCATGATTGAAGAATATTCTGAGACTCTTTTTTATTTCAAGTGACCTCATCATGAGGTTTTGAAGAGTTCAGACTTGAAGGCATCAAGCAAATAAATACTTATTTCTCTCGTTTATCAATAAAAGTCATCAATACAAAGGGGAAAAGATAATTGTCAAACAGGCGTTGTTCTCATAAACTACTTCAACAAAGATGTAATGCAGAGTCTGCAATCAGTTCTATTGAACTAATCCGATTATGAACACACTCTCACATTCCACATACAGTGAGGGTAGTTGCAAAAAAAATAAAACAACAGGGACTATTGTGCATGTTGCCACCTTGACAACATCATTGACAAGAGATATTGACAGATCAATTTAGCAGCCTAGACACTCTGTTACATTTCCGAGAAGATCCCAGTACTTGATTTTTCAAAGATCAAAGAAAATGAGTCAGAATGATAAATGATCACAGAAAAATGTGCAACCCTCAAGTTTGTCTCAATTGTTATATCTTTCTCTTGAATAAGATCACTCTTTTTGATGAATTCAAAAGCTGCTTCCACTGCTTCAGCATGGTACTTGCATTTAAGTTAAATACAACGAAAATGAGGAGTAAAACAACAATTTACCAGTTTTAGCTTCTGCTTCTCCTGTTCTTGAACAGCCTTCAAAATCTCTACCAGATCTCCACGGTCCAAATCTAGGTTAGCAAGCAGTGTCTCCATTTCACTTACCTTAAACAATTTATTTACAGTAACATTATTACATCGAAAAATATTGCCAAAATCCGAACAAGGAATATTTTTGACTTGCTTGTTTGGAGCAATATTTGAACTCTTCTGTGACCTCTGAACATAGGTTTTGGTTGATCAACTCTCCTCTGTTGACCACGTAATCTGAAAATCCCCTGTTGATGGAATGTAATGAATAATTGATACAGATATTAGAAGAATAGGAGTTGAAAAATCATACTGTTCGTAAAAAATTTAATGTAATTTCACTTTTACGAAGCACTAGAAATGTCATCATGTCGTATGAAAGTTCATAATACAAAAATTAGAAATCTATGCAGTTGCATATGTCAAAAAGGTACACAAAGGTTAGATTTTCAAAAAATCACTCAGTAAAATAATCCTAAAAGACACTCTAGTAAAATATTCTCTCATTACTGCAAATGAACATAATGACTGAGTTATTATCACCTTATTATTACAATTAGGGTCTAATGGGGGTTCTAGAAATGTGTTTCTGAACAGCCCATTACAATGTATATGCATTGAAGCTGTGAAAAACCCTGTGATTAGGGGATGGGATCCGTTACCACGATAGACAAATGATTTGGGAATCAGAATTGTCAAGCAGTCTTATCTAATAGCTTCTTTGGCAAACACCAATGAGATTTGCTCTCTCTTTCTTTATCTAAATACCATACAATCAAACCCCTCTCTCTAAGACATTATAGAAACTCTTTTATTTTCTTTGTCCCTCTTTTGTGAAATTCAATATGATGTATTTTCAATCTTGGCCGTCAGATCTGCATGGGTCAGATCTGAAGACAGATCCATTCTTTCTTGATATTACATGATCTTTGCCAGTGGTGGCGTACTGTAAGGTCATGAGGGTTATTGACAGAATTCTGGATCTTTATAGATCATTCAATCACGACCATTTAATCTTCAATCCTTACAATAGATCACCACTTATGGCGATATCTTTTGCACAATTTCTCTCTTTCTCTCTCTGTCGCTGTGTGCTCCTCTCATTGTCTCTCTCCAAAAGAGAGCTATGATTGCCTGAAATCTAATGGCATAGGCTGAACTTGTCATGCGAGGATAAAGATTGTCAAAAACAACGATTCATGAATGAAACAAAGATGTGCTGGAATTGCAAATACCTCTGTAGCTTCGAGTATGCTTCTGCTCTTCTTTTTTGGATATCAAGGAAGTTTTTCAGGATCTCGATCAACTTTGAAGATCCCCTCACTTTCTTCACATCGAGGCTATCATCATCGACTCTATCAATGTTATTCATGATTTGCAAATAACTGCACGAGCAGATCAACAGAGAGAAGGAATTGTAAGAATGAAATATGAATTTCCATTAAAAGCAGGAATTCACCTTTAACATGACACTTTTGTGACACTTTCATTGAGAATTGTAATATCAACTTTGGTAAATCACTATGTAAACGTCGGAGATTGCTGATTTTCATGGATATCATTGAGTAAATTTGCAAAGACCATGACAGTCGATTCATAAAATAGGTAATGAGTATTTTTTCTCTCTATCGAAAGTGAGAATCTATCCGATTAGACGCCATGAAACTGCATACGAACCACCCTTTGCCCAAAATTTCGCATTGAGCGATTCTTTTAGACTTGGGGGAGAGAGAGAGAGTCTTAGAGGATTCTCCCGCCCACTATTTTACGCCCTCAATTTCAAGGATGATTTCTTGATCAAGCAAACAATCGAAGACAAATTCAGAGGTTCGAAACCGTTAGCCCTTCCCCATTCTCTCTCCTATTCGATACATCCGAAGACCGATAAATCGGGAGCCGAAAGATCAATATCAAAGAACAAAGAGTTCTTTAAAGAGAGTTTGAGATATATAAAGAGAGAGTATACCAGATGACGAAGATCACGAGAGCCAGATCGAAATAAGGGCATCATGAACGCTTTCTCTCCTTCCCATCTCCGTCGTTTCCACCTTTCTGGTGCTTTTTCTATTTTATAGAAGATGCGATTAAATGGGTTTATAAAAGACACGATTGTCCTCATTTTTCGAGAAAAAATTCTTCTTTGCCTAATCTCGAGTTCTCCATTCGAATGAGACTTTTTATGTAATTTTGGTGGGTTTTTACCAGAAAAAGTAGGGAAGCTTGTTTGACCGAGATTGCATCCAAATAATATGATAATAGAATGCCTTTGAAAGGTTCTGATTGGAGAAATATTCAAGGTTAGATAAAAATATTTTACAAGTCGAAGATTCCCACAAAAAAAACTGCGGTCGTTGACTTTGCCGACTGGTAGGCTTTGGAAAAATGGATCGTTCATTCGGTGGTTAATCAAACGAATGAGTTCGAATACCAACAATAACTCTAAAAATAGTAAGCAAAACGAGTGACGAACTGATTCATCAATCGATTCCGTTATTGGCAGACTTGTTAGAAGTATTCAAAGATCGGTTGAAAAAAATCAAAAAATCTTGAGAACTTGTCAAGGAGGTGAGTTCCTTTTCAAAGACTTCATCAAATAATTTGAAGAAGGTGGAATTAGATGACATTTTTCTGCTCCCCATGCACCGCAAGTCTGCAACAAAGTGGTGTGGTTGAAAGAAGAAATCACACAATCATGGAAATGGTGAGATCCATGTTGAACACAAAGAATCTTCCAAATTGTTTTTGGGGAGAAGTAGTCAACACTATTGTTCATCTTCTAAACAAAGCACCCACCAAAAGCCTTCAAGGAAAGACTCCGTATGAAGCCTGGTCAAATGTCAAACCTTTGGTAAGTCATTTATCTTTACTGGCCTGGTTGGCATTTATTGAAAGTGTTCACAAACCATCCGCCCAGGTCACCTCTATTCCTCTATCAAAGGTAAGATAGAAGGCCATAGCCCAACGGTTGTATTAACAGTCTCGGAGATTTTCCCTTAGAGTAGTCCACCTCATGGTTTCCTTGAGGCAGAGAAGAGATCAAGGAAGGCAAACTAGAAGAAGAATGAAGTAAACTAAACATTTCAATGAGTCGTAGAGGGCCTTTGAGAACCAAATGGTCTTTTGATTTCAACGGCTGATGACCTGGGAGGTTGATTCGTCATCAGCATCTGATGCTGCGATATTCCTCCCATGCTTACAACAATGTCACCGCCCAAACTGATTCGTGCATTGTCAGATGAAGGCGTGGATGTTCGTTCAGAAGGTTGATGAAGAGGCTTCGGAGAGAGTTCCGACGACTTGTGCTTCCTGTTTGGCTTCTCGTGGTCACTGTGAGGAAACGATCGCAGGGTGTCGAGGAGCAGCGCTGTAATTTGGCGGTTTATGACTACAAATAATATCATATTTGTATATGGAAATCATTTATTAGTTTTCAAAATGCACATAATACTTTTTACTTATTTTTAAAATCTTATTATCTTTTAGGTTTTAATGAATATAGTAGAATCATCCTACCAGTTTTTTCACAAAAATAATCATTTTTTTAGGCCACTGCTGCCGAGCGGGAGCGGTGGCGTGGCGCCGTCATTGTCACGAGGCAGATGGCAGTATCATTGTCGACCCGCGCGGCTAAAGGCTGCAGCGTGGCGCCCTTGAAGCGGCTGAAGACGGCGGCGGAGGTGGAAGCGCAAACAATGACCCGATTGATTGAATAAACTATTGTGCTATTAATGCGGTTAAACTCATATTTATTTTTTAGGTTTTAATGAATATAGTAGAATCATCCTACCAGTTTTTTCACAAAAATAATCATTTTTTTAGGCCGCCGCTGCCGAGCGGGAGCGGTTGCGTTGTGACGAGGCAGATGGTGGCATCATTGTCGACCCGCGCGGCTAAAGGCTGCAGCGTGTCGCCCTTGCAGCGGCTGAAGACGACGGCGGAGGTGGAAGCGCAAACAATGACCCGATTGATTGAATAAACTATTGTGCTATTAATGCGGTTAAACTCATATTTATTTTTTAGGTTTTAATGAATATAGTAGAATCATCCTACCAGTTTTTTCACAAAAATAATCATTCTGTTAGGCCGCTGCTGCCGAGCGGGAGCGGTTACGTGGCGCCGTCATTGTCTCGAAAGCCTGCTGAGGAGTCGCGGACAACACCCGCTTCATGTGCGAGAACACGCTGATCGCAGGAAAATCTCGCTATCGTAGGAGTTCAAAAGGGCAGTCGTCGCTTCCCTGAGAAGTGTTATGTACACACTCCTCTCCCATGGAGAGCCTCCAGCAGCGTCTTCTCCCCTCCGTAATGGTGGCCAGCTCTCTTCCCAAACGCCTTCTCCTCCTTCGTCCCGGGCAACACCTTCTTACAGTGGTAACGATAAATTGGCGCCGCCCACTTCTTAATGATAACCGAGAGCGGGTGGATGAAGATTCAGGCGCTTGCTATTTCGTTACACGTTTCAGCTGAACAAAGCAAAAATTTTTTCATCTCCCGATCTGTTTCAGATCGGGTAGATACTAGTATATACATAATAGAATAGGTTTTTCCCTGTGGCAAAGCTCTTTTTTCTTCCGTTTTTACCCCTCTGTATACATAGATAGCTTATCTTATATTACATAACAGAATAGGTTTTTCCCTATGGCGAAGCTCTTTTTTCTTCCGTTTTTACCCCTCTGTATACATAGATAGCTTATATATACATTAGTAGTAATAGTTATTTCAAGGATGATATGATGGTTACATTAGTAACCGTGTCTCATCTTTCTCTCTCCCACACTCTCTTTTTTCCTCGCTCCCCCACTCTTTCTTTTTCTCTCTCCCCGACTTTCTCGGTTGCAACCTCCGGCAGTCAGGAGAAGGTAGGTTTCTCTCTCCCTCTCTCTCTCTTTTTCTCTCTCTCTCTCTCGCTCTCTCTCCGAGAGTCTCATCTTTCTCTCCGATTTTTCATTCTCTTGCTCCTTGATTTTTGTTTTTTGGTCCTTGGGTGCCTGATTCTGGATGCGGCGAGATATTTTAGCCATTTGCATCAAGCTCAAACTTCCTTCTTGCATACGTGCTCCGCCAGAAGCACATACAATAATAGCAGGTAGAGATCGATATTCGTTTTTTCATTTTTGGTCCTCGATTTTCACTTACGATTTTTGGGTGCCCAATTCTTGATGCGGCGAGGTAAATGGGTAATGGAAATAAGGATTGGATAAAGCAGAAGATATTTTAGCTATTTGCATCAAGCTCAAACTTCCTTCTTGCATACGTGCTCCGCTAGAAGCACATACAATAATAACAGGTAGAGACTTATTAGTCGCATACTCGATCAAACGGGTGATCATTCAGTTGTCATCCTGCGGAGAAAATTTTCGTAACTCTAATGGAGAAAACCATGTCGGGGCGATTGATAAGGAAAATCCTGCGGGAAAAGGAGCTGAAATCCGAGATCATTTCCGACAATTTGGATGTCGAAGATTCTGCAGAATCGCCTTTTTCATCTGCCCCTTTTCAGAATCCCTTTGATCTCCTCGACGATCAAGTAGTATGCTCCCTTTTCGTTTCCCGATTCCTGGCTTTTCTAAGATGAGAAGAGTATTGTTCCCTTTTATCCAGAAATTTAAAGAATCATGGTCGCACTTGATCATTATTTGGGGATTGTCCTTGGTCGCTCACTTTCTAAAGTGGACCGTAGTTTGTAGTTTGTTGAAGGCACACGATGAATTTTTCTAGCCTTTATTGTAGTTTATTTATCCTATCTGTTCAGTACTTGATGTTTTCTTTGTATTATCGAGGATGATCAAGATGAAGATGACGAAGTCGAGACGCGAAAGGATATCCCCAGCACTAGCTCTTCTTATGATGGTCCTGCAACAAAAAGCAAAGCAAAGAAAAAGAAAAAGAAGAGCAAGGAGAAAGGCTCTCCATTGCCTACCCGGTATAAGCGAGAGTACCGCCACTACGCACGAGAGATGGAGCCATTGGGAGATTCTCGCCATCAAAGGTCCCCATTGTTGCGACGACCAGATGGCCGTGATCTTGAATTTGATCGGAGGCGAGGAGCATCACCACGTGGCAGCTACAATCATGAATACTCTGACTGGGGTAGATCACGTGGTCGTGAATCTCCCATCCAGCGAAGCGTTGACCAGCAGCCATACGAGGACATCGAGTTTAATCGTCGGCGGTTTGAGCATCGCCAGTCTTATGGTTTTGACTCTGACCAAGCTAGGGCAGAGGTCAATGGCCGTGAATCATGGAATGACAGGGCTAGGGGTGCCAGGTATAAGGATATATCGCTTGCTTTTGGACGCAACAGTGGGTGGTGGTGGAAGAGGTGGGCGAGGGTTCCGCAATGTATCTCCATCGGGATATGCCCATGGGAGGGCCAATGGAAAACATCGTGAATTCTCTCCGCCACCGTACGGTTGTGGTGGGGGCTTTCACGACTTTTTGCCCCCTCCCAGTCAGATGAGAGATGGCCAGCCCCTTATCGAGCGTGGACTCGATGGTGCAATGATTAGAAATGATCCCAATTTGGTTCCCAGAGCTGGAGCTGGAGATGGTGCAAAAGTCAGAATCGGTTCAGTCTATTGATTCAATGATTGAAGAACTATCAGTCAACACAAAATCCACCAAAGTTACAGCAGATGAAGCCCTAGTGGATGAGAGGAGACTGGATGTTTCGTCCATATTAGCTGTTGATCCAAAATACTTGAAGGCAGAGAATGAGCTACGAAAAATCTTCGGCACCAAAGTCGTCGGCTCTTTTGGAAATCACCAGAATGTATCTGGTTTAAGGAGTAAACATGGTGGAAGATACCCATTGCCCGTAATGAGGAAGATGGTGCTTGCCTGAGTGATTCCCTGGTTGACCTTCAACTGAGTGATTCTCTCCAGGAATATTTAATTCAAAATGCACGTAAAAGAGCATCCGTGCGTTAGTCAAGAGAGAGAAAGAGAGAGAGAGAGAGAAATTTTTTTCTTCAGATCGAGTGATACATCAGATTATAGAAATTTTTTTAAAATAAATCTGACATCTTTCTTTGGTCAAGATTTAATATAAACGAAATAAATCTGTCATCTTTCTCATTTTTGTTTTTCATTTCTCTTTCATTTTTCGTTTTTTCGTTTTTCGTTTTTCGTTTTATTTTTCGTTTTTCGTTTTGTTTTCATTTGCGGAGTTTTCATTTTCGTTTTTCCAGAGTTTCCGATTTTCATTTCGAGAGTTTCCGATTTTCATTTCATTCCGATTTTCGTTTTCATTTTCGTTTTTCGTTTCTCTCTTTCGTTTTTCGTTATTTATTTTTCGTTTCTGTTTTTTCATTTTTCATTTTCATTTTCGTTTTTCTCTCTCGTTTTCATTTTCGTTATTCGTTTTTTTCGTCTTTTGTTTTTGTTTTTCCTTTTTCGTTTTGTTTTCATTTCTGTTTTATAAACATAAATTTCCAATTATCGATTTCGTTTTGTTTTTCGTTTTCGATTTCTTTTTTCTCTTTTTCGTTTTCCGATTTTCATTTTCATTTTTCTTTTTCTTTTCTCTCTTTTGTTTTTTGTTTTTTGTTTTTTGCTTTTTCGTTTTTCGTTATTCATTTTTTCCTTTTTCATTTTTTGTTTTTCCTTTTTCGTTTTGTTTTCATTTCTGTTTTCGTTCCGATTTTCGTTTTTCCTCATTCCGATTTTCGTTTCTCTCTTTCGTTTTTTGTTTTTGGTTTTTTCATTTTTCGTTATTCGTTTTTTGTTTTCTTTTTCCTTTTTCGTTTTGTTTTAAAAAAATCGCACAAAATCGCACGAAATCTCGGTTATTGCTGTCTCTCATGGAATACACGGGTATCATGATTTCCTTTTTCATTTTTTGTTTTTCCTTTTTCGTTTTGTTTTCATTTCTGTTTTTGTTTCTATATTTCTTGCTCTTCTTTTTGCCTTTCCTTACGGAATATCAATCTCCCGATCTGTTTCAGATCGGGTACACACTAGTATATACATTATAAGTAATAGTTATTTGAAGGATGATATGATGGTTACATCAGTAACCGTCTCTCATCTTTCTCTCTCCCTGACTCTCTTTTTTTCTCTCTCCCCTACTCTTTCTTTTTCTCTCTCCCCGACTCTCTTGGTCGCAACCTCCGGCAGTAAAAAAACCTTCGGAGAACTGAAGAACTGAAGGTAGGTTTCTCTCTCTCTCTCTCCCATTTTTTATTTTCGTTTTCTGATTCTCTTGCTCCTCGATTTTCATTTTTTTATTTTTGGTCCTCGATTTCGTTTCCGATCTTCTTTTTTTTCATTTTTGGTCCTCGATTTCGTTTTCGATTTTCAACGCGGGAACGATTTTTTCATGCGGCGAGGTAAATGGGGAGTTTGTGGCAAGGATGATATCCGAAAAGGAGAAGATGGCGGCGATGGAGAGAAGAGATGATCTTTTCTCTCTCCTCAGGGGGCGCTACAACATCGATCTCCACCTCTCATTCTTACGGCTCCAAGGGCAGGCCAACGACTTCAAGATACAATACAGCAGCATTGTCTGCATCTTTGTCCTTTCAAAGGCATGAAAAATCAAACCTTTTGTCTTTTCCCATCGATTTCCATTCAAGTTCTCCACTCAAGTTCTCTATTTTTCTATCAGTCAAATCAACCTCATACTTGGTGTTCTTCAAGGGTAGCGAGCTAAATAAGATTAGGGATCTCCTCTCCGAATCGCAGATGGAGAGATCCAGAGCTCTGGAGGAGCCGCAGGAGATGAAATCCAAGCTTGAGGAAGCCATCATGAAACAGAAAATCGCCCCGGAAAACTCGGACGCAGACGAAAAATGCGACTCTGAGTCACGCAGACGCCGCCACGAAGATCAATGCTGAGAAGGTCGAGATTCTTTCCTCCAAGCTTGGGCATTTAAAACTTGAGCTCTCAGAAGCTAAAAGGGAAATAGAATCTCGCATTCTGGAGTCTGTTGAGTGTGAGAGATCTTCTTCGAAGTAGGTAGAGGAGTCCGAAAACCGGATTACAATTCCGGAAGGGAAAGTGGGGGTGATGGAGTTGGAGATTGAGAGGAAGATAGAGGAGAGAGAAGAGGCGGAGATCCAGGTATGTTTCCTGAGAGAGAAAGTGGGGGAGATGGAGGCGGAGATTAAGAGAGAGAAAGAAGAAAGAGAAGAGGTGGAGACCCAGGTCAATTTCTCGAGAGAGAAGGTGGGAGAGATGGAGGCTGAGGTGAGGAGAGAGGAAGAAGAGAGAGAAGAGTTTGAGACCCAGGTCAGTCTCTTGAGAGAGAAACTGGGGTCCGAGATTATGCGAGAGAAAGAAGAGAGAGAAGAGTTGGTTTCAGATTGAGAGAGAGGAGGGAGGGGGAGGGAGGGAGGGCGGGAGAGAGAGAGAGGTAGGAAGGGAGGGAGGGAGAGAGGGAGGGAGGGGTGGGAGAGAGAGAGGGATGGAGGGGAGGGAGGGAGGGCGAGAGAGAGAAAGGGAGGGAGGGAGAGAGGGGGGAGGGAGGGCTGGAGAGAGAGCGAGGGAGGGAGGGCGGGAGAGAGAGGGAGGGAGGGAGGGAGGGAGGGAGAGGAAGAGAGGGAGGGACGGGGAGAGAGGGGGGCGGGAGAGAGAGAGAAAGGGAGGGAGGGCGAGAGAGAGAGGGAGGGAGGGCTGGAGAGAGAGCGAGGGAGGGACGGCAGAGAGGGAGGGCAGGAGGGATGGCAGAGAGGGAGGGCGGGAGAGAGAGAGAGAGAGGGAGGGCGAGAGAGAGAGAGGGAGGGAGGGCGGGAGAGGGGGGAGGGCGAGCGGGAGAGAGAGAGCGGGCGGGAGAGAGAGTGGGAGGGCGGGAGAGAGAGAGAGGTAGGGAGGGAGGAGAGGGAGGGAGGGAGAAATATCATTAACTATGTTGCTTGCTCTTCTTTTTGCCTTTACTTACGGAATATCAATCTCCCGATCTGTTTCAGATCGGGTAGATACTAGTTTTACATAAGAGATTAAATAAGAACCACCGAGATCGTTGGTCCATCCCTGCCGTCCTAAACCTCCTGCGGCTCTCTTCCCTCAAAATTGACTGAAGTAACAGCGGAGGAGGAGCGGTGAGAATCTAATATTTCATCCGACGAATCCAATGGTGTAAAGGTGGTCTCAGTACTGCTTTCTCGGGTATATTGTAAACATTGTCTGGGTAACAGTGAAAACTACAAGGACAAGGGCAGCCATGAGGGAGAGGATTGACCATGGGTTGTGAAAGTAGGTATGTACAAGATCTGCGCGCCACTTGTGGTGAGGGGCTTCCACGTATTCCATCACGTCCTTGAAGAGATCTTTTTCACTATAGTAGTTTTTCTCTGAATTTATAACTACTGTTTTGCAGAGACCGTTGAACATCTCAGCCACCTCGGAGTCGCTTCCCATCATGTTCTCAAGGATTCCACTTCGTCGAAGGATGCCAACATCATCAGCAGTGTTAATCAGGCCGTCTAGTAGAAAACAGTAGTGGGTGACATGGGGAGGAGTGAAATAGAGCTCGCGCTGCTCGAAGGCGATAAGGTTCCTCAGCTCAGAGCATGTTGTGTCATACACCGAGAACCCAGGGATCTCAAGTGTCCCGTCTCTGAAGGAAACCTTCAATCTATCAGGAGCATAATGCTTTTTAGGTCTTGCCTTCTTCTTGAACTTGATCCCTGCTTCGCGAAGCTCTGTCGCGGAGGGAATCGTCAAAAGATCTGCCGAAGATCGCTGTTGTTTAGAACCACCGGAGAGAGCTCTGCCGGGAAACAAAAATATGTAGACCATCCAAAGAAATAGCGCAAAAATCATTTCCATTACTTTCTTCATTAGAGTCGTCGCCTGCTGCAGACAGGATCGCTGAACAGGGGCATCAGAAACAAGTGTCGGATCTTGGGATAGATGAATAAGATGCAGAAGATGTCTAATCTGCTCCTCCTTAGGGTATTTCTCCGGCGGGAGACTAATGTCGAATATGTAGAGGAACAAGCGCGTGAGATCGGGAAATTCATTCTTCACGTCGGGGTACATGTCAGCAATCTTCTGGTAGAGTTTGTTAACCACGAAGAAAGGAATCTGGTTTTCAAGAAGCGCTAAATCTTTCCCTATGTTTTGATAACTTCCACCTAGATGGTAAAATTCTTTCTCCGGGAGACAGCAGAAGGCAAGGATGAAGCAACCATCGATCACGAGCATTTCAGTGAATTCCTGATTAGGCAGCTCGATCTTCTCCGAATACTCTTCCTTAACTTTAGGCAAGCAATATGAAACTTCGCGAAAGATATCGTCTAGAATGTCTCGGCGTCTATCTTTCACCAGTTTGCAGAGAATATCGAACTTAAATTCCTCCATTGGAAGAAGCTTAGTCTTTCCCTGATGGAGGGGACCGATGTACACCACCTGCGGCTCGTAGGCATTAGCGTCTTCATTCCTTAACCGTGGAGGGACCCTCCATATAGAAGGCCTTCTAGAATTCGGCTCAGTCCCAGACTTCGTGCGCTTTTCGATCTTTTCTAGGAGAGCAGCCGCAGAGACTGGCCCGCTACCCTGTTCCGGATTGACTTGACTAGATCCCCCTCCAGTCTCTTCTCTCTCATTTTCCGATGGAGCCTGTACGCCTTGCGGCCTCTCCTGTTCGAGATCGACATGATTGGATCCAGAGACAGCCATCGCTATTTCCTCCAGTCGACGCGCCTCCTGTTCCGGATTGACTTGACTAGATACCTCTCCAGTCTCTTCTCTGTCATTTTCCGATGGAGCCTGTACGCCTTGCGGCCTCCCCTGTTCGAGATCGACATGATTGGATCCAGAGTAAGCCATCTCTATTTCCTCCAGTCCACGCGCCTCGGTTGTTCACGGAGAGATTCAGTCCTTTCCGCTCTTCCTTCTGACATTCATACAGCTATCTCGCATCACGGTTACAAGATATAATCGTCTTAGATCCCGACAGTTCCTTTACTACAACGGCAATACGCAAGTGTATACTATGCATCTTGAATCAGTCCTTGCCGCTCACCATCTCACATCTCGGTCAACTACTTTTCTAATATTTTCGTCCCTCATCCTATCCCTTTCGTCCTCGTCATCTCTACCTACCTGGTTGACATATATTAAAAGCGTTGACAAACCAAGCCCTTCTAGAACTCGACGCAGTCGCGGCCGGCCATGATCTTATTTATGAGAGTAGTCCCACAGACTCGCCCGTTCCCCAGTTCCAGATCGACTTGACTAGATCCCTCTCCAGAGTAAGCCATCCCTGACGCCTTCTTCATCTCCATAGAATCCGCCTCTGCTGTATACGGAGAGACTTACGTGCATATGGCTATCTCGCAGCCCACACGGTTATGGACTATCTCCATCTGATATCCAACCAATCACTTAATGTCGAACAGGAAAACACAATGACGAGCAGCAGGAATCAGTCGCCACTGCTGCCAGAGTGAACCCCATGTTTATTGATTCAGAAATGGAGAAGAGGAAGAGAGATATGAAACACGAGTATAACAACAATGACCACTACAACTTGAAAATGTGAAAACAAGTGCGCAGAAGAACTCTTAGCAATCCTCGAGGAAAGAAATCGTCCTTCAATGGACTTCAAAACTCTCTCTCGATTATAGGCTATCACCGAGAAAATCTCCCTCGAGACTTTTCCAACAACGCTCCTAGAGACCCCTCTCTACGCGCTAATCACTAGATCTCTAAGAATCTCTCTCTCTCTCTCAAGCTCTCCTCGATAGGATGAATTGTTGAGGAGGAGAAGACCTCTATTAAAGGCAATTGGGAAGATCTAGGAGGCCCTAGAGGGCTCACGAAGCTCCCCACCAAAAAAAAACTCCCAATTGGGAGATTACCTATCGGAGGGGATGTTTCAAATCCTCTCCGTCTCCAATCGCATTCAGCTGATGTAGCACCAGATAACGGCAAACCACATTTTAAATAGCTAATGCGGCCTCTTCCGCATGAACTGGGTCCTCATCTTCAATGGTGGTCTGCCTCTTGGACGGCTTTAAAACCCAACTACAACGGGAAAATATGCATCGGCATCACTTTAGAAGCTACTTCGAGCTTTGGGAGTCGATGACAGATTTCACAAACTCTACTCGCTCATGGCTTCAGCTTCTTGGAAATTTGGAGATGGCAACTCTCGCAAGGCTCGACGACAGTGCATTCGTGACGACTTTTAAAGCACTCTCCAATTTCATGGTAAAAAGCCCTTCAAATATCTGAACACGAGGATACCATTTTAGTGGTAGTATGTGAAAGCATATAACGTAAAATAGGAAGGAATTAATTTTAGTATAACGAACCAGAAATTAAATTGCAGTTGTATTCTCAAATAGTCAGATTTTTTTTACTCACGAAATTAATTGTTCAACTTAATAACAATCAAACTTTTTAGACATCAATGATTTCTCCTTTTGACTAAAACTCTTATTCAAGAACTTTGTGTGAGATTTTGACTATCTATCTATTTCGAGAATTTCTAAACCTTGACCAGGCGATGGAAAAAGTTCCCATGTCAATGGTGAATATCCATGGAATTAAACAGCATAGATAATCTAGAGTATCCTAAGCTACCTATGCTAAAGAAAATATTCAATTCTAGAAACAAAATGAAGATTATTTAAGACCAAACCTCCATACTCAGAGATGCACATAAAGGTGCCCACCATCCAAAATGTATCCAATATTCAAAACAGTGCAGCCTTCATCTTTAATTTCATTGCTGAACACTCCATGATTATTGTATGAGTATACAAACAGACACGTATGAGTTTGTCATTGAATGTTCTACACGTTTGACAGTCCGATTTGTTAGCTGATCTTCAGAGCCACTGCTGATCTCCCCAGGAGCTCCTCTTCCAGTAGCTCTCCGCCAATTGCCTCGATCTCATAGCGCACGTCTTCCAAATGCTCATTTATGCATGTTACAGTTTCTTGAACACCTCTAATGGCATTCTTGAGGGCGCTCTCATATGCCGCATCTACCTCTGCATCCTCAACTCCATCTGCCTCTGTCAGCTGGTGTATGTGGGCGCACTCATGCTGATGTGAGAGACCTCTAGGGCAGCTTTCATGGCTCACTATCTGCTCCGAGGGTCGCCCTGCCTTCTTCAGCATCTGAATTTGCACCGTATGTATGATGATTTTCTAATTAGATAAGGGTCATTGACAATTTCGAATCCAACACTATTCGCCATATCAGGAAATGAGAAACTAGAGAGTGGTTGCAAATACAACCAATATTTGCTTGGTAAATGATTAGTGGGTCTCATCTGTACCCATAACTCGACCAATGTTAGGAGGTGCTTAATCTCATAAGCATGATTGAAGAATATTCTGAGACTCTTTTTTATTTCAAGTGACCTCATCACGAGGTTTTGAAGAGTTCAGACTTGAAGGCATCAAGCAAATAAATACTTATTTCTCTCGTTTATCAATAAAAGTCATCAATACAAAGGGGAAAAGATAATTGTCAAGCAGGCTGTGTTCTCTTAAACTATTTCAAGAAAGATGTCTGCAATCAGTTCTATAAACTAGTCCGATTGGGAACACACTCTCTAACATTACACATCTAGCGAGGGTAGTAGCAAAAAAAATGAAACAACAGGGACTGTTATGCAAATGTCATCTCTTCAAAAAATCATTGAGAAGAGAACTTTTTACCGACCAATTTAGGAGCCTATACACATTTTTACATTTTCAAGAAGATCCCAGAACGTGATCTTTCAAAGATCGAAGAAAATGAGTCAGAATGATAAATGATCACAGAAAAATGTGCAATCCTAAAGTTTGTCTCGATTGTTATATCTTTCTCTCGAATAAGATCACTCTTTTTGATAAATTAGAAAACTGCTTCCACTGCTTTAGCATGGTATTTGCGCTTAAGTTAAATACAACGAAAATGAGGAGTAAAACGACAATTTACCAGTTTTAGCTTCTGCTTCTCCTGTTCTTGAACAGCCTTCAAAATCTCTACCAGATCTCCACGGTGCAAATCTAGGTTAGCAAGCAGTGTCTCCATTTCACTTACCTAAAATGATTTTATAACATTAGTAGATTGAAAAATATTGTAAAAATCCGAACAAGGAATGTTTTTGACTTGCTTGTTTGGAGCAATATTTGAACTCTTCTGTGACCTCTGAACATAGGTTTTGGTAGATCAACTCTCCTCTGTTGACCACGTAATCTGAAAATCCCTTGTTGATGGAATATAATGAATAATTGATACAGATATTTGAAGAATAGGAGTTGAAAAATCATACTCTTCGTAAAAAATTTAATGTAATTTCACTTATAAGAAGCACTAGAAATGTCCTCGTGTCGTATGAAAGTTCCTAATAGAAAAATTAGAAATCTATGCAGTTGTATATGTCAAAAAGGTACAAAAAGGTTAGATTTTCAAAAAATCACTCAGTAAAATAATCCTAAAAGACGCTCTAGTAAAATATTCTCTCATTACTGCATATAAACATAACGACAGAGTGGTTATCACCTTATTATTACAATTAGGGTCTCATGGGGGTTCTAGAAATTTATTTCTGAACAACCCATTACAATGTATATGCATTGAAGCTGTTAAAAACCCTATGATTAGGGGATGGGATCCGTTACCATGATAGGCAAATGATATGGGAATCAGAATTGTCAAGCAGTCATCTGATGGCTTCTTTGGCAAGCACCTATGAGATTTGCTCTCTCTTTCTTTATCTAAATACCATAAAATCAAACCCCTCTTTCTAAGACATTATAGAAACTCTTTTATTTTCTTTGTCCCTCTTTTGTGAAATTTAATATGATGTATTTTCAATCTCGACCGTCAGATCTGCATGAAGACAGATCTGATGAACCAGATCCATTCTTTCTCGATATTACATGATCCTCGCCAGTGGTGACATGCTATAAGGTCATGAGGGTTATTGACAGAATTCTGGATCTTTATAGATCAGTCAATCACGACCATTCAATCTTCAATCCGTTACAACACATCACCACTTATGGCGATATCTTTTGCACAGTCTCTCTCTCTCTCTCTCTCTCTCTCTCTCTCTCTCTGTGCTCCTCTCATTGTCTCTCTCCAAAAGAGAGCTATGATTTCCTGAAATCTAATGGCATAGGCTGAACTTGTCATGTCTGGATAAAGATTGTCAAAAACAACTATTCATGAATGAAACAAAGATGTGCTGGAATTGCAAATACCTCTGTAGCTTCGAGTATGCTTCCGCTCTTCTTTTTTGAATACCAAGGAAGTTTCTCAGGATCTCGATCAACTTTGAAGATCCCCTCACTTTCTTGACATCGTGGTTATCATCATCAACACTATCAATGTTATCCATGATTTGCAGATAACTGGATGAGCACATCGACAGATCAACAGAGAGAAGGAATTGTAAGAATGAACTATGAGTTTCCATTAAAAGCAGGAATTCAGCTTAACATGCCACTTTTGACGTTTATTCATTGAGAATTTTAATATCAATTTTGGTAAATCATTATGTAAACTGCGGAGATTGCTCATTTCATGGATATCATTGAGCACAGACAATGACAGTTGATTCACGAAACAGGTAATAAGTTTTTTTTTCTCTCTATAGAACTGCACACGAACCACCCTTTTTACAAAATTTCGCATGAGTGATTCTTTTAAACTTGGGGGAGTATAAGAGGATTCTCATGCCCCTTAGTTTACGCCCTAGAGTTCAAGGGTGATTTCTTGACTAAGCAAACAATCGAAGACAGATTCAGAGGTTCGAAACCGTTAGCCCTTCCCTATTCGATAATCCGAAAACTGATGAATCGGAAGCCGAAAGATCAATACCGAAGTACAAAGAGTTCTTTAAAGGGAGTTTGAGATTTATAAAGAGAGAGTATACCAGACGACGAAGATCACGAGAGCCAGATCGAAATAGGGGCATCATTAACGCTTTCTCTCCTTTCCATCTCTGTCGTTTCCACCTTTTTTTGTGCTTTTTTCTATTTTATAGAAGACGCGATTAAATGGGTTTATAGGATTGTCCGCATTTTTCGAGAAAATTTCTTCTTTGCGTAACCTCGATTTTTCCGCTCGAATCAGACTTTTTATGTAATTTTGCTGCGTTTTAACCATAAAAAATAGGGAATTTGGACAGAGATCGCATCCAAATAATATGATAATAGAAAGCCTTTGAAAGGTTTTGATTGGAGAAATATTCAAGGTGAGAGAAAAATATTTTATTACGAGTGGAAAATTCCCAAAAAAAACTGCGGTCTTTGACTTTCCCGACTGGCAGACTTCGGCAAAATGGATTGCTCATCCGGCATACAAACACTAATTCTAAAAATAGTCAGCACAACGAGCGACGAACAGATTCATCAATCGATTCGGTTATTGGCAGACTTGTTAGAAGTATTAATTTGATCATTATTTCGGTCTTTTAGTCTTAGCTTCCTCGCGCTCGTTCTAGTGCCTGATGCTCGTTCGCGCGGAGCTCGTCAGGAGCGTGCATCTGTTTCATTTGATTGCTGGTTGAAGGTCACCTGCAGCAAGATGGATTCTTCAAAACGAAGCACTTACTTGTGAAGAGCATCTATTCCGTTTCATATGTTCGCTCGGCTCTCTTGTCAAGCAACGGTGAAGAGATGACCGCGAGGCTGGAGACGACGAGGGATCTGTTCCAGAATTTCCGTTCGGAAACATGTCTCGTGAGAATATTCATTTCTGTCCGTTATATTTGTTATCTCCTATGAAAAATGAATACGACGAATGACGAAGAGGTAAAGCAAACGACATCTGAAATGGTTGTTCTTCGGTGCATGGAACCATATTTGCTTCAATCTCCGAATTTTTTGAACGTAAAAACGCTGGAGAACTTGAATTATCATAAAATTTGAGAACTGTCGTGAGATGAATCTTATTAATCATAAAATTTTAAATGGGCCCTTTTCAGGCCTAAAAAAACATGGTGATCGTGAGATCACCATGTTTAAAACATTGAATGTGTCAGTGAATTAGAATAAAAAGTCAAAAAACGAACCTTACATTGTGGAAAAATGTGCGTAGATCTTTAAATCTCTTATTTTGGCTATTAAACCTTGTTTTTGCAACATTTATCTAGATCAATCAAATGGAATCACTTGCTTCTCTGTATGAAGCTCTCTTTTGCACATGGTAACATGCACTATGATTCTCATTGTGTCTATCTTTCGTGCATAACATTTTATGTTATTCTTCTCCATGTTCTTCACTCCATAACCATGAACTACGACCACAATCTTTCCAAGTTCTTTACTTATACACTAGAATCTTCACTTACTTTGTAACCTACACCTTCTCTTCGTTACAAACTTTGGACCACTCTACGACTCGCCACAACTTCTCCCGCTCGCTCTCCCGATTTTTGAACCTTGCTCCTCTAATTGCGCCTCGAGTATTAGATTATATTTTCTTAACATAAAACAAGGGTTTTACCCACTCGCCGGTAAAGGCTTGTTTGTCTATTTCACTAGCAAGGAAGACGCCTAAGTTGGAGGCTTTCGGAGGCCCGGGGATTGGATGCCTCTGATGCAGAAGATGGAACACAATTTCACCATTAGGGGTTTGTGTTAGATAATTTATTATCTATCTGTGACTTTTATAATAGAAAGGAGGTATAAGTTTAATGGCGGTTATGGGGTGCCATTATTAGTGACGGTTTTCATCACGATGCGAGACGTCTCTTGTAACATGTCGGTTGTCACGACGGTTTCCGCTGCGTGACGACGTGCCATTGATTGGCGGCTATAAATGTCGATCACTGACGCGTTAAAGAGTTACCGAGATAATTCTGTTAGGTCTCTGCCCATTAGAGAGGAGTCGCAGTCGGGTGATCATTGGCACGGAATCTGTGTTCGGCTGTCTTCCGCATTGATGGCGACTACAGGTAAGTGCCATGCAAATTCTATCAATTGGTATCAGAGCCAATAATTGGCTCCGGTTGGCGTTGTTTAAATTGGACAAAATTGAGGCGCCGTAAGATTCTAAAATTCATTCTATTTTTCGACGCCCTCGTTTGTCACGATACAGATGAAAGAGGCAACTACGGATGAATTTGAATTTCTAAAGAATTATTAAATTCATTTTCTATTTAATCGATTATTTCTTCACAATTTATTGTTTTAATAAATATTTTGGAATTGAATTTTATTGAATAAATTGTGAATTTATTTCTAGAAATATTTAATTCTGAGCACATTATTTTATATTTGATTATGTGCATATTAAGTTCAATTTCATTGAACATTTAATTTCTAGAAACAATTTTAAGCTTGAGAAATGTCATGTGATCATAACTATGACTTGGGCAATTTGGTTTCTCACCTACGTGACACCAAATAAGAATAGTCATTAAATTGATTACATGACATTTCTCAAGCTTAAAATTGTTTCTAGAAATTAAATGTTCAATGAAATTGAACTTAATATGCACATAATCAAATATAAAATAATGTGCTCAGAATTAAATATTTCTAGAAATAAATTCACAATTTATTCAATAAATTGTTTACATTTAATTTCATTAAATTGATTACATTTAATTTCATTATGACATTCAAGCATTGCATTTAAGTAATTGAAATTAATAATTTATTCACCTACGTGATTAATCATTATGTTCCTATTTGAATGGGTGGAATTTTGTGTTATCATTTGTCTTATGAAATATGTTGATGTCAAAAGACACACTATTTCATAAACCTCATGATTTCACAAATAGGTCCATTTTCTTAGCATTTGCACTTTATTCTTTCCACCTACGTGGATTTATATTTTGCTGAGCTATGAAAATAATGTTAGTGAGCATCAAATCTACAGGCACTCATTACGTTATGGCAGTCCCATTGTTAAGTGGGACTAATTTCCCTAGTTGGAAGGAGGCTGTGAAGTTCAACTTAGGTGTGATGGACCTGGATATTTGTTTCCGAATCTCTAAACCAAAACCCGATGACGAGGGATATGATGAAGAAGACTATGCACTATGGGAGAAGTCGAACCGATTGTCATTAAATTATATGCTCCAGCATATACCCAGAGATTTCCGAGGTCCTTATAATGAGGATACACTTGCTGTCGAATACATGGCGCAAGTGGAAGGTCAGTTCGTAAGCGCCGACAAATCTATAGGTGGTTCATTAATTGACAAATTTGCCAATACCCGATATGATGGAAAAGGAAACATAAGAGAACACATTATGTTCATGAGAGATGTCACTGGAAAGCTCAGAGAGCTGGATATTATCATTCCCGAATCCTTCTTAGTGCATTTCTTAATGCAAACTCTGCCTTCTTCATATGAAGCTTTCAAGATTGCCTACAATTCACACAAAGACATTTGGTCCATTAGTGAATTAATGACTCAATGTGTACAAGAAGAAGAAAGGCAAAGATCGAAGGGGAAAGAGGTGAATATGGTGAACATGACCATCATGCCTAACACAAATTCATATAAGAAGTCCAAAAGGCAGGATAAGAAACTTGGTGTTAAATCAAACACCAAAAAGGTCAAATGTTTCTTCTGCAAAAAGGCTGGACATCTCAAGAAGGATTGTGTGAAGCGCAAGGAATGGTTTCAAAAGAAAGGTATCTATACACTTGTCACTTGTAATGAATCAAATCTAGCTTCTGTACCTAATAACAGTTGGTGGATTGACTCTGGTGCCACCGTGCACATTTCAACCACTTTACAGGGATTTCTCTCAAGACGCCTACCGAGTGAAAGCGAGCGCTTTGTTGTCTCCGGCAACCGACAACGTTCGCATGTGAAGGCGGTGGGAGACTTCAAAATTTCCTTGGATAATGAAGACCTTATTTTGAAAAACTGTTTTTATGTTTCATCATTTCAAAGAAACTTGATTTCAGTTTCCCGCTTAGTTAAAGACAATTACAGCGTTTTGTTTAATGCATCTGGAATGTCTTTATTTCGGGGAAATACTATTGTTGGCAATGCCATACTTGATGAACTATTTAGGCTAAAAACAAGTTCTTCAAATGATAATTTATCATTCAATGTTAACCCAAGGAAAAGGAAAGAAGTTAGGAATAATTCGGGTATATTATGGCATAAAAGATTGGGACATATATCCCAAAAGAGGGTGGAAAAACTAGTGAAAGAAGGTCTTTTGGGATCTTTAGATTTTACTAGTTTTCCAACATGTGTCAATTGCATAAAAGCAAAAGCAACCAACACATTCAAAAAGAATGCCATAAGAGCCCAAAGTCCTCTCGGAATTGATTCATACGAGACATATGTGGGCCTTTTTGATCCATGTTACACTGGCCAAAGATATTTCATTACTTTTATTGATGATTTTTCCAGGTATATGTATCTCTATCTCATTCATGAGAAATCAGAATCTCTTAAGATGTTCAAGGATTTCAAAATTGAGGCTGAGAAACAATTAGGAAAACCTATAAAGATGGTAAGATCAGATAGAGGTGGTGAGTACTATGGGAGATACACTGAATATGGACAAATGTCTGGACCATTTGCCCTATTTCTCCAAGAGCATGGCATAGTACCGCAATATACCATGCCTGGTAAACCCAATATGAATGGGGTTGCTGAAAGGCGAAATAGGACACTTAAGGAAATGGTCAGAGCTATGATGAACCACTCGACATTACCAAACTCAATGTGGGGGGAAGCTATTAAGACAGCCGTGCATATACTAAATAGGGTTCCTACAAAGGCCATTAAGAATGTAACTCCATATGAGTTATGGACCAATAAGAAACCATGTCTTACATATATGCACATTTGGGGATGCCCAGCTGAGGTAAAAATTTACAACCCACATGAAAGATCTCTGGATTCTAGAACTGTTAGTGGTTACTTCATAGGATATCCAGAGCGATCGAGAGGTTATAGGTTTTATTGTCCAAGTCATTCTATGAGGATAGTCGAATCAGATCGTGCATTTTTCTTAGAAGATGATTGTGTCAGTGGGAGTACACCAAGAGATTTTGTTTTTGAGGAATCCCATGAGGACACTATTACTTCACATAAAGATCAATTACAGAATAGTGAAGTATCTCCTCAAAAGGAAACGATGACATATGTCCCTAAAATCGTTCCATTACAAAGGAACACTCAAATTGGAATTTCATCGCCTCAAGAACATACACATGTACAAACACATGAACAATTAATTCCAGAAAATGTGTTGGATCAATCAATGGATCAGACACATGAAGGTGAACAAAACATTCTAAGACGATCATCAAAGGGAAAGACGTTCGGCTATTTCTTTCGACTATTTTTGTGTATTTGGCCGGTGAGGATTTAGGACAAAAGTCAAATGATCCATTGACATTTTCACAAGCAATTAGTTGTACTAATTCAGATCACTGGTTACAAGCCATGAAGGAAGAGCTAAGCTCCATGGATAGTAACCACGTCCCGGGAAAATCGTGGATTTACCGTCGGGGAAAAAGAGCAATTGGTTGTAAATGGATTTATAAAAACCAAATTAAATCCTGATGGTTCTGAAGAGCGATATAAAGCCAGATTGGTGGCAAAAAGGATTTACACAAAGAGAGGGTATTGACTATTATGAGACATTTGCTCCGTCTCATCTAAGGACTCATTTCGAATAGTCATGGCGCTTGTAGCTCATTTCAATTTAGAGTTACATCAAATGGATGTGAAGACTGCTTTCCTAAATGGTGAACTCAATGAGGAAGTATACATGAAGCAACCTGAAGGTTTTGAAATTGAGGGTAAAGAACATATGGTATGCAAGTTAAAGAGATCAATTTATGGACTCAAACAAGCCTCCCGTCAATGGTACTTCAAATTTAATGAAGTCATTATGAAATTTGGGTTTAAGGAAAACATTGTTGATCAATGCATATACCTGAAGAAAAGTGGGAGTGCATGGATATTATTGGTTCTATATGTGGATGATATCTTACTTGCATGCACAAATCTTTCTTTGTTAAAGGAGACGAAAGATTTCCTCTCTGAAAATTTTGATATGAAAGACATGGGTGAAGCTCATTATGTCATAGGAATAGAGATTCACCGTGAGAGAACTTTGGGAATACTTGGATTATCTCAAAAGTCATATATATCAAATATATTAAAGAGATTTTCGATGGAAAATTGTGCTCCTGGAAAGGCCCCCATAGTAAAGGGCGACAAATTAAAGAAATTAAAGGGCCCTAATTCAGAAGCTGAAAGGTTAGCTATGAAAGACAAACCATATGCTGCAGTAGTTGGATCACTCAATTATGCACAAACACGTACACGTCCCGATTTAGCTTTCGTCACGGGGTATCTTGGGAGATATCAAAGCGATCCGAGTCTATCACAGCTGGCGAGCGCGAAGAAGGTTCTACGCTATCTTCAAGGAACAAAAGATTTGATGCTCACGTACGGACATACAAGCAATTTGGAGGTTATTGGATTCTCAGATTCAGATTACGCTGGGATGTCTAGATACACGAAGATCTACTTCGGGGTATGTTTTCATGCTTGCTGGAGGAGCTGTCTCATGGTCAAGCACCAAACAGAAAACAAGCTGCAGCATCTACGATGGAAGCTGAGTACATAGCATGTTTTTACCGCCACTTCGCAAGCTATGTGGATGAGGAACTTCATATCACATTTTGGAAGTAGTGGAATCCATACAGAAACCATTGAGAATTTTTTGTGATAATGAAGCTTCAGTAAAATTCTCCAATAACAACAAGAGTTCAAGTGCATGCAAGCATATGGACGTCAAGTTCTTGATTGTAAAGGAGAGGGTTCGAGATCAACTAATATCTATTGAACATATCAGAACTGATGAAATGCTAGCTGATCCTCTGACGAAGGCTTTGCCCCCTGGTACCTATGGTAGGCATGTCTATAATATGGGATTGATCAATCATCTCAGTGATGTTCTCGATTAGATATGACAGTGATATCATGTAATTATTTGATCTCGAGTATCGTTCTCTTATGTAAACGATGTCATCATTGATGAATTTAAGGAATGAACATTTTTGTGTATTGTCATGACATTTATGAGTTCATTCACAATTTTATACCATTAAGGTTGGTATTGATATGAATCGTGATTTACTTAGTACATGGAAGGGAAATGTTTTCTTATAAAACATCACCGCCATGACTAGTATTCATGAGTAATGTCTTTATCAAATTTAAGATTATTTATTATATGGTCGCGCCACATGTCCATAAATTAAAAAGGATTATAAAGTCAAGTGGGAGATTGTTAGATAATTTATTATCTATACGTGACTTTTATAATAGAAAGGAGGTATAAGTTTAATGGCGGTTATGGGGTGCCATTATTAGTGGCAGTTTTTCATCACGATGCGAGGCGTCTCTTGTAACATGTCGGTTGTCACGACGGTTTCCGCTGCGTGACGACGTGCCATTGATTGGCGGCTATAAATGTCGATCAGCGCGCGTTAAAGAGTTACAGAGATAATTCTGTTAGGTCTCTGCCCATTAGAGAGGAGTCGCAGTCGGGTGATCATTGGCACGGAATCTGTGTTCGGCTGTCTTCCGCATTGATGGCGACTACAGGTAAGTGCCATGCAAATTCTATCAGTTTGTGCAGGATTTGATGGGGAACGTTGATCATTCCGAAGGTCGATGCGCATGAGTCCTCCCCAGGGAATCCTGCAAACGAAATTTGGATTATAATCTCCGTAAATACATCTGTGGAGTTGGCGAACCACGGAGAAAGGAATCTGGTTTTCAAGCAGCATTAGATCTCTCAAAATTAAAGCATTAAAATTTTCTATTTGTTGTTCGGTTGAACCAATAATTTTGGTATGTATTAATCCTTTGCTGAACCCGATGATGAAGCAACCGTCCATCACGAGCATTTTCGCGAAGTCTTCATTGGAAAGCTTAATCTCCTCTGAATACTCTTTCTTGGCTTGATCAACGCAGCGGAAAACGGTTTCGAACAAAACCTCGGGAGTAATAACGGCTTTCACTTTCCCGGTTTCCCCTTCATCTCGGTTCCCTTTCAGGAGTTTGAGAAAGTTCAACTTCGCTAGTTCCATGGTAAGCAAACTAGGCTTTCCACGATGGAGAGGACCGATGGATACCAGCCTGGGCTCGTAAGCGTCCGGGTCTTGTTTCCGTAAGCGGGAAGGGACCGTTGAGATAGAAGGTCCTCGAAAATCAGTAAGATCTACCGAATCGACCTCAGTTTCCCAACAACGCATAAAGTCGATTAACTTGGCTGGATCCCACTCCATTGAAGCCCCGTCTGTTGTACTCGGAGAGATTCAGTCCTTCCCGCTCTTCCTTTTCATTTCGTACAGCTATCTCGCATCAATACGGGGATACAATGTATTATCATCTGAGATCCCATCAGCTTTTAAACTGCATCGACAATACGCAACTGTACCATATGCATGCTGAATCAGTCCTTCCGCTCACCTTCACACATCTCTATCACTTATCTTTGGGTTAATTGCCCCATTTATCCCGTGTTTTCGGGTTTGTCTCCGTTTTATCCCGTGTTTTCAAACTTAGCCCAATCTATCCCGAATTTGTCAAATCAGCCCGAGATATCCCGGGTTTGTCACATCAAGCCTGGTGGTACTCCGTGGACGGCCACGTCGGCGTGATATCCACGTCGGACGCCACATAGACACGGGAAGAATCTTCCCTTAATTTTGGTGGGAAGAAAAATCGCCTTAATTTTCACCGCGGAGGAGGAAGGGGGTAAATCAAGGAGGCGGGTGGAGCGGCCTATCTTGATCCCGGCAGCCGTAAGTTCTCTCTGTCTCTCTCTCTCTATCTCTCTCTCTTTGATCTCTTTCTCTCTCAACTTAAGTTTCGCGTATTTGGAGACAGTGGAGACTGATCTGCGAGCTGTCGCGAATCACCGATACGAGGTACGTTCTCCGTGATTTTATGCCAAAATTACCATGAAAAATTGTTCTCTCAGATTCTATTCTACCCATTTGTGAGATTTGAGCATCATGAGTTTTAAGACCTTCTCCTCACTGTTCTTCGGCCCCACAATGTTCGTCACAAGATTATCTTCATCGTCCTCATCGTCTATTTCCTCCTCTGTTGCCACGTTATCCACGAGGACTTGTACGTTGAGATTTTCCGGGCAGCCTCGATTGCCAAGGCTACTATGGAGATCCTTGCTTTCATCAGAAAGGATTGTGCTCCTCGCTTCACCCTTTTCGAGCAGCTTGTTCATCACAGAGTTTATGATGTTTATCTCTTCATCATTTATTACGGCCATCTGATCATCGGCACTGATCAGGGCGTTTTTGGGGCAAGACCACGGGAGAGTCCAGAGTGCTCCTCGCAATCGCAGAAATGAGCTGGAAGCGATGATGATGACGATGGGACAAGGATGCGCTGGAAGCTGTATTTGTGTTTGCCCGTTCCCTTGAAAGGCAATGCCTTCACCTGCATCCCATGAAATTTTTAGAGGATGTGACAGTCTTCGAGAAATAAAATTCGAGCGTAAAATTATGTCCTGGAATTCAGGAAGGCCTAGGAATATAACCAAACCAACTAAGACAGAACGGCGGGAGTTAAAATGGCACCAAAGGCGGAGAAGAAGCCTGCAGGGGAGAAGAAAACGCCAGCACAGAAGAAACCAAAGGGGAGAATAAGCTCCCGCTGAGGAGAGACGAGTTTATGAGAGGGTCATAAGGAAGGTTATCCAACGTGCTTATTTCTCCTGGATTAAGTTCTGCATTTTGTCCTTCAAAATCAGAAATAGAAATCGGTCTCTCCCTCCCTCTCACTCTCATTCTCTCAAACCCCTTTTTTCTCAACTTTTTTCTCTCTCTAAATTTTCCTTCTCTCTCTCTCACCCTCTCTCTCTATATGTGTCTCACTCTCTCTCTCCCAGCCTCTCACTCTCTCTCTCACTCCCCCCCCTCATTGTCGCATTCTCTCACTCCTTTCCTTGTCTTCCATTCACCTCTTTTTCCCTGTCTCGCCTCTTATTATCATGGATCTTCTTCTTGTCTTCTATCTTTCTCTTCCTCTGTAGGTTGGATGTACGTTTTCCCTGTTGGATGTAGGTTGGAGAAAGTTCTGATGCAGGAGAGAGAGAGATCATAGACTGAGCTAGAGAGCTTGGGTGGACAGATGAGGAGAGAGAGAGAGACTTCCGAAGGAAAGAGAATTTAACGCAAAGAACCAATGGCTGATTGTGACAACCTTAAGGGTTCAACATCGTGCTATAACCTCTTATTGCCACATAACTCCTACCTCTGATTGAGACATTACTCATATCCAGAAACTAGGCTAAAAGCTCATGATCGTTCTCAAATTAAAATTATTAATGAATACTTTGGATTGTGATTTCCTTGTGCTATATACTTCAGTAAGCGATGTTTTGTACTTCTACATGTGCCGACAGACATGCAAGCTGAAATTATTAGGTGACTTGAAAGGCGCCCTGATGGATGCAGATTTTGCATTACGCGAAAAAGAGGGAAATGACAAAGCCTATTTCCGCCAACGTCAGGTCTGTACATATCATCTCATTACGGAAATCAAATTCATTGCTTGCTTTTTAGTGCTTGACCTTTGTCATTTTCGATGCTTGGAAATGATAAGTATGGTCCACGGTGCTCTTTATGCTCTTTCTTCAGAGTTTCAAGGTCAGCCAATAGCTTCCGGGCCTTCCTCTCCCACAGTCTGGCCTCTCCTCGAAGCTCTTCAATTGTCTCTTGTGCAGCCTCAAGGAGAACTTTTAAAGGATCATTGTTTCGATCTTGCCAGCGATTTGGGCCTGCCCATTTCGAATTGAGGGGAGAAGAGATTGGCCCCGAGGTGTCCTCGGAGGGGCGCGAGGCGAGCTGCACCGAGAGCCGGAAGAATCTTGCCTCCAAATTTGTGAATGCGTCCCACTTATACTGGTCATGGGAGAAAGCTTTGTCCTTCCCATGTAGGCTGTCTCCGGAGTCCAAGCTTCGGTGTGAGCTTGATGCTGAGCGACTCACGTCTGGAAGAAAGAAAAACACAGAATACAAATTCAGATGTCCAGTCTGTTTGAGGGTGTTTAATAAGAAATGTCTTCAAAGAGTCCGTTAGATTGTCTGTTCATCTCTACATCAGAATAATACGATGCTACTAGGCTCTTCATAAGAAAGAATCAGTGATAAGGAAAAAAAATGAAGTGTTGGTGAATGTTATAAATCATTGAATATTCACAGTAGAAAACGTGAAGGATAACGAACTCATATTTCGTGATGGGGTTGATGCATTCAACACTGAGCTGTAAATCACAACAAAAAAGAAATATAATGATTTCTGTACAGAATTACTGCAAAAATGTAATGAGTGAAGAAGAGAAAAGGACTAATGATAATTAAAGGAAGAGATATTCCATTGAATAGGAGGGGGACTGAGCAGGAAAGAGGTAACAGAAATCTTGGGAGCTCTTGAAGTCAGAGGAGTCAGACAATCAGAGGTGAATTAGGCAAGAAGCTCCTGAGAATCCTTTCCTGTCTTTGGTCTTTCTGGATTTCTCTACTGTAGATTAAGACTGAAATTTAGTAGGCCTTGAATCTGCTATTTTTTGGTATGCAATTAATGATTTCCTTTCCTTCAAATTCTGTAATATTGTTAAAGGAGTTGGAAGCATATTCAAATACATAGGTGGGTGAATGAACCAAATAGAACGAGAGAAAAGAATTAATAGGGCATCACAATGGTCACTGGCTGCAGCCAATTCAAGGGGAAACATCTAATTAGCAGGTTTCTACAATCTAAACACAAAAATGAGAGCCATAATCAAGGGGAAACATCTAATTAAGTTAATAAGCCAAAATTCCTTACTTCATGTCTTCTTGAGCACTTAAATATGGGGGATCCGGGCTTTGCCATGAAATCACCTTCTTGGCCACCAATTACTAGAAGCTTATCATTAGCAACAATGCAAGCCCTGACCCAGAAGAAATGATCCAAAGTTAACTGTTTAGAGGGGTGGAAAATCCAAGATCTTACTCAAATCTAGAAGAAGAACTTTGTACAAAAAATAAAATTTGCATTTCCATCTTAATTAGGGAGTTATCACATATATTACCCAGTATATGTATGCCCTTACTGGACTCTCTCTTCTCTACCTCCCTCCCTCCCCTACACCGTCAGCACCTCCACTATCAGATCGATTATTCTTCACAAGGCAACAAAGCAACTAGGAATACTCAGAAGCTTCATTCCACAGTATGTTGTCTCGTATACTCTTCTCTGCTCAATAAGAGATGAAGACCTCAACCTATCTCCCTTAAATATCCTCATTTATCCTGACACTGTTATCCTTATTTATCAATCTTTATCTATATCATGTTGGGGATAACAGATCTGAGCACAACTGAGTAGGGCATCACCAGTGTAAACCTGGATGCAAGGCTTAAAAAAAATAAGGCAATCGTAAATGAACCAAAATTGAGACAGTGAAGAGAGAGAAAAAATGATACAAGGACATGAGGTAATTAATCAATATTAAAGCGAAAAGCAGATTATTTGGTTCACAGTCAGAGATAGATGGTTTCTATGAATGAACTCAGAAGGCTGACGCAGTTTGCATAAATTTGATTTTTGAGTCAAAAATAGAAGAGAGAAAAACCTATGGGGACCACCGCGAGGAATTGGCAACTCTTGCCGCCATTTACTTTCAAGCGCTTTTCCATCCTTCACTGCTAGACTCCAGTGCTCTGTGCCAGGTTCATGTCTATCCTCCTTACTTCCGCCCATCACATGAAGCCTGCCCCTCCATAGCTGTGTAGCTGGTGCATACCTACAAACAAAAATTGAAAATTTTGAAAATCCAAATTGATTTCTCTCTCTTTGACTTCTCATTTCTCTCTCCACACTTCTCTCGCTCAATGAAACTGTGCTAGACAACTTGTAAGCACGGAGCACGTTCTAAGCAGAGCATATCTTTGCTGTTACAATAAGAGACTCTTACATAGCCACACAAATTGTGGGGGTACGAAAAGATACAATAACAGAGCAAGTCGAGGAATTTGACCATCTCTCAGGCAAGATGAATCAGAAATTTGAACTAAAAACACAGAGTAGAAGACTATAGAACTTTCAAGCGTGAAGAGATTCTAAACAGATTACAGAAGATTTTTGCGGCTAGTGGATTGATAAAAGGATCTTTGTCATCTTCTGCGAAACGAAGCTTAATGATATGTGCCCAATGCGGCATGTGGGATCACCTAAGGATATGACACAAGCCTCCTAGAGAGGGAATCTTATCGTAATTCTGAGTGGGATAAATTGAGGAGAGAGAATAGATGAGTACAGGTGGTTCAAGGAAAGAGATAGGATTCAGAGGTAGAGGGGAATAAGATGATTCAATAAAGAAAGAGGGGCATGAGTAGAGAGCAGACAAAACACTGAGAGAGAGAGAGAGAGGAGACAAGTTCTGCGACAAATTTTTTTCCTTAAAAAACTCAAAAAGGAAGGGAGGAGTCTTTATCCATATGGTCGACACATGCTGCATTCATATCAAAATTCTGGCATTGATGTCTGATAAAATCAGACTGGGCCTATCTTGTTTACAGAACTCTACAAATATCCTGCGTGCATCTTGTAGAATGGAAGGGACAAAAATCCCCCCCCCCCCAAGTCAACCATTCAATGAGAAGTCCACTACTAGTTTTACTCATCCTCCACTCAACAGTCTAGAGCGGGGTTGCAATGAGTGAAGTATTTTGAGCAAACCTTTTAAAACAAGCTTTGATATGCACGGGCACGGGGAAGAGGAGGAAGAGTATGCCACTCCTTTGTCTCCGTGTCTAAGACAAAGCTTTTAGAAGTCGGAGGTCGGCATTGAGGACCATATTGACCGCTGATGATGTAGATGTATCGACCATCACTTGCAACCCCGAGATGGGAATGAGCCATGTCCTTCGGCATTTCAAACCTTCCACCCCGGAATTGGAAGAGAAAATTGTAGATATCAACGTGAGAATGCACCTAAAATTAGGATTCGAGAGCTCCAGTCAGGCGTCCACAGGCTGATGATTCCATTGAATCATAGAACTCGGAGATTGAAACGAACAGTAAAATATAGAACTCGAAGATTGAAACGAACTATTTTTGAGCTAAAACTAAGACGCGGCGCAAATCAATGACATACTGGGCCAAATATGGCTTTGACTGGAGCGAAGTTGTTAACGCCTTCCGGCCTGGAGCATAGAACTAGACAAAGACAGAAAAAAAAAGTTAGAATCCAGCGAAGAATTCTTCTCCGTGTCTACGTGGCGTCCGACGTGGATTCCACGCCGACGTGGCCGTCCACGTGAGTACACGAGGCTTGATGTGACAAACCCGGGATATCTCGGGCTGATTTGACAAATTCGGGATAGATTGGGCTAAGTTTGAAAACACGGGATAAAACGGAGACAAACCCGAAAACACGGGATAAATGGGGCAATTAACCCCCCCAGTTAGTGAGCTTGACTGTCAGGCTACCTCTTCTCAGCTCGAACACCTCTGCCATCTTCTTCCTTTCTGTATCTTTGGTGGGTCGCCAATTTAACCTACAGAGGGAGCTGGGGAGGAAAGAGAAACCCTCTTCCCGCGATGATGTGACGTCCGACGTGCATTCCACGCCCACGTCGATAAAACTAGGCTAACTTTCAAAACACGGGATAAAACGAAAATAAACCCCCAAAACACAGGATAAATGGGGCGAATTAGCCCGAATTTTTACTAAAGTTTGATCTCAGCATTATCCATTGGTCTTATGGGTTGAAGACTTGTGCCAGCTGCTTTGATAAGAAGTCCCAATGATATCTCGATGACAAATCATCACTCTTGCTGACATCATCATGCCGCATCATCACTCCTCTTATGTCATCAAGCCACCTCGACATCTCATCTATGTGTCATGGACACATCAGTAGTCTGTGCTTATGTGGTCATGCCGTGTCAGCAAAATGACCTTTCACATGGCTTTAACATGTCATCAGGAGCGTTGCCACATCGTCGAACTGTCATCGTGTCTGGCGACGTGTCATTGCTTTGTCAGTTCTCATGCCTACCTCTCAGCACCAAATAGTCACGTCTCGTGGAGCACCCTGCCATTTAATGGAGACGCGACGTTTGACTGGAGCCCGATGTGAGGATTGACATTGGCAGTTTCATTTATTGTTCCTTTCTTTGACCGAGGTCGACGTTCTCTTCCTTCCCCTTGTACTTCCGCCACGATGACTCTCTTCCTCACCATCGTCTTCCTCCGCTAGCCATCCATGTCCTTCCTCTCCATCGTCCGCCGCTTCTCACTTCCCATCCATCATCTCTGCCTCCTATCGGTCCTCGAGCTGATTCCTGCAGCCGAAAATCAAAGAATCGAAAGGGCACATACCTTCTTGTATCAGACGTCGCCTCTTCATTCTCTGCTTCTATTCTGCATTTGCTGTATTGTCGATGGGGTGCCACCATCATCTCTCTTCTCGTACCCGATGCTTACGGTGAGTCGTCTTCTCCCTAATGTTTCTACCATCTGCGCATCTGCAACTCTGATCTTCCTGCTTGATTCTTTCAATCCCAGGCAATGTCGCCGATGTCGTCACAGGGATTCGATTCCCTCCCGGCCTTACATCGTAAAAAAACCCCGATCGACTAATTCGTTCTTTCTCTGTTCTCTGTTGATGCTGTTTATGATTCTCTACCTCGCGGGAAGGCGCGACGCCGTACTTCGAGCTGCATCGTGGGGCGCGTGGCGAAACGAGAATCGAGAGGAGGGAAATTCACTCGTGGACGGAGTGGAGTATTCCCTTCCCATCAATAATCCCCCAAACTCCCTCCACGGTAAGAGAGAGACGGAGAGAGACGGCCGCATCCCCTAAAACTAATTCACCGTTGTCTCCCTTCTCAGGCGGCCACCGCGGGTTTGACAAGGTGCTCTGGTAGGTGGCGGAGCGCGAAGACGGCGACATCCCATCTGTCACGTTCAAGTATTGCAGCCATGACAGGGAGGAAGGTGCCCCATCCCCCAATCCTCCTAATGGCACACCTTACGCTCTCATTCTCGTCAATGTCAATCAGGCTACCCTGGGGAGGTGGCGTTGACGGCAAAATATTCGCTCCCGTCGGGCTCGGCGCTGAGGCTGGACATGGCTGCGACGACCACCAAAGCCACGCCGATCAGCCTAGCGCAGACACATATTGGAACACTGGCCGGGCAAGACGCCGGCGCCGTGCTTGGACCCCTTTGGATCCGGATCCGGGCCGAGCGAGATGACGCCGCTCGACGGGGACGCCGTGCCCACAGGGGAAATAGCCGCGGTCGCGGGCACGCCTTTCGACTTCACGGGCGGGGAGACGATCGGGAGCCGCATCGGGCTCGTCGTCGGCGGCTACGACCAAAACTTCGTCCTCGGCGGCAGCGGCGAGGATGAGAGTGGATTGAAGAGGGCGGCGCGGCTACGGGATCCAGGGAGCGGGAGGGCCGTGTAGCTGTGGAGGGACGTGCCGGGGATGCAGTTGTACACGGGAAACTTCCTCGACGGTGTTGTGGGCAAGGCCGAAGCCGTCTACGGGAAGCACGCGGGAGTGTGCCTCGAGACTCAGGGATTCCCCAACGCCGTCAACCAGCCCAACTTCCCCTCCGTGGTCATCCGCCCAGGCGACCACTATCGCCACTCCATGCTCTTCCGTTTTTTCTCCGAGTAAGACAGTCGACTGACCGCTGCGAAGAATAATATTTCCAGGGAAATTCCAGCTCTCTTTCTTTCTCTGTGGTACCTCATCAATTCATCAGTCAAGATGCTGGAGAGGGGAAAAAAGAAGAAGACGAACCACCCGAACGTACTCGCTTATATCAGGGCAAAATTTGCGTACCCATGCATCCAAGCATATAAGAAAGAAAGAACCATCCCCTCACTTCTTCACTTCCTCGGCCTCGGGGGGCCAGCCCGCAGCACCGCCCTGACCTCCGCCGGAAGCACCACCGGCCATATGCTGACCGATCTTGGAGACAGCCTGGTTGGCGGCGTCCAGCTTGGCCTTGATCTCGTCCGCGCTCTCCCCAGCCATGGCATTTCGCAGCTCTGCCACGGCGGCCTCAATCTCAGATGGATGTATCCGCGCTGTTCCGTATGTCGATCAGAGCTTTCCTCTCCTGGTCTTTCTGCGCGTGCAGCTCGGCCTCCCGCACCATTTTCTGGATCTCGTCCTCCGAAAGCCCACCCGATGACCAGATAGTAATCTGCTGTTCCGACCCCGAACTGAGAATATACAAATAAACAATTAGAAAAGTAAGAGCGGAAAAAAGTGCTCATTATTTCTCGTGGCTAACATTTACTCTGGCCCACATCTTTGAGAAGAACGAATTAGTGCTCGTTCGGAAGAAGAAAAATTCAAGAATCGATCACAAAATTCAAGAGTCGAGATTATGCCTACCGTTAGGGCCGAGTGCCAGTTGCATCCTGAAGATTTGCTTAGAAGACATTAACTTTTTCGTGGATATATAAATTTAAAGAAGATTTACGGAGTGTAAAATTGGGTTTAATCCATACCATGTCTGTAGCTTGATTAGTTCTGTGGGGGCATCTCCTTCGATTATGACCAAATTGTTGGCAAAGAGAACCTTTGCTTCTTCACGCCTTTTCTCGTAATCATTGTCCGATTAGCATCTAGCCTCTCAACCATGTCAATCTTTCTCTTTATCTTTGGCCTCCCGGTTTTCTTGTGATAATACGAGGGAACACTAGAAAAAGTATTTTGAACTTCGTCCCATCTGTTTCTTATTCGGTGCTTTGGTGGTATACACGTGCGGTATGTCGTCATGTACTTCTCTTTCTTATACCAACCAGCGACAAAATTTTGCCGGGTCATTCCTCCTCCAATGGATGCATGCGATGGCGTGAGGGGCAAGGAATACCGCTTATAGCCCAATATCTACAACTACATTGTCGTGCACGCAGGGTCGACGACATAATCGTTGCCAAATATCGTAACTCGAATTGATCATGGCCAGCGGGTATACAAGTGCATCTCCTAGACTGCACTATGTTCTCTTCGAGCAAGTTCCTAATGCGTGGGCATATCTGGTCGGAGGTATTAAAAATAAATCACTTTTCACTGGCCATCCTCTTCATGAGTGCTTTCCTAATACTTTCCAACATGTCTATTATACGTTTTCCTACGTATGGCAAGATGTAACTATTGAAGGTCTCACTGATGTTGTTATCAATTGACTCACATTCAACCCGTTCATCAATGTGTGCCATACAAAACTTACGTACACCTACGGCTCACGAAATCATGAGCGGCCTCTGCACTCATTGAAGCCATCTCCCGAGGGAAGGCGAAATTCTTCGGGATCGGTGCACTTGACAGTCTTCCAAAACATATTCCTCAATGTCTCAATCGAATGTCCCTTTTTTTCCTCCAATTTGCTAGGATGTGTACAACACAATTTACGTGCTCCACATATGGCATTAAGGGACGCTCTTGCATTGGCTAGACCTTTTTGTTGGTCACTCATAATTGTCCAACCTGTTACTATCGAAATGTTTAAGTTATGTAAAAGATGTTGGATAAACCAACTCCAAGAGTCTTCGTTTTCTCCTTCGACCACAGCCCAAACAATTGGGAACATCTGGTTGTTCCCATCCTTTCCCACGGCACTTAGTAGTTGCCCTTTCGCTTCAGTCTTCAAAAAGCATCCGTCCAGTCCAATGAATCGCCGACATCCATTGACAAAACCTTCAGCCAAAGGCTTAAAGCATATATAGAGTCTCCTAAAATAATATCCGAATTAGGACTGACCCTGTCAAGCATCATCTCGAAAGTACTACCCGGGTAAGCACTTCTTAATTTTACTACGTACATCGGCAGCAAGTGGTAATGCTCATTTAGGGATCCCTCAAGCATCCTACGCGCGAGAGATCTTGCTTTGTAACATACGTGCCTACTCACAGTGATTGCAAATTGTTCGTTGATCTCCCGCAGCATATCGCTAATGGGCCAATCCAAATTCATCTGAAAGTTTTCGATGAAATGACTAGCAATCCACTTATAAGTAGCCTGTCGATTCCTTTCAGGCCGAGTGCACGTATGTCTATCATTCATTGTCTTCATGATGAAACCCTCTTCTGTCCGGCTCCAACTAGCGTACACTCGCCATGGCCAAGGCTTACTGCATACAGCTTCAACCTTTTGCTTAGAGGACTTTTTCAAAACAAAATCGAACCCACTCGATAAGGCATGGTCCTTCAAAACCTTCAAAAATTGGGCTGCCGACTCAAATTTCAATCCTACTTCAAATTTAATCTTCTTCATGGGGCAACAAGGATCGTACCGTTTGCACCGTTGTACGGTCGTTACATTCTCGAACTCCTCATCTGTATCATTAAGAATCACATCTTCCGCATTATCATACTCACTAACATTCTCTTCGAGTCACTTGTATAATTGTCACTTTCATCGACTCTTCACCCGGTAAGTAATCAAAATCTTCATCGCTATCGTAATCATCCTGCTCCTCGGTTAGTAAATAATCAAAATATTGATTAGTACAGTAACTACACTCACCCACATTTCTCGCCTCACCAGCCCTATTCCGTAAACATAATAAAAAGTTACTTGACATAGTAACAAAAATACTATCATATCAACTGAAAAACTTAATTAGTCTTAATAAATGAATACTTACATCTTTTTGAGCTTTACGTAAGGTAGAACAAACAATGAGATGTCCACAAAGAAACGATCTGAAAGCAGTTTGTGTCCACAAAAAAACAATAGCAAAAATTGAGCTGCCACAATCATGCCACAAAAAGTATGTAAATTATTATAAACACTTGGTCCAATTCGAACCCAGTTATTGATATTTGGTATTCGATATCATCATCTAATATCTATCATATGGAGATTTCTCGCCTCACCACCCCTCCATCTCCTCTCCCCCACCCCCTCCATCTCCTCTCCCCCCACCTTAATTATAATTATAATTCAAACGATAATCATAGAATTATAATTATAATTTCGTCATTTTGATCTAAAACGGCTTATTTATTTCAATCTTCTATTTTAAAACGATTTTGAAATCATTTTTGAAAAAAAAATTGATTTCAAAATCGTTTTTGAAGAAAATGATTTCGAAAATCATTTTATTTTTCAAAAATGATTTCAAAATCGTTCTTGAGAAAAATGATTTCGAAATCGTTTTTAAGAAGAACGATTTCGAAATCACAAAAGTACGTCTTTCGGCTAATATGTCTTTCAACTATCTTCTCCAATCACAAAAGTACTAAGTCCTAAATATCAGTTTTCTAAAAATGGGAGTACCTGAAAGGCCTTCGGTTAAAAAGGGAAGCAAAAACTCTCTCTCTTAAAGGTCTCCGACACATCAACGGAAACTGAATCTCCACTAGATGTATCATGTTCTCTTGCATTCAATATCGCACATTCTGGTTCAGCAATTTTCTCTAGGTCCTCCCAGTGCCCATCATATTTCATTTTCATCTGCATATGTATACCAGCTCAAATTTTTCGTTACAGAAAAAACACGGATTCCTTCATCCCAGCATACTCAGGTTGAATTTCAGGTTTCAGCCCCTTCAAATATATGCCTATGAAAGCAGGGGTGGATATATCTGGCATGTTAGGCAGATAAATTATCAAATTCTGTCCAATAGGACACAACTGATCAATCCTGTTTAGATTTCAAGAATCCTTGGAGAAAATTTGATTGCTTGGCGTATTCCCGCTCTTTCTCTGGAAGTAGTTAACTTCATTGAGGCCTGCCCACCTGAGATTTGGGCAATCTCAAGACTAGATCTTCAGACAGCACAGCCCACGGGAAAATCTCTCCTATCCCTCACTGTGATCACAGTCAGAACCAACAAACAAGCAATCTCTCACTCTCTCTCTTTGTCCCTGTCATGAGTCTCCGAGCAAGCAGAAAAAAGCTTCTTCTTTACTTGTCCTCGGTGGGCTTGGTTTGTTTAATCACGGGCCTAGAAAAACCAGAGAAAATGCGGCCTCCGTGATCAAATTAGATGAGGAAGGGATGTTCAGGCAGCATCTTCGGACATATTTTAATGCTGTACGAACCGCCAACAGAGAGCAGATTGGGAGGTTTGACCACGGACATGTTCTTGTCTCTCCTCCTACTCTCCTCTCCTCTGTGAGCCCCGCTCCTTCTTTATAGAGAGAGAAAGATAGTCAGCAAGAGAGAGAGATCATCCGGTTCTTCGTCATCATTTGGGTGTTGTTCTTTGATTCTCTCTCATCCAGTCCCCGTGGGCCCTCTATTTCTTCTCTCTTACTCTTGGAGGTCGAAGTGGGCCCTCTATTTCGTCTGTTCAGCTCGCTGTCCTCCATAGGGTTGTTCTAGCGGCAGAGTCGGATGAGAACGAATGTTCTGAGCGGCTAGAGCACTCTGCTAGTTGAAGAGAGAGAAAAGAGAGTGAATACGCCAAGCGGGAATCCAGATCAGATTTTCGACAGAAGAAATGATCGATCCACAGAAATCCTCCGCCGCGCAGCACTCGATCCACATCATACATTAGAAATTCTAGCGCTGGGATCAGAATCCATCGATTAACCGCTCGGCCACATCTCACCAGATCCAGGCTCAAGTTGTGGACCGGAAACCGTTGCTGCAACGGCTGATGCAGAGGAATCAATCCTCTCGAAATCGTTCTTCTCAAGAAACCGCTGCTGCAACGGCTGATTTTGAAATCGTTCTTCTTAAAAACGATTTCGAAATCGTATTTGAAAAATAAAACGATTTCGAAATCGTTTTTCTCAAGAACGATTTCGGAATCAATTTTTTAAAGAACGATTTCGAAATCGTTCTTGTTAAAAATCGTGTTTTCGAAACCCTGGGTGCTCCATGATTGATCGAAGAATGGTATGTTAATCTCAGATTAACTTACCTTTCTTATCGGTTTAACTCTGTACAAAAGTCGATGTCACAAAAGTCTGAAACTCACCGCTGCTCAAACACGACGAGGAAGGCAAAGAATTTGTCGAGAGAATCGTCAAACGCCTTCACGCCTTAAGCTTCTACATGCGCAACTACTTCTGGCTCGACTTCCAGCAGTTGAACGATAAATGGGGGGCGATAAATGGGGAAGGTTTTTCCCGCGATGATGTGGCGTCTGACGTGGATTCCACGCCCACGTGGCCGTCCACGACAGCACACTCAACATCCACTGGGCTTGATGTGACAAACACGGGATATACCGGGCTGATTAGACAAATTGGGGATAAACTAGGCTAACTTTCAAAACACGGGATAAAACAAAAATAAAGCCCAAAACACGGGATAAATGGGGCGATTAACCCTCAAAAATTCACCTGCGGTCATTGAGGGCATTGATCACAGACCAAGATGACCGAATTTATTCCCCCAGCAAAATCGCAAGCAAACCTTAATCCATTCATACAAGACTTTCTTGCAGAACCTCTCTTTACATGGCGAAGAGAAAAGAGGTATGTACGTCAATTAAGTTCTCCACATTTATCATAAGTCAAGGTTACAATTTCGAGTACTAAGCTGAATGTGATGGGGTGTTGAAGGTTTTCCGAAGGTGATTATGAGGTTCTGCAATAAACAATGGCTGACCAAGAAAGTTTATTCTTAGGTTTTTCATGAAGTTCATCCAATGTTTTGAGCGAACTGGAAGAGGCTTATTTTTAGATAAGTCACCGTTGCAAGAAGCAATATGAGAGGACAAAAAAGGGAAGAGAGGAATGTAATTTAAAGCATTAAAAATTATTGGTTGATTAGCATCACCAAATTTCTTATACAATTTCTGCAAGAAATCAAAGTGATGAATTCTACAAAGTGGGAGGATTTCTGCAAGAAATTTCACTTTGATTTCAGTGCCACTTTGTTTTCAAGCCTGTCCTGCTTCAAAGCGAATGTATTGCAAATAGTAAATTCTACAAAGTGGGAGAGTTTTCTGCTCATAAATTTGTGCCTTCTTGACCGTCATTACCCACTCGTAAAGTTGCCATATTGATCAGCATTACCCCCTCTATAACTAGTCCCTGTACACCTAGGGTTTGACCGGTTGAGCCCTTCATAACCTATTAAGTGGCTGAACCTTCCAAACTTTCATAATGTTTATCTAGAAATATCTATTTCTTTCGACTTGCATCTAGATTCATTGGGATAATTTTAAAAACAAAAATTAAATTATACTAGAGTTCATCATTTGATTCTTCATTATCTCAGTTTCTTCAAGTCAACCACTGAATATCCCCAAGTCAACCACTGAAGCTCTAGGAGAAATGAGAATCTTTCGGCAGGATTATGATCCTGGGTTAGAGTAGAGCATGGCCTCTCTGTTTATTGGGATTGAGTAGAGCTTCAACCTATATAATCTTGGGTAAACATCTTATAGTGGCACGACCTTTCCTTTTAGGTCCAGATTGTGGCACGACCTTTTTTTATGTCCAGTTTGTGGCACCACGTCAGCATTCCCGCTGAGGTGGACGGTCTTCTTATTCCGTCCCCCACGTGACTGCCACGTTGTGTCCACGTGTTCATTCTCTCTCTCTGCACTCTCTCTCTCTTCATTCTCTCTCTTTATTCTCTCTCTCTCCCTCTCTCTTCTCTTTATTCTCTCCCCCTCAGCGACGGTCTCTCGCGACGGTCCCGGTTAATGCTGGACGATTCCCGGGCCGACCCCGTTTACGGATTCAACCCCCTCGTCTATAGAGAAGAATCCCTCTCCCGCCGCTCGCGTGCCGCGAGACGCGGCGGAGGAGGCATCGTCGCTGGGAAGGAAGACCTGCCTGCAGCCGTCGAGGAAGGGCCCTCGACGCCCACCTTCTCCCTCTCCACCCATCGCCCGTTCACGTCCGCGTGTATCGTCCTCACGGATGCATAACGCTCTCTATTTCTTTTGATTATCAGTATTGCATCTCTCTCTCTCGATAATGTGCATCTATATCTCCCTCTCTCTCACTTATGTCTGTGTCTATCTCTATATCCTCCCTTGATATTACTGAGCGGCGCTTGGTATGGGCGATTGACGGCGGAGAGCCGTCGAGGAATGGGGCGGCTCGGAGATGCCATGGACGGATTTGAGCAGAGAGCCGTCGAGGAATGACGGCTCGATGCTGTCCGGCTGCATGCCGGCGAGCCAGCTGCGTGTTCAAAGATCTCTCGCCTGGGCCCCGGCAGCCGACGTTGACCGGCGGAGGAAGAGTCCAAGCCAAAGCAGATCCGGTGAAGCTCCAGGAAGCGGGCGACGTCGAAATTCTCCAGTCTCATTAGCCTCCGTTGCTTGGCGGCGAACCGACTCTCGAAGAATCCTTCAAATGAAGGATCTCTAGAAGTGCGGATAAAGAAGGCGTATCCCGCCATGAAGTAAAAGGAGGTGACGTAGAAGCAAATAGGCTCCATAACGTCCCACGAGAGCTCCCAAAATGTTAACCGCATGAAGGCCGCCGTCTGAATCATCAGGTACGCAAGCCCGCCCCATAGTTCTCGCCGCACTCCCGCCTCCGCCTCGCGATCGATCTCCATCTTCTTTTTCTCCATCTCTCTTAGCTCGTGTCCCCGAGGATCGTCCTCGGATATCGGGAGCGAGCCGGGATTACTCTTTCCACTTTGCCTTCGCCACCTGCGGAATCCAATCTTGTGAAGGTGGAAGAAAGAAACCTTTTGACGATATATCGGTATCGAGCGGAAGCATGAAAAAAATTAGAATAATCGGTCGGTTCATTTTTTCCCCGTATTCTCGCGCTCTCTCTCTCTCTCTCTCTAGGGAAGGTTAATTTCTGTGCTGCTGCAGGTTCAGTGGTCACCGTCTCAGACATTTCTACCTTATAGTATGAACTGTTCTAGATGCGTCAGTTTCTTCCTGTGGAAATGGAGAAGCCGAAGAAATCACCATCAAGCATCGGTCGTCAAGAAACAAGGGAAGGGGAAACAAATCGACCAACTGCGACACGGAACGACAAGAGGAAGATATAGACGATAAAAGATTAATATAGATGATAAAAGCCTTTAGGGACGTGGATAGTGAACTAAAAAATACTCGAGAGAAGATTTTTCATCAAATTTCCTCCTTCCTCTCTCTTCATTCTCTGTCGACTGTTTACGTGCCATTGCTATTTTAACGCATAGAGAAAAAGGGAGCTTCACGGACTCACAGTGCCACGCTTGGCGTTTGACGAATAGTTGTCTCAAGACTTTTATGTCTCTCAAAAGATACCCCTCCCACTTTTATGCGTCTCTCTACTCCCGAATCCACTCCACTCCACTCCGCGGCGGATCCCTCCATCTTCTAACCGTTAGGTTTCTGACGAGCCCTCTCTTCTCAAATCAATCCCTCTCTTCTCACATCGAGGGAGGGCGGGAGAGAGAGGTAGGGAGGGCAGGAGAGAGGGGGGAGAGAGAGAGAGAGAGAGAGAGAGAGAGGGAGGGAGGGAGGGAGGGAGAGAGAGAGGTAGGGAGGGCGGGGAGAGAGGGAGAGAGAGAGAGAGGGAGCGCGGGAGAGAGAGAGAGAGGTAGGGAGGGCGGGAGAGAGGGAGAGAGAGAGAGTGAGGGAGGGAGGAAAAGAGAGTGAGGGAGGAAGGAAAAGAGAGTGAGAGAGGGAGGGAGGGCGGGAGAGAGAGGGAGAGAGTGAGAGAGGTAGGGAGGGAGAGAGGGAGAGAGAGAGGTAGAGAGAGAGAGAGAGAGAGAGAGAGAGAGAGAGAGGGAGCACAGGAGAGAGAGAGTGAGGGAGCGCGGGAGAGAGAGAGAGTGAGGGAGGGAGGAAAAGAGAGTGAGGGAGGAAGGAAAAGAGAGTGAGAGAGGGAGGGAGGGCGGGAGAGAGGGAGAGAGTGAGAGAGGTAGGGAGGGAGGGAGAGAGAGAGAGAGGGAGCGCGGGAGAGAGAGAGTGAGGGAGGGAGGAAAAGAGAGTGAGAGAGGGAGGGAGGGGGAGAGAGGGAGAGAGAGAGAGAGGTAGGGAGGGAGAGAGAGAGAGAGAGAGAGAGAGAGAGAGAGAGAGAGAGAGAGAGAGAGAGAGGGACCGCGGGAGAGAGAGAGTGAGGGAGGGAGGAAAAGAGAGTGAGGGAGGGAGGAAAAGAGAGAGAGAGGGAGGGAGGGCGGGAGAGAGGGAGAGAGAGAGAGGGAGAGAAAGATTTTTAAAACTAAATTGTTTTTTTTGTTTTTTTAAATATTCTTAAAAGTTGAAATTTATAAATTTATGATTTTTATTTTTTAATTATTGTTAATTATTGTTATACACTTGGCTATCGGTAATTTACACTTGGCTTGATTTCGAATTTCTGATTTCTTTTCTCAGTTTAATGTTATAGTGTTCTAATCTCAGTGTTCTTGTGTAATGTAGCTTGGAATATCCTAATTTAGTTTTTTCATTGCCATGATCAGAGTCCAGAAATTCCACAATATGACTTCTTCACATATGAGTGACGCGGATAGTGACTATAGTCCTCGTCTTCAAGACGAGGCATTTGATTATGATAGCAGTGATCAAGAGGGATACTTATTTGAAGAAGAGAATGATGAATTTACGAACAATGACCAAAATAACATGGCAGAATTTGTATTGCAAACACACAACATTGACTACGATAGTGAGTATGTTAATTCCAATGACGACATTGTAAGTCAACCCGATTTGGATGATGAAGGTAACCTTATGAGTGAACCTGATATGGTTGACCATATTGTAAGTCAACGTGATAGGAGCCCATGGTATGACCCCGAATGCCCCATGGACGAGATCCAATTTCAAGTTGGCATGAAATTCGATTCATCTGATTCATTTCGTACAGCAGTGAAGGATAGCGCCATAGCAAATGGGTTCACGGCCAACTACGTTAGGGGAGAGACGAAAAGTGTAGAATTTAAATGCAAATCAGTTTGTCCATGGAGGATATATGCCAGCTGGAATCAAACAAAAGAGACCTTTGTCCTGAAGGCTCTAAATGATCATCATACATGCAATAGGGTAACGGATAGCTGTCATGTAACCTATAAGTGGATTGCAAACCACTTCTTGGAGAGATTTCGGATGACTCCGGATTGGAAGGCAGTGGATATGATGCGAGAAATATACGAAGTACATGGAGTCAATGTTTCACGACAAACATGTAATAGAGCAAAAGCACAGGCACGCAAAATGATCGAAGGGTCTTTGAATGACCACTATCACTGGCTTCTGCCTACGTTGCGAGAGCGAAGGCGCGTAATAGAGGAAGTACTTTCTTTATGGTCAACGAACGAGACAATCTTGACTCCTCGCTTAGATTCAAGAGACTATATGTGTGCTTTAAACCTGTTGCAGATGGGTTCAAAGCCGGTTGCAGGAAAGTCATTGGACTCGATGGTTGTTTTCTAAAGACTATAGCGAAAGGGCTACTGTTGAGCGCAATTGGCAAGGATGGGAACGATCAAATGTACCCTATTTCATGGGCTGTGGTTGAAGGGGAAAATGAAAATTCATGGAAATGGTTCATTGAATTTCTAATGGAGAACTTGGAAATTGTAGATGGCAATGGGTGGACGATCATAAGTGATCAGCAGAAGGTACATAACTGACCCATTCATAATATTATGCATTTTTTCGATACTAATACACCGTAATAATAACTTGTTCATTTCTCACATTGTGCAGGGCCTACAAAATGCAGTTGAATCTCTCCTACCATATGCAGAGCATAGGAATTGTGCAAGGCATATTCATGCAAATTGGAAGAAGAAGGGACACTCCACTATGATGCTGAAGAATATGTTTTGGAAAGCTGTGAAGTGCACCACCCCTCAAGAATTTGAATATATCATGCGCCAGATGGAAGCAATGAAACCACAGGCCGCTCACGACTTCCAAGCTGTGGGAGTACAAAAGTTCTGCAGAGCATTCATTTCTACGCGGACTACATCTCCAACGAATGATAATAATGTCTGTGAAAGCTTTAACAATTATATCCTACAGTCAAGATCCATGCCAATCATAGATATGCTTGAGTATATAAGAAGCGCGATCATGCATAGGATAGTGCGCAAGAGGAATAAAATTTCAGGCAGTTACGATGAGTTATGCCCCAAAATAAGAAAGCTGTTGAACAAAATCATTTTTGAGCTCTAGGAAATGCACTCAGAAAGATCTTTGGAGACTTCAAATATGAAGTGAGAACCTTGGGAAACCAATGTGTTGTTGACTTACGTGCGAACGTGTGAGTTACGAGATATTGGGATGTGACGGGTATCAGTGCCCCCACGCTTGTTTGTTGTATTCATTCTGAAAATTGGGACCCCACCGACTTCGTCTCTGATTGGTTCAAGAGAGAGAAATACAGAGATGCATATAGTCGCTCTATTACTCCGATGGATAGTAAGATCGTGTGGCGCTATAACGAATGCAACTACTTATTTCCCTCGTTGGTGCGGAGACAACCCGGAAGGCCAAAGCAAAAAAGAAGAGTTGACAACAGTGAGATAGAACCGACTCGTCCAAGCTCATCCAGGAAAGGCGTGCGAATGACGCGCAGCATTTGTGGCCAAAATGGTCACAATCGAAAGAAGTGTACCCAAAGGAGGGTAGTAGATGTGATCTGAGTAAGTATTCGAATTTCTAATAAATTATTTCTTGCCTTTGAAGTTTATTAGTATTAGATGAATAAATCGTTTTGTTGTATTATGCAAGGTTCGCAAGTGGCTACAGAACCTGCACCCGGTTCTAGTGGTTCACGCTATGCCCTTGTATGTTTATTTTTCTTTTCTTTTTTATAATTGTTGGTGTCCTTTTTGAATATTTATTATTTCAGATGCCTGATGAACGAGTTAGGGTGATGACTATGGGTCGATTTGGAGGACAATTTCGCATTCACGAGCAAAGTGAGCCGGGGCTCGAAGATCACCACATGCGACACCTACAACCAGAGCATCGCATGCACCGCTAGGATTTTGTATGTTTTCCATAACCCTTACAGCTGGCAGTTTCCGGTTCTTGCCGTGAGGATTTACTGTCCAGGGAATGGCCGTGCAAGATCCGTTCATTGGCGGAAGTTTTTCTGAAAGTTCTCCACTTTTCTGCCGCTGAAGTTTTTCTTAAAGTGTGCGTCGTCCTGAGATTTTTCGTGTAGTACATTTTTTAAGCGACGAAAATGAATCAGACTGTTTGGAAATTATGTTTTCAATTTATTCGTATTTTTGTGCTTTGATATCGTGATGGAGAAATCTCTTAAGTACCTATCCATTTGGGTAGATGATTCTTGGTCCTTGCACAAGCATTTTCTTAGGATGTGCGTCGTCATTGGAAAAGGCTTTAAATCTAGAGTGTTCATGATGAACAAGTATATTTCTGGGAAATACATAAGGATTATATAACTTTTAAGTCAACAATGTTGATTTAATTTACTTTATGAAACAAAGACTAATTCATTTTTATGATAAAATAGTGCTAATTTTCTAAATACTTTGATATGATTTCATTATTTCCTTTTTCTGTGATACAACTCATTTCCCAAGTTCCCAAGTTCCCAAGTTATAAAATGTTGGAAAATTGCAACCACAAAGCTATGAGAGAGATGGATATTGAAAAATGGGGAGGAGAGGAGAGGGGAGGAGAGGGTAGGCCGACTTTGAAACTGAGGGAAGATAGCTTTGAGAGAGATGGAGATGATCGAAAGGACCTTTGCAGTTCACCTACTTTATTTAGAGTTGGGAGAGAGCAACGTATGAATTTTTCTATCATGGAAGGGGCCAGGATCGTATCCCTCGCGGAGCTGCTGCAACTCGGTGGGGCTTTCACCGGTTCTTCATCAATCGCACGCTTTAGAAATGACCTAGCGAGGGAAAGTTATACCGTCGACCTCGCTTCTCTCGCATTTCGCGCGTTCAATTTTCCGGTTATTTTAGTCGGAACATGGATCCTCGCGTCGTCGTATCTCCGGAGATCGTGGCTTCTGCTTCTCCGACCGTGCGGCGAGCGTTTGCTGCGCGGTTCTGGCGATGGAAATGTCCGCGATTGAGAGAAAAATCTGCGTTCTGGCGTGGAATTTCGTTCCTTTCTCTCAGGATCGCGCGATTTTGGAGATCATCAGATGGAGAGTCCACGATCGCGAGTTCATTTCCTCCTCGCCTTCTCAATTTCCTCGGATGGAACATTCCAAGAGTGTTCGTTCCCGTGCTTGCGGAGTGTTGATCGCAGTCAGCCCCGTGTTTTCGGTTCCCTTGAGAGGAACTCTAGAAAATGATGACGTATATTCTGAGGGATTCTTAGGTGAACTCCACGCCTGCGAGAAATCCAACTCCGCAAACGATCAAAAGCTCTACTCGTTCGAGAAACCCGTATTCAACTATTCGTCAAACGCCAAGCGTGGCACTGTGAGTCCGTGAAGCTCCCTTTTTCTCTACGCGTTAAAATAGCAATGGCACGTAAACAGTCGACAGAGAATGAAGAGAGAGGAAGGAGGAAATTTGATGAAAAATCTTCTCTCGAGTATTTTTTAGTTCACTATCCACGTCCCTAAAGGCTTTTATCATCTATATTAATCTTTTATCGTCTATATCTTCCTCTTGTCGTTCCGTGTTGCAGTTGATCGATTTGTTTCCCCTTCCGTTGTTTCTTGACGACCGATGCTTGATGGTGCTTTCTTCGGCTTCTCCATTTCCACAGGAAGAAACTGACGCATCTAGAACAGTTCATATTGTAAGGTAGAAATGTCTGAGACGGTGACCACTGAACCTGCAGCAGCACAGAAATTAACCTTCCCTAGAGAGAGAGAGAGAGAGAGAGCGCGAAAATACGGGGAAAAAACAAACTGGCCGATTATTCTAATTTTTTCATGCTTCCGCTCGATGCCGATATATCGTCAAAAAGTTTCTTTCTTCCACCTTCACAAGATTGGATTCCGCAGGTGGCGAAGGCAGTGGAAAGAGTAATCCCGAAGCCAGTCCTGATATCTGAGGACGATCCTCGGGGACACGAGCTGAGAGAGATGGAGAAAAAGAAGATGGAGATCGATCACAAGGCGGAGGCGGGAGTGCGGCGAGAACTATGGGGCGGGCTTGCGTACCTGATGATTCAGACGGCGGCCTTCATGCGGTTAACGTTTTGGGAGCTCTCGTGGGACGTTATGGAGCCTATTTGCTTCTACGTCACCTCCTTTTACTTCATGGCGGGATACGCCTTCTTTATCCCCACTTCTAGAGATCCTTCATTTGAAGGATTCTTCGAGAGTCGGTTCGCCGCCAAGCAACGGAGGCTAATGAGACTGGAGAATTTCGACGTCGCCCGCTTCCTGGAGCTTCGCCGGATCTGCTTTGGCTTGGACTCTTCCTCCGTCGGTCAACGTCGGCTGCCGGGGCCCAGGCGAGAGATCTTTGAACACGCAGCTGGCTCGCCGGACAGCATCGAGCCGTCATTCCTCGACGGCTCTCTGCTCAAATCCGTCCATGGCATCTCCGAGCCGCCCCATTCCTCGACGGCTCTCCGCCGTCAATCCCCCGTACCAAGCGCCGCCCAGTAATATCAAGGGAGGATATAGAGATAGACACAGACATAAGTGAGAGAGAGGGAGATATAGATGCACATTATCGAGAGAGAGAGATGCAATACTGATAATCAGAAGAAATAGAGAGCGTTATGCATCCATGAGGACGATACACGCGGACGTGAACGGGCGATGGGTGGAGAGGGAGAAGGTGGGCGTCGAGGGCCCTTCCTCGACGGCTGCAGGCAGGTCTTCCTTCCCAGCAACGATGCCTCCTCCGCCGCGTCTCGCGGCACGCGAGCGGCGGGAGAGGGATTCTTCTCCGTAGACGGGGGGTTGAATCCGTAGACGGGGTCGGGAGAGAGAGAATAAAGAGAGAGAATGAAGAGAGAGAGAGAGAGTGCAGAGAGAGAGAATGAAAACGTGGACACAATGTGGCAGCCACATGGGGGACGGAATAAGAAAACCGTCCACCTCAGCGGGAATGCTGACGTGGTGCCACAAACTGGACATAAAAAAAGGTCGTGCCACAATCTGGACCTAAAAGGAAAGGTCGTGCCACTATAAGATGTTTACCCTATAATCTTTAATAGTCAACCCATCGTTGACTTATAAAAGGATTATATGCCTCAACACATAATTAACCCCACACTTATGAATAAATGCCTTAATCCCCTTAGTTAACATACTTGAATCATTTAATGAGGATTAACAATAGCTTATCAATAATGATACATATATTCACCACTCAGCGATCAGCAAGTGGAGGCTACTTTCTCGGGTATATTGTAAATATTGTCTGCGTAACAGTGAAAACTAGAAGGACAAGGGCAGCCATGAAGGAGAAGATTGTCCATGGCTTCTGAAAGTAGGTATGTACAAGATCTGCGCGCCACTTGTGGCGAGGGACTTCCACGAATTCATTCACGTCTTTGTATAGCTCGACATAGGGGTTTCGCTCTGAATCTATAACTACGTTTTTGCAGAGACGATTGAACATCTCAGCCACCTCGGAGTCGCTTCCCATGATGTTCTCAAGGATTCCACTTCGTCGAAGGATGCCAACATCCTCAGCAGTGTTAATCAGGTCATCTAGTAGAGCACAGTAGTGGGTTATATAGGGAGTACCGAAAGAGAGCTCGCGCTGATCGAAGGCGATAAGGTTCCTCAGCTCAGAGTATGTTGTGTCTTCCACCAAGAACCCAGGGATCTCAAGTGTCCCGTCTCTGAAGGAAACCTTCAATCTATAAGAATCATAATACTCTTCAGGTGTTGCCTTCTTCTTGAACTTGATCCCTGCTTCATGAAGCTCTGTCGCGGAGGAAATCGTCAAAAGATCTGCCGAAGATCGCTGTTGTTTAAAACCACGGAAGAGAGCTGCTCTGTCGCGAAACAAAAATAGATAGACCATCCAAAGAAATAGCGCGAAAATCATTTCCATTACTTTCTTCATAAGAGTCGTCGCCTGCTGCCGATAGGACCGCTGAACGGGGACATCAGGAACATCTTTCGGATCTTGGGATAGATGAATAAGATGCAGAAGATGTCTAATCTGCTCCTCCTCAGGGCATTTCTCTGCGGAGAGACTAATCTCGAATCTGTTGAGGAACAAGCGCATGAGATCGGGAAATTCCTTCTTCACGTCGGGAAATTCAATCTTCTGGTAGAGTTTGTTAACCACGAAGAAAGGAATCTGGTTTTCAAGAAGCGCTAAATCTTTCCCCATGTTTTCACAACTTCCCCCTAGATGGTAAAATTCTTCCTCCGGGAGACATCAGAAGGCAAGGATGAAGCAACCATCGATCACGAACATTTCAGTGAATTCCTGATCAGGCAGCTCGATTTTCTCCGAATACTCGCCCCTAACATTAGGCAAGCAATCTGAAACTTCGCCACAGATATCTTCTAGAATGTTTCGGGGTCCATCTTTCACCAGTTTTCCGAGAATCTTCAACTTAAATTCCTCCATTGGAAGAAGCTTAGTCTTTCCCTGATGGAGGGGACCGATGTACATCACCTGCGGCTCGTAGGCATTAGCGTCTTCATTCCTTAACTGTGGAGGGACCCTCCCTACAGAAGGCCTTCTAGAATTGGCTCAGTCGCAGGCGTCATGAGCTTGTCGATCTTTTCTTGGAGAGCAGACGTAGAGACTCGCCCGCTCCCCTGTTCCGGATTGACTTGGCTAGATCCCTCTCCAGTCTCTATCTCATTTTCCGATGGAGCCTCTACGCCTTGCGGCCTCCCCTGTTCGAGATCGACATGACTGGATCTAGAGTCAGCCATCTCTATTTCCTCCAGTCGACGCGCCTCGGTTGTTCACGGAGAGATTCAGTCCTTTCCGCTCTTCCTTCTCACATTCATACAGCTATCTCGCATCACGGTTACAAGATATAATCGTCATAGATCCCCACGGTTACTTTAATGCAACGACGAGACGAAAGTGTGTAATATGCATCCTGAATCCTTGTCGCTCAACTTCTCACATCTCTGTCACGTCCGTCATCCTATCCCTTTCGTCCTCGTCATCTCTACGCTGTCGCAGCCGGCATGCGCTCCATTATCTAATTTTTGAGATTAGCCGGACTAGACGCAGTCACAGCAGGAATCAGTCGCCGTTGCTGCCAGAGTGCGTCTTTGTTGCATTCTCCATTCTCCCTTTTCTCCGAGGAAAATACAATGACGAGCAGTAGGAATAAGTCGCCACTGCTGCCAGAGTGAATTATTGAGGAATCTCTCTCTCTCTCTCTCAAGCTGTCCTCGATAGGATGAATTATTGAGGAGGAGAAGACCTCTATTATAGGCAATTGGGAAGATCTAGGAGGCCCTAGAGGGCTCACGAAGCTCCCCACCAAAAAAAAAACTCCCAATTGGGAGATTACCAATTATAGGGGATGTTTCAAATCCTCTCCATCTCCAATCTCATTCAGCTGATGTAGCACCAGATAACGGCAAACCACATTTTAAGTAGCCAATGCGGCCTCTTCCGCTTGAACTGGGTCCTAATCTTCAATGGTGGTCTGCCTCTTGGATGGCTTTAAAAACCAACTTCAACGGGAAAATATGCATCGGCATCACTTTAGAAGCGACTTCGAGCTTTGGGAGTCGATGACAGATTTCACAAACTCTACTCGCTCATGGCTTCCGCTTCTTGTAAATTTGGAGATGGTAACTCTCGCAAGGCTTGACAACAGTGCATTCGTTACGACTTTTAAAGCACTCTCCAATTTCATGGTAAAAAGCCCTTCAAATATCTGAACACAAGGATACCATTTTAGTGGTAGTATGTGAAAGCATATAACGTAAAATAGGAGGGAATTAAAATTCAGTATCACCACCCAGTTCACTACTGCAGTTGTATTCTCAAATAGTCAGAATTGTTTTTACTCGCAAAATGAATTGTTCAACTTATAACAATCAAACTTTTTTGACATCGATGATTTCTCCTTTTGACTAAAACTCTTAGTCAAGAACTTTGTGTGAGATTTTGACTATCTATCTATTTCGAGAATTTCTAAACCTTGACCCCGCGATAGAAAAAGTTCCAATGTCAATGGTGAATATGCATGGAATTAAACAGCATGTATAATCTAGAGTATCCTAAGGTACCCATGAAAAAGAAAATATTCAATTCTAGAAACAAATGAAGATTATTTAAGAACACGTCCATCCTCAGAGATGCACATAAAGTTGCCCACCATCCAAAATGTATCCAATATTCAAAACTGTGCAGCCTTCATCTTTAATTTCGTTGCTGAACACTCCATGACTATTGTATGAATATACAAAGGGACACATAAGAGTTTGTCATTGAATGTTCTACACGTTTGACAGTCCTACTTGTTAGATGATTTTCAAGTAGCTCTCCCTCAATGGCTTCAATCTCATAGTGCACGTCTTCCAAATGCTCATTCATGCAGGTTACAGTTTCATGAACACCTCTAATGGCATTCTTGAGGGCACTCTCATATGCCGCATCTACCTCTGCATCCTCAACTCCATCTGCCTCTGTCAGCTGGCGTATGCTCCGAGGGTCGCCCTGCTTTCTTCAGCATCTGAATTTGCACCGTCTGTATGATGATTTTCTAATTAGATAAGGGTGATTGACAATTTCGGATCCAACACTATTCGCCATATCAGGAAATGAGAAACTAGAGAGTGGTTGCACATACAAGCAATATTTGATTGGTAGATGATTAGTGGGTCTCATCTGTACCCATAACTCGGCCAAATTTCGGAGGTGGTTAATCTCATAAGAACGATTGAAGAATCTCCTGAGACTCTCTTTTATTTCAAGTGACCCCATAATTAGGTTTTGAAGAGTTCAGATTTCAAGGGATCAAGCAAATAGATACTTCTTTCTCTCCTTTATCAATAAATGTCATCAATACAAAGGGGAAAATATAATTGTCAAGCAGGCCGTGTTCTCTTAAACTACTTCAATAAAGATGTAATGCAAAGTCTGCAGTCAGTTGTATTAACTAATCTGATTGGGAACACACTCTCTCACATTCCACATAAAGCGAGGGTAGTTGCAAAAAAAAAGTAAAACAACCGGAACTATTATGCAAATGTCAGATCCATTTAGCAGCGTTAACACTTTTTTACATTTCAAAGAAGATCCCAGGACGTGATCTTTCAAAAATCAAAGAAAATGAGTCGGAATGATAAATGATCACAGAAAAAATTGCAACCCTCAGGTTTGTCTTGATTGTTATATCTTTTTCTTGAATAAGATCACTCTTTTTGATGAATTAGAAAGCTGCTTCCACTGCTTCAGCATGGTATTTGTGCTTAAGATAAATACAAGGAAGATGAGGAGTCAAACAACAATTTACCAGTTTTAGCTTCTGCTTCTCCTGTTCTTGAACAGCCTTCAAAATCTCTACCAGATCTCCACGGTGCAAATCTAGGTTAGCAAGCAGTGTCTCCATTTCACTTACCTAAAATGATTTTATTACAGAAAAATTATTGCATCGAAAAATATTTCAAAAATCCGAACAAGGAATATTTTTGACTTGCTTGTTTCGAGCAATATTTGAACTCTTCGGTGACCTGTGAACACACTCTCCTGTGTTGACCATGTAATCTGAAAATCCCCTGTTGATGGAATATATTGAATAATTGATACAGATATTTGATGAATATAAGTTGAAAAATCTTACTGTTCATTCGGTAAAAAACTGCGGTCATTGACTCTGCCGACTGGCAGGCCTTGGAAAAATGGATTGTTCATTCGGTGGTATTTTAAACGAATGAGTTTAAAGAGGAACACTAATTCTAAAAATAGTAATCAAAACGAGTGATGAAACAGACTCATCAATCGATTCGGTTATTGGCAGACTTGTTGTATTCATGTCTGGAGATTATATTCATTCCTCTGTCCTCTCCCTGACCGTCTTGAATACGATTTATTCTTCCCTCTTTTATTCCCTCGTTGAATTTCTCTCATCAACTCTCTTAACAATCCTCTCTGTTTTCGAAATGTCTGTATTTGTCATATTTCATTTTCATCAAATTTTGAACAAATGAATGAAAGAAACGAAAAAATCCGATTAAGAATTAGTTTCGAATTTCGAATTATCTCGTGGTCTCCCTTTCAAGTGAGTTTGCTCCCAACCATGGTGTGTTCCTGCCTTCTTGTTGTTCGTCCACTGCATGAGTGAATTCTAGGAAAAGAGAAGAGGCCGCTTGGTGATGCGCAAGCATGAAGGCTTGTCGTGGGTGATAGTTGAAGATAGTCATCTTGCATTGCGCATCAATAAAATTGCCACTGATTTACTAATTTTCGAATTACAAGGCATCAGTCATATTAATCTCAAATCTAATGAGCTGAAGTATCATAACCATTAAATGACCTCAAATATTGAAATAAAAAATGAGATAAATTATATTAAATTTGTCACCTCCTTTGAAAAATGAATATGACGAATGAAGAAGAGGTAAAGCAAATGATATTTGAAATGATTGTTCTTTTGTACATGGAACCATATTTGCTCAATAAGCCATATAGACCTTCAATCTCTGAATTTTTTCGACGTAAAAAGACCAGAGAACTTGAAATATCTTAAAATTTGATGACTATCATGCGATGAATTCGATTAATCATAAAATTTAATATGGGCCCTTTTTAGGCCTCAAAAATGCAATCTGCGTATTACCTTCTACTTTAAAATGTCTGTTGTGTGCTTATTAAACCAAAAAAAATGATTTGCATTTATTTAGAATCTGTCCTTTAAATTATATTTAAAAAATCTGTTGTGTGCTTGTTAAATAAATAAAAAAATTATTTGTATTGATTTGGAATCTGTTTTTTTTTATTTTGTCTTGGAGTGCTTTCTAGAATGTGTTGTAGTTCCACTTAATACCAGCTATAATTGCATTTAAAATCAATTTTGTTTATCAAAAATCTGTTTTTATATTTATCTATGGGCTATCCTTAAGTTTTTCAAAAGCTGTTGTGTGTTCATTTACACTCCATTTTATATTATCTAAATTTTGGTTAATTTTCATCTGAAATCTATTTGATATCTGTTGAATGAGTCATTACGCCATTCATAAGCCGCTTTAAGGTTAGTAAGACACTCAGGCAAATCTACATCAAGGTGGGATTAAGACATTTAGTTTCAAGCGACTTTTAGTTAGTAATTAGTCCATTCATTGTGTAGGCTCATTAGGATCATCGCATGCATAATTAGAGGATCATTCTAGGGGTAGTCAATGTTGTTGTGTGTCTATTATTAATACATTCAAAAGGGAAGACATCAAGTGTCAAAGTCAAAGGTAGAGGTTAAAGTCAAAGCCAAAGTATAAGTCAATGGCATAATTCAAATGAGTTCTTCAGGGAGTTATTTTAATTTGTTTCAGATTTTTAACATTTTCCTTTATATAACTTACGCATTTTAAATTGGGTTATTATCACCAGCTACCCCAACCTTTCCCCCGACCCCGAGATCTACCCCAACCTTTTAAAACCCCGAGATCTACCCCAACCTTTCAAAAACCTAGTGAGATCTACCCCAGCTGCTGACATGGCATCGACGTCGAATCCATGGCGGAGGCTGACGGGGACGGAAGCCACTTGGCCGCCACCTGGCCGCCCTCCCTCTCTCTCTCTCCTGCCCTCCCTCCCCCTCTCTCTCCTTCCTCCCTCTCTCTCTCTCTCTCCCGCCCTCCCTCCCTCCCTAGCTTTCTCTCTCTCTCTCTCCCGCCCTGCCTCTCTCTCTCCCGCTCTCCCTCGCTCGCTCTCTCCCACGTCCCGCCCTCCCTCACTCCCTCTCTCTCTCCCTCTCTCCCTCACCCCTCTCTCTCCTTCTCCCTCCCTCTCTCCCCGCTGCGTTACCTTCCGCCATTAAGTTCTGTCACTCCCCCTCCCCCTTCCCCCCTCTCTCCCTCTCCTGTCTCTCTCTCCCTCCCTCTCTCCCGCCCTCTCGATCCAAACCCAATCCCCACTCCAGCGTACCTAATCCTGTCCCGCGGAGAGGGAGAGGAGAGGGAGGGAGAGTGGGAGAGAGAGAGAGAGAGAGAGAGAGAGAGAGAGGGAGGGAGAGCGAGAGACAGAGAGGGAGGGAGGGAGAGCAGGGAGAGAGAGGGAGAGAGCGAGGGAGGGCGAGGGAGGGCAGGAGAGAGAGAGGGAGGGAGAGCGGGAGAGAGAGGGAGGCCGGGAGAGGGAGGGAGAGCGGGAGAGAGAGAGGGAGGGAGGGAGAGCAGGAGAGAGAGGGAGAGAGCGAGGGAGGCCGGGAGAGGGAGAGGAGAGGGAGGGCGTGGGAGGGCGGGAGAGGGAGGGAGAGCGGGAGAAAGAGAGGGAGGGAGGGAGAGCGGGAGAGATAGGGAGAGAGCGAGGGTGGCCGGGAGAGGGAGAGGAGAGGGAGGGCGTGGGAGGGCGGGAGAGGGAGGGAGAGCGGGAGAGAGAGGGAGAGAGCGAGGGAGGCCGAGAGATGGAGAGGAGAGGGAGGGCGAGGGATGGTGGATAACCTGGGCACCAATTAAGGAGCAGCCAAATTCACCAGCGGCATGCTCAACCTTGAAAAAATAGATCTCGTGAGAAAGAGAGGCCGGGCAAAGTGCAAGGGAAAATAGGGTTAGGAAGATGCGGGATGTGGGAGAGAGCGAGCGAGGGAGAGCGGGAGAGAGAGAGAGAGCTAGGGAGGGAGGGGGGAGAGAGAGAGAGGGAGAGGGAGGAAGGAGAGAGAGGGGGGAGGGAGGGCAGGAGAGAGAGAGAGGGAGGGCGGCCAGGTGGCGTCCAGGTGGCTTCCATCCTCGTCAGCCTCCGCCATGGATTCGACGTCGATGCCATGTCAGTAGCTGGGGTAGATCTCACTAGGTTTTTGAAAGGTTGGGATAGATCTCGGGGTTTTAAAAGGTTGGGGTAGATCTCGGGGTCGGGGGAAAGGTTGGGGTAGCTGGTGATAATAACCCTTTTAAATTCGAATTATTGGTTGTTGGCTTTCGTGGTTGGTTTAGTTTTTGGTATTCTTTTCAGATCTATTTATCTTGTGAGTCTATTTTAGGAACTAGGGAAAATTAGCATTACCCTCATACACTATGTTGACTACGGGTGAGTCGTACTTACCTGTGAGGGTAAAGGGGAGTTTCTTAGGGAATTGGTGTTAGAAGAAGTAGTCTAGGAAATTGACCAAAAAATGAACTCGATGCGTATTTGCTCTCTACCTTGCAGGATCATGCAAAATCAGGGAGGAGCGACCTACTTGGAGCGTGTGTGGATCAATGACGTGACTCATAGTCTTCTAAGAGGCAGGCTAGCCTTGAGGAGAGTAGGGAGCGGTGCGCGGAGCTCTGGTAGTCAGCCCAAGGGAGACGGCACAAGTAGTTGTGTACCAAAGGACATCGGCGAAGTGAGGTCACTAAGCGAGAGCATGAGCAGGCAGATCAAAAGCTCGTGTTTGAACTTTGATCTGATTATACCTGATAGTTAGTAATATTTGTTGGGGGATTTACAAGGTGAGAAGTGACTCTAGGAGAATTGTCTCCTCAAGGGACTAGTGCAGGAGAGTTTGGATATCTTGTCTAATATAAAAAATATTTGGTATACGAGTGACGTGAGGCTTTGAGTAGATAATCAATGTGATATGGGACAAAATAGGAGAATCAAAATTTATCAAATAGAATTTTAAGGGATGGTGTTTTGATAGAGGGATGTTGTGGATTTTTAAGATTGGTGACCTTGAACTCCTTAGGGTTAATCCCACAATTGGAGAGGAGAGAGATCGTTTTTAATAACCTTGTAGTGGAGTTTCGATTTAATGAATCAGACGAAATTTCACAAAAAATGTGCATGAATACCCAAACATATGAATACAGGCTATCCTAGGGTTCACACAAATCCTAATAGCAAGAGATTTTTGCGGAAAGATCATCTATCCCACAAAATGTGATTAATGAGGGTAACTTGATGGAGATTCTTGATTGATGTGACCTTTCTAGGGCAAAATTCAAAATCTCCTTCTTGATTTCTCCTTGCTTTGAGAGAAAAGAGAGAAGGGAATGAAGAGGAATGATGGAAAGCGGGAAGGAGGAGGAGAAGAATGAGAAGGAGGAATGAGAAATGAAGGGTGTGTGTTGTGGAGAGGAAGAAGAAGAGGGATGGAGAGGGAAAAGTTGTGGATTGGTGTGTGGATGAGAGAAAATGAGAGAGAGGGGGGAAAATTTGTGGAGGATGAGAGAGAAAGAGTGGGGGAACAATGAAACTTCAAACACTTTCAAATTTCAAATTATGAGAGAGAGTTTCACAAGATCCACATAAATAGGGGAAGAAAGAGAATTGTTCAACTCTGGAAGGGGTGTGTCTCTTCAAAGGGTGCGAGCTTTTGAAGAGAAATATTGACCCTCTTGTGCCTTAAGAAGCCACTTGTCAAGATGTGAGGGTGCTACTTGGAGGGTTTTAATTGGTGGAAATTTTAGGGGTACTTTGGGTATAGTAATCTGCCCTAAAATCATGGGTTCAGGTTGACTTGGTCAAAGAAGGATCTATGATGCAAATAACTTGAAATTTGGGAATCTAAAATTGCTTCCTATAATTTAGGGAGATGATTTGACTTTGTCAAAGGAGTTCCTAAATTTAAAGAAAGTAGTTTGACTTGGTCAACGGCTCAAAATTAAAGGTTATAAGTCAAAAGTAGGGTTTGGCCAAGTCAAGGGAAGTATGTCAAGGATTCTAAGGATTAAGGGATGACACCCCCATCTTCATGGGCTTGCTCCTCTTCCTGTCTTCAAAGTCTTTTGATATAGAATGTCTTTTAATGATAGAGTCTTGAACTTCTTTGTTAGGATCAGCATGTTATTTACTTCATATAGATGACACCAAATCCTTGCATTTATCCTTAAGTTGTAATGCTCTGTTGCCTCTTTGGTGCTTCTCTTGTTATTGAGGTGTCCCCACCACAACAAATCCATAAACGAATAAGGAAAAAATATTTAAAAGAGACTAATTATCCTCCCTAGTAAAATTATCATGCAATTGGGTGCTTCATCTTTGAGGACTTCATGTCGAATCCAATAAATAACATTTTAGAGGTTCTGTGACTAGGGATTCGTAAGTCATAATCAAAACATGGTCATCCATCGATAAGATGTCTTTGGTATCTCAAGTCAAAGGACTACACATACAACTATGATATAAATTAACTTAGTTGACCATTAGGTCTAAAAACATTCAGGGATTCATAGAGATCAATTTAGTGAACTCCTTCTCCAAATATCTATTCTTAGTGTCTCCACATCGATGGCTAGACGATCAACTATACTCATCATATGAGTCAAATTATCTAGTGTTATTATTTCTGGATAATTCGATGCCCTTTCAAATATCACATGAATAGGAATATTTAGAACACATGTTTAAAGACTAATGATCACTGATGAAAGCACAAAAAGTATGTACAAATATTAAGATTTACCTTTATTTAGCTCAATTAACTCGTAAACATATCATGATATCTCCCATTGCACGAGTTAATAATTTTATGCCATCAATACACCAAAAAAGAAATTGTATACATCATTTCTTTGTCTCCTTGTTTTCAGGAACTCATAAGCATGAAAACGAAGGCTAAATCAATTAAAGTGGAGGTAGAGAAGGTCAATGGGCTGTCCAAGGCACCTTAAGTGGAGCCCAGTCAAAGGAGAATCGGGGCTCTCTCTCCTCGCTGGGTTTAAAAGGAAAGAGACAGAAAAAAGGGGGTCTTCTTCAGCTTTTCGTCCTCTCCTTCTTCCTCGAATCTTCTCTCTCCTACGGTTAGCTGTTTACAAATGTTGTTCGCTGATTTTCTTTTGAGATGAATGATGTAATGTGGTTGGAGTTCAATGTTATGGTAGTAGTTTCCTCCTTGTTTGCCTTCTGAAATCCATCTCTTTCCCCGGTCCATCTTCTGATCTTCCTTTTCCTTTTTCTTCAATAGTTTTGCTCACTGTCTTCATCGCAGACGATTCCTCTCTCTCAATCTCTCTACCTCTCCCTCGATTTTACCTCCTGTAGTTCTATATTTCTCCCTCCATCTATTTCAGTTCAAATCGTTGCGCTATATCTCATTATTCCGTCTCTAAAACCTTCGCGAAATCTTCGTCTCATCCTCGTTCTCATTCTCTCTCCCGAAATCATTTTTGTATTCCCTTCTGTTTTCTCTCCGTCACTTCCGTATATCCTTCTCAATCTCCCTTCTTTTTCTTCTGCATTTCCGTCTCTCTTCATCTTCTTCATTTCAAAAATTCAGTTCTCCCTTCTTCTATTCGTCTCTTCCTTATTTCGTCTTTTCTTTCTTTCTTTCTCACTCGCATTTCCGCACGACTTCTCTCTTTTGATTCCTGTCTCTCCTCCCTTTCTTCCTTTCTGACCTTTCCTTGCTCGTCCATTCTTCTTCCCGTCATTTCTTTCTACATCGCTTTTCTTGAATTTCTCTACTTCCACATTTCTGATTCTCTCCCTGCGTCTCCCAACCTTCTCCTGAATTCTATTTTCAATTGCTCCGAACTCTCTTTCCATTTCCCTTCCTCGCGATCGCTCCTTCCATCGCACTCTCATCCGTTATCTCGCTCTCTAAGTTTTTTTCTCTCTTTTCTCTCTCAGTTTTCGCCGTATTTCTCTCTTTCGATCGTCAAATCTCTCTCTTTCGCTCGACAGATCATCTTCTCTCCACCCCTCTTCTTCCTTCTTTCTCCCGAACTCTTTTCCGATCTCCCTTAGTCATTTCTTCCGACCGCCTTTTGATTCTCTTCTCTCCTCCATTTTTCTCTAACATCAGTCTTCGTCCGGTCATTTCCGTTCATTCTCTCCTTCGTCCATTCAGTCTTATCCCAGTTTTTTTTCGCTAGTTTTCTATCCCACGATAATCGTCCCTTCTTCTCTTTCCTCACGCCCTCGCGTCTTCCCGCTCATCACCCTCCGGTCTTCACTTCCATCTCTTCCCCGTATTCTTTTCTACATCTCCTATCCATTTCTTCCGCCGCCTTCGTGCGAGTGTCCTTCACAATTCCGTAACTCCCCGCTCTCTCCCTTTCTTGCAATTTTTTTCTCCGTTTTCTCCTTCCTATCTACTTTCTTTCTCTACTCTCGCTCTCTCTCCATTTCCGGTCTCAATCCCTGTCGTCATTTCACTTTACGCCGAAATTGTCGCTTCGTGTTTTTTTTTCTTCCAAGTGTGATTTTCTCAAGTTATTTGTTTTCCGCGATCTCTCTTCGTCGCTTTAGATTTTCTCGTCTTCAAATTTCGCTCTTCTAATCATCCTTATCTTCCCCTTTCTTCTAACTTTTCCTTTTTTTTATTCCTCTCCTGCCCTCTTCCCCTTTCTCTCATTCTCACTCCTCCGTCATTCCTGCTTTCTCTCTCTTCTACTTCTTCTCTTAACCTCGCTTTCACGACTTCTCTCTTCCTCGCCTCTTCAACTCCTTTCGTCCATAATTCCCCTCCTTTTTTTCTCCATCATCCCTGAAATCTCTTCTTCTTCCGCCGCTGCTCTCTCTCTCTCTCTTTATTTTTCCTCCCGCAATTTCACTCATCTGTCTCTCACTTTTCATCGCGACCGTTCCCGATTCTTCCACTCTATCTCTTTCTCACATTTTTTTCTTCTTCTCTCTCCTCAGTTTTTCTTTCTTTCTCTCTCACGATTTCGCTATCTTCCTCACGTCTTCTCTTTCACCTACCCTCCCTTCTTCGTGCCTTCCGTTTCTACCTTTTTCCACGATTTCTGTCAAGTCTCGTCTATTCCGCCGCATCATCCTTCCTCTCTCTTCTATTTCTCCTCTTAATCGCTCTCATTATATCAATTTTTCGGTCAAACCCTTTGCTACATCTTTCTCTCTCTCTCTTATTTTGTCTCTCTCTCTTTATTCGCTCCACCTCCCTCTGTCCCTCTCTCTATTCTCTACCCTCCTCGATCACCAGTCAATCATCCTTCCCTACTTCAATTTCTCGCTCTAAATTCTATCCTTAGTGTCATCTCTTTCCGATAAGTAATCACTATTATCTCTCTTGCTTTTGCTCAACTCCTGATCTCTACCCCTAATATTGATACTGTTGTGCCCTAGAATCCTTGTGGATCGACCTAGAAAGCTATACACCTTTATTATCTCTATCCGGACTTAGTTTTCTCGAATATAAATAGTAAATTTGTAGGGCTTAAACACACGACGACTTTGAGCCCAACAATCACCATATTATGATCTCATCATAATTTTCTTAGTCATTGCGTGTGCTCGTGGACTTCATTACAAATGTCACATAAGAATGACAATAAATAAATTTCCTTTGAATGACCGAGAATGAGATACATAGAAGTGTGATAGGTTTATAGGCTATATGATATCATCACCATAAAGTAGAAAAAATGATCACATAAAAGAAAATGATGATAGAGACAATGTCATTAAACAGAAAAGGGTCAATAATGGCACCAATGATGAGTGCAAAATATGATGATGACCAAAAGAATGACAAGTGGATATCCCAACTGCCGTGATGGATCTAAAACCCTAGAAACATTGATCTCTTGCCATATGGAAAGGTAAATGGACGAAGTGGCCTTTATACAGGAACAAACAAGAGAGAGAAGCTTGAGATAGGTTAGTGTGGGGCTTGAATAGACTTTCACACAAACAAAATGCTTCAAAAGGTAAGTGGAGAAAGTGCAAAAAAGTGAATGATTAGCCATATCAATGCTTCTAGAAGGAAGAAAATGAGAGAACATTAGGAGCCTTAGAAATTTGAGAACAAGTCAGTAATTGACACATCTCTACCTTAAGGAATTGGAATATGATTTGATTCACAATGAATTAATATTTTCCTTGTTTTAATTGCTGTCCTAAGGAGGATCCTTATGATTACATACAGTCCTTAAATCTTGCACACTCAATGAATATTCTATCTCATCTATCTTTTTAAATAGTTAAATTGGAAGTTTCCTCTTATTTTAAAGGACAAACCTATAGAATGATTTATCATAGTCTGGGGTTAAAAATTGAATTTTTAGGCGAAGTGTTATTCTATTAGAAAAAAAATTATAAGTACAGGGGAAAGCTATAAAATGTCTTTCTCGATGGAATAATTTTTTTTATGAAGCTCATACAATTGGCGGAAAATTAAATCTGAATAATATGGTTAGGGACCCAGAGAATTATTCAGAGTTTCATTACATCTTAAGAATTACTGCAGAAAATTCAAAGGGCAGAAGAATTCTCACAAGGGCAAATTTAACAAGTGAAGAGTGAACCATGTAATCTCAACACACAAACAAGATACCTCAATGTGATGATAAATGCCCAATCACTACAATCCACACGTAGCTCCACGCAATGCCCACAATCTGATCAAAACAAAGACCGAGTTACAAATCCAGAACCCTATCCACGCTTAGCCCATATTGTAGCCTCTCCTGAGTCAGCCATCTCTGACGCCTTCTTCATCTTCATCTGATTTTTGAGAGTAGGCCCAAAGACTCGCCTTATCCCCTGTTCCAGAGGGAGCTCTTCTATCTCATTTTCCAATTGAGCCTATAAGCCTTGCGGCCTCCCCTGTTCGAGATCGACATGACTGGATCCCTCTCCAGAGCCAGCAATCTCTGTTTCCTCGGTTGTACACGGAGAGATTCAGTCCTTTCCGGTCTTCCTTCTCACATTCATACAGCTATCTCACATCACGGTTACAAGATATAATCGTCTTAGATCCCAGCGGTTACTTTAATGCAACGACAATACGCTAATATGCATCCTGAATCAGTCCTTGCCGCTCACCTTCCCACGTCTCTATCAGCTACTTTTCTAATCTTTTCCCCCGTCCTATCTCTTTCGTCCTCGTCATCTCTACCTTCATGGTTGACATAAATTAAAGGGGTAATAGTCTGGAAACCCCAATGTGGACGCCACGGCAGCAGCTTGTTTTGCCATGTCAGCACAGGGCAAAACAAAAAATCAGATTTTCCTCTTCGATATGGCCGTCAGCGTGAACTCTGGATTTTCCTCTTTTTCCCTCTCTCTTCTCCTCGCTTCCTCTTCCTCCTCCCTTCTCTCTTCTTCCTCTTTTTCCCTCTCTCTTCTCCTCGCTTCCTCTTCCTCCTCCCTTCTCTCTTCTTCCTCTTTTTCCCTCTCTCTTCTCCTCGCTTCCTCTTCCTCCTCCCTTCTCTCTTCTCCTCGCCTCCTCTTCTTCTTCTCTTCTCCTCGCCTCCTCTTCTTTTTCTCTTCTCCTCGCCTCCTCTTCTTCTTCTCTTCTCCTCGCCTCCTCTTCTTCTCTTATCCTCGTCTCCTCTTCTTCCTCTCTCTTCCTTGCCTCCTCTTCCTCTTTTCTCCTCGCTTCCTCTTCTTCTCTCCTCTTCTTTTCTATTTCCTCCTCCATTCTCTCCACCTCCTCAGCGCACGAAGTGCAGTCAAGGATGATCGCCTCCCCCTGAGGGTCTAGCAACTTCTTCACAATAGTTCTAAGATGATACAAAAAAAATCAGTTCTAAGATGATACAACTTTTTTTGTTTTTTTAAATAGGAGTTTGAATATCAAAATTTTGATCTGCTACAAGAAAACTGGTTTTTGTTTCAAAAAATTCCCTGAATTCAAATCATGAACATCACTAAATTTCCGGGACTTCCGATACCCAAAAAGTTAACCCTTTTAATTTTCTAATTCTTCTTGGGATGTCGCTTTTCTGAAGGAAACTCTGTAATCTTAAATTCCAGGAAGAGAGCACGAGATCTTTCCAGCTCTAAGATTTTTAAATATCGACGAAATTAAATACCAAATTTTAACCCGCTGTAAAAGTTTTTTCTCGTTCTATATACGATATGGAGGTCTGTATTTTTTCAAAATCGACCCTAAAAAGTTTTTGAATAACTACAATTTTCTAATTCTTCCACGAAATAAACCTCTACATTACTACACGCAGTCGCGATTAACGCGCGTTTATTTTATGCTTTCCTTGCACGCGAGCCTTGTAATTATTGTTGGAGAAATCGTGGAGTGAACCCACGATGCCTGTGCAGTCTCTGCACGATCGGTTTAATCATGTAGTGGACACATGCTGCATCATGGCAACGTGGTCCAATTTCCTTTCCTTCTCAGCAGTTAGTTTCTACTTCTATAAATAGTGTATGTTTGGATTCAATGAAAGTATGATGTTATCCTTCTTTGTCTCCAACTGAGAAGACCGATCGATAGCCGTCTCAGCTTACATTTGGTATCAGAGCAAGGTTAGCTCTACAATCTTCTTAGTTGAGGCAATGACGACCAGAACAGTTAGTGGTGGGGCAGGAGGTTCCACAAGTGACTGTAGTAATGGTGGTACGGGAATGTATCAGTATCCATTACTTAGATCATCAAATTACACCGGATGGGCAATCCGGGTTCAGGCGATCATGGAGGACCAAGGCATATGGGCAGCGATCCAGCCAACGACCAACACGCCCGTTGATTTGAAGCTTGATGGAAAAGCGAAAGCTCACATTCTTCAGGTCTTACCCGAAGATCTTCTAATGCAGGTTGCAAAGAAGAACACATCGAAGGAAATCTGGGAATCTCTAAAGACCAGGTTTGTAGGAGCTGATCGTGTGAAAAATGCACGTCTCCAAGCGTTGAAAAGCAACTTCAGCGCTTTGCGGATGACTGACGGAGAGACTCTTGATCAGTACGCTGGGAGAATCACAACCATCTCTGTGCAGTACTCCAACGTTGGTGGAACGTTAGAAGAATCCGCGATGGTTAGAAAATTTTACGATACTGTTCCAGATAAGTATCTTCCTATTATCGCAGGCGTCGAGCAGTTCTGCAACTTGGAGGAAATGCCGTTCGAAGAGGCAGTCTCTCGGCTAAAGGCGTATGAAGATCGTACACGATCGCGCACCCCAGGCGGTGGTTTAATGATCAATGGTCAACTTCTTCTGTCTCAAGGAGAATGGGAATCACGGCAGAAAAAAAACGGTGGTGAAATCACGTCGAACCAGAAAGGTAAAACTTCCGCAGTGGCGGAAGTCACTGCAAGACTCGCGGCACAGGAAATGGAAGGGGAGGAAGAGGAAATGCTTCGAATACCGGAAATAAGGGGGGTAATCAAAGTGGAGGTCGTGACAAAAGCCACATCCGTTGTTACAATTGTGATGAGATGGGTCATTACTCAACTCAATGCAAAGCGTCGAGCAAAAAGAAAGTTGAAGCAAACCTGACGCACAGCGACACCGAACCAGCTTTGTTGCTAACGGTATTAGAGGAGAGGTCGTATATATCAAATACGTTCTCTCACCATCAAGAAGAGGTGCCGCTACAAGATTCTGGATCACCGGTACTTGAAAATCCTCGTCCGCCGCAAGACTGTGCTTTATTAATTGAAGACAATATTCTTCCAGAGCTATATCAGGCAAATTGTGTTTCTCCACTGTCTACGACGTGGTATCTTGATAACGGAGCTAGCAACCATATGACCGGGGATAGAAACAAATTTGAGAATCTTGATGAGAGATACTCTGGGAGTGTGAAATTTGGGGATGGTAGCTCGGTAAAAATACATGGAAAAGGCACCATCGTATTTGGATGTAGGAATGGGGAGCAGTGGACGCTTGATGAGGTCTACTACATCCCCGGTTTATGCAGTAACACTGGTAAGTTTTGGGTCAGCTTACGAGAGTGGTCATAAGGTCGTGATTGATGAGGATGAACTTGAGGTGTTCTACAAAGATCCTTGTCGGCTAATTATGAAAGTGAAGCGTTCTTTAAATCGACTTTATAAGATCGAATTAAATCAAGCACTTCCGATTTGTCTCTTGTCAAGTATAAGTGATCCGGCGTGGCTCTGGCATGCGAGGCTAGGCCACGTAAACTTCAATGCGTTGAAGCTTCTTGCGGACAAGAAAATGGCAGGAGGAGTTCCCCTGATTACTCACCCACAACAGGTATGTCAAGATTGTTTGGCAGGCAAACAATCGTGTTTTTCATTTCAGGCGTCCACGAATTACCGAGCATCGAAACCACTTGAATTGATTCATGCTGATTTATGCGGCCCTATCTCACCAGCAACGATAGGTGGAAGTCATTATTTCATGCTTTTAGTTGATGATTTCTCACGATGGATGTGGATTTATGTGATAAAGACAAGAGGCTGGTGGAGAATTCGCAGAATCGGTGCATCAAGATACTTCGCACAGATCGGGGGGGAGAGTTTCTCTCAGCTAACTTCACTCGGCTATGTGAAGATGCGGGTATAGATCGTCAATATACGGCACCGTACACACCACAGCAGAACGGAGTGGTGGAACGGAGAAACAGGACCGTAATGGGGATGGCTCGATCACTTCTAAAGAGTATGAGCGTTCCTGGAGAATTCTGGGGTGAGGCAGTAAGACATTCTGTCCATCTCCTAAATCGACTACCAACAAAAGCATTAGGCAGTCGAACGCCATTTGAAATATGGCACGGAAAGAATCCTCACCTCGACCACCTACGAGTGTTCGGATGCGCAGGGCATGTAAAGGTAATCACCCCGAACCTAAAAAAACTTGATGACAGGAGTATTCCAATGGTGTATCTCGGCGTCGAGGACGGCAGCAAAGCACACCGACTGTTTAATCCACATAAAGGAGTAATCCATGTGAGCCGAGACGTAATTTTTGAAGAAAATATGAAATGGAATTGGAATCTCGATGATGGAAGTTCCTCCGGTTTCGAGGTTGAGGAACCTAAAACCCAAGCAGTTTCAAGGATGCCAATAGTGGCAATCGACACTTACAACAATGCTATTGGAGGGGGAAATCAAAATCATGCGACATCAACCACGGCTTCAACATCTCCGTCGCGAATCCTGACAGAAACGGCAGAAGAAGAGGATTTAAATGAAGGTCCTATCAGGTATAGAAATATCAGTGATATTTTAAGAGATGCGCCGCAGGTGGAGCGTGAGGACGAAATAGAGGAGGAGGCTCTCCTAATTGAAGAAGAGGAACCAACGTGCTACCGAGAGGCAGCAGGACTGGCAGCATGGGAGCAAGCAATGAAGATCGAAATCGAGGCGATTGAGAAAAATGAAACCTGGTCTTTGACGGAACTCCCCATGGGACACAAAGTTATTGGCCTTAAATGGGTTTTCAAGCTAAAGAAAAATTCTAGCGGGGAGATTATCAAATACAAGGCACGACTAGTAGCGAAGGGCTACACTCAGCAGCAAGGAGTTGATTTCGATGAAGTGTTTGCGCCGGTTGCTCGGCTTGACACAGTACGTGTCATTCTAGCTGTGGCGGAAAATCATGGGTGGCAAGTAGACCATCTTGACGTTAAATCAGCATTTCTAAATGGAGAGCTCCGAGAAGAGGTATATGTGGCACAACCAGAGGGGTATGTAGTACAAGGCAAAGAGAAATTTGTTTATAAACTTCACAAGGCATTGTACGGGCTCCGACAAGCGCCACGGGCATGGAACACATGCCTTGACAAGAGTTTGAAGAGTCTTGGATTTATGAAATGTACACAAGAGCAGGCAGTGTACATTCGCGGTGAGATCGGTGCAAATATTATCATCGGTGTATATGTCGACGACTTGATCGTGACGGGAGAAGATGCAGCAACAATAGCAGACTTCAAGAAGAAAATGTTCAGTGAATTCGACATGAGCGATCTTGGGATGCTTCATTATTACCTCGGAATTGAAGTAGCGCAAGAGAACGGGGAAATAACTATCAAGCAGACTGCGTATGCCAAGAAAATACTAGGACAATTCGGGATGTTGGAGTGTAACCCAACCAAATATCCCATGGAGCCCAAAACTCATCTACATAAAGATGAAAAAGGTCACCCGGTAGATGCCTCAGAGTATCGTCGCATTATCGGGTGTCTCAGGTACCTACTCCATACTCGACCGGATCTCTCTTTCTCAGTTGGGATGGCGAGCAGATTTATGGAGCGGCCGACTGTGATGCATCACAAAGCAGTGAAACAAACTCTAAGATATTTAAAGGGTACAATGCATTATGGTTTAGTGTATGGCAGAGGAGGAGGAGCAGAAGAAATCACGGGCTTCACAGATAGTGATATGGCTGGCGACATGGACGATCGTAAGAGTACGAGCGGCATGGCGTTCTATGTAAACAAGTGTCTAGTGGCTTGGAATTCACAGAAACAAAAGACAGTCGCCATTTCGTCATGTGAAGCTGAATTCATGGCAGCAACGGCGGCAGCATGTCACGCACTTTGGCTCAGGAGTTTGTTAGCTGAGATAATTAGAGCAAAACCGAAGCCAGTAAAGTTGTTTGTCGATAACAAGTCGGCGATTGCTCTGATGAAGAATCCGGTATTTCATGGGCGCAGCAAACATATCGACACTAGATTCCACTTCATTCGGGAATGTGTCGAGGAAAGAAGAATCATCGTGGAGTACATCCGAACGGAAGAACAGAGAGCGGATCCTTTAACGAAAGCACTATCAGCGGCGAAATTAGAATCTATGCGATATCTACTAGGAGTCCGTTACCTCGGTCCACTCCAGGATTAGGGGGGAGAAATGTTGGAGAAATCGTGGAGTGAACCCACGATGCCTGTGCAGTCTCTGCACGATCGGTTTAATCATGTAGTGGACACATGCTGCATCATGGCAACGTGGTCCAATTTCCTTTCCTTCTCAGCAGTTAGTTTCTACTTCTATAAATAGTGTATGTTTGGATTCAATGAAAGTATGATGTTATCCTTCTTTGTCTCCAACTGAGAAGAGCGATCGATAGCCGTCTCGGCTTACAATTATCAGAGGGAGCCATCGAGAAGGATATAAATTTAACTAGAAAGAACATAAATGTAAATAACGGACTCTTTCTCGTACGACTCATCATTTACTGGTGAGAATGCCCTTTGGATATCGTATTTCTCGTACGCTCACAGTCAAGACTTAAATGCCCTGATTCATAACGCCAGTTTGGATATCATCATCAAACGCGAGAATAGAAGGAAATAAGCGCATATTCATAACGAAGATTTCATGAGTTGTGCCAGCGAATCTCGGAATTCACGGAGAACAAGGAAAGAGAATCGCCTCTACGAATTCTCGAGTCCTAGATAAATTCTCGAGTGCAAGGGAAAGAGATTGTCAGTCTTCGACGAAGGAGAAGAGCCGGAAGAAGGATCATGTCAAGAGCGGCTTACATCTTCATCGTTCTCTGTGTGATGGGGGCTGTAGTAGCAGCGGGTAAGTTGCATTATCGCCGGACATCCTCATCTTGGTTTTCACCTAATTCTTATTTCGTGATAGACTCCTCGAAAGGACCTCCGCAATGCTGCAACGATGTCCCCACATGGCGGAGCTGCAAAATAAAGAAGGACAACGATACGTGCGATGCTTTGTGCAGACCTGGTTGTTCCAAGGGAGGATTCTACAAGCCGAAGCAGATAAGAGGAGGCAAGGAAGAGAGAGGAAGAAGAGGAGACGAGGATAAGAGAAGAAGAAGAGGAGGCGAGGAGAAGAGAAGAAGAAGAGGAGGCGAGGAGAAGAGAAAAAGAAGAGGAGGCGAGGAGAAGAGAAGAAGAAGAGGAGGCGAGGAGAATAGAGAAGGGAGGAGGAAGAGGAAGCGAGGAGAAGAGAGAGGGAAAAAGAGGTAGAAGAGAGAAGGGAGGAAGAAAAGGAAGCGAGGAGAAGAGAGAGGGAAAAAGAGGAAAAAGAGGAAACCTTGGGGGTTTCCTTACTATTACCCCTGAGTTAAATGCCCGGACAAACCATCCGCCCGGGTCCCCCCTTTTCCTTTCTGAGATAAGATAGAAATCGACAGCCCAACCGCAACTTTCTCTCTCTCTCTCTCACACACACACATTCTCATCTGCCATCTCGATCGTTCTCGCTCTCTCTCCTTGAGGAGAGGTGATGAAACTGGCAACGACGATTTTTACTCATCATGATGATTACAAACGCCTTGAATTGGTCGTCTCTAACTCCGAATGTGTCTTAGACCGGATCGAATGACCGGGTCAGCGAGTTGTTGCCTAGCCGTCCAGCCTGTTCGGTGTCTTTCTCTCTCACAGTACACGATCCTTGGCCGTCCGCCATGAATACGACTTAGATCCCAGCGGTTACTTTAATGCAACGACAATACGCTAATATACATCCTGAATCAGTCCTGAATCCTGAATCAGTCCTTGCCGCTCACCTTCTCACGTCTCTATCAGCTACTTTTCTAATCTTTTCCCCCGTCCTATCTCTTTCGTCCTCGTCATCTCTACCTGCATGGTGGACATAAATTAAATGCCTGGACAAACCATCCGCCCGGGTCCCCTCTTTTCCTCTCTGAGATAAGATAGAAATCGACAGCCCGACCGCAACTCTTGTCTCCTTCTTTCTCTCCCTCTCTCTCTCACACATTCTCATCCGCCATCTCGGTCGTTCTCGCTCTCTCTCCTTGAGGAGAGGGGATGAAACTGGCAACGAAGATTTTTACTCATCATGATGATAACAAACGCCTTGAATTGGTCGTCTCTAACTCCCAATGTGTCCTGGACCGGATCGAATGACCGGGTCAGCGAGTTGTTGCCTAGCCGTCCAGCCTGTTCGGTGTCTTTCTCTCTCACAGTAAACGATCCTTGGCCGTCCGCCATGAATACGTTATTTATTGTTTCGATTTATTAATTTCTTCTAAAATTGCACGACGAACAGTTACACAATTTTCATCGGCCCGCTGACCATTTGCACCCGTCTGTACTTCTGGGAATTCTTTGATCCTTTTTGCTTGAATTTAAAAATCTCCTAGATTTCCCCTTAGAGTAATCCACCGTATGGTTTCCGAATCCATCAGTATCAACAACATGTCGTCACCTAGTTTTCTTTCTTCTACTGACACTCAGCGAGCAGCAAGTGAAGGTTACCAAGCAATTTCATACGATGAGTATCTTCTGGATTCCTATGTTGTTTACTACGTAGCAATCTGACAGACAAGAGATAAGGAGGTCCTATTGGAGATCTTTGTCTACTCTACGAAGACAGAAGAGGAACCAGTCAAACTTGCATAAATTCACTATCCAATAACGAGAAATAGGTTCTTGGACATATTATCTCAATCATACACTACAGAATTCATGATTCAGTTTGAACATAACACGCCTACAAGGAATCATCCGACGAATCCAATGGTGTAAAGGTGGTCTCAAGACTGCTTTCTCGGGTATATTGTAACCATTGTCTGGGTAACGGCGGAAGCTACAAGGACGAGGGCAGCCATAAAGGAGAAGACTGTCCATGGGTTGCGAAAGTAGGTATGTACAAGATTTGCGCGCCACTTGTGATGAGGTACTTCCACGAATTTCATCAAGTCTTTGTATAGCACTTTATAGTAGCTTCGCTCTGAATTTATATGTACGTTTTTGCAGAGACCATTGAACATCTCAGCCACCTCGGAGTCGCTTCCCATGATGTTCTCAAGGATTCCACTTCGTCGAAGGATGCCAACATCCTCAGCAGTGTTAATCAGGCCATCTAGTAGAGCACAGTAGTGGGTGACATGGGGAATACCGAAAAAAAACTCGCGCTGCTCGTATGCGATAAGGTTCCTCAGCGAACGGCATGTTGAGTCAGCCACCAAGAACCAGGGGATCTCAAATGTCCCATCTCTGAAGGAAACCTTCAATTTATCAGGACCATAAAACTCCTTTAACTTGAAGGGAACAGCCTTCTTCTTGAACGTGACCCCTGCTTCGTGAAGCTCTGTCGCGGAGGGAATCGTAAAAGAAGGTTCCGAAAATTGCCGTAGTTTAGAACCACCAATGAGAGCAGACCAGTCGCGAAACAGAATTAGATAAACCATGCCAAGAACTGGCACGAAAATTATTCCCATTACTTTGTTCATTAGAGTCGTCGTCTGCTGCCGACGGGATCGCTGAACGGTGTAATCAGAAATAAGTTCCGGATCGTGGGATAGACACAAAAGATGTAAAAGATGTTTAATCTGCTTCTCCTCCGGGTATTTCTCCCTCGGAAGTCTAGTACCGAATGTGCTGAGGAACAAGCTCGTGAGATCGGGAAACTCACTCTTCTGTCTGGGGAACATGTCAACAATCTTCTGGTAGAGTTTGTTAACCGCGAAGAAAGGAATCTGGTTTTCAAGCAGCAATAAATCTCTCGTCATGGCATGAATACCAATTTCACCTTGACGGAGAAACATTGACCAATAAGATGGTATATTTTCAAGGCCTAGGAGGAAGCAGTAGATGGAGAAGTGGGCAACGACGAAGCATCCATCGATCACGAGCATTTCAGCGAATTCGTCATCGGACAGCTCGATCTTCTCTGCATACTCATCCCTAGCATTAGGCAAGCAACCTGAAACTTCACCAAGGAAAATATCTAGAGTGTTATCCGGTTTACCATTCAGCAGTTGGCAGAGAATCTCCAACTTAAATTCTTCCATTGGAAGCAGCTCACTCTTTCCCTGATGGAGAGGACCGATGGATACCACCTGCGGTTCGTAGGCATTGGCGTCTTCATTCCTTAACACTGAAGGGACCCTCCATATCGAAGGCCTTCTAGAATTCGACGCAGTCGCAGCCGGCATGCGCTCCATGATCTTATTTTTTAGAGTAGCCGCAGAGACACGCCCGCTCCCCAGTTCCAGACGGTGCTCGTTTATCTCATTTTCCGATGGAGCCTGTACGCCTTGCGGCCTCCCTTGTTCGAGATCGACATGACTGGATCCCTCTCCAGAGTTAGCCATTTCTATTTCCTTCATTCGAGGCTCCTCGGTTGTTCACGGAGAGATTCAGTCCTTTCCGCTCTTCCTTCTCTCATTCGTACAGCTATCTCGCATGACGGTTACAAGATATAATCGTCCTAGATCCCCACAGTTCCTTTCATGCAACTACAGCACGCTAGTGTATAATATGCATCTTGAATCAGTCCTAGCCGCTCACCATCTCACATCTCGGTCAACTGCTTTTCTAATCTTTTTGTCCCTCATCCTATCCCTTTCGTCCTCGTCATATCTACCTGCCTCATTGACGTATATTAAAAGCTCTGACAAACCATCCGCCCACTATCTGACGTAAGATAGAATGCCACAGGCCCACAGCCCAACCGCAACACTTCTCTCAATCTATCTCTCTATATCTCTCATTCTCATCCGCTACTCTTCTTTGACTTTTCCCGTGTCCTCCCATCCCTCTCGTCCTCGTCCTCTGTCCTTGATTACATGGGACGAAAACTGGCAACGAAGATGTTTTACTCATTTTTTAAGATTACAAACGCCTTGAATAATATGCGCATCCTGAATCAGTCCTTGCCGCTCACCTTCTCACATCTCTGTCAGCTACTATTCTAGTCTTTGCGTCCCTCATCCTTGATGGAAGTAGATCTCGCTCCCTCCCCACTGACACGTGGATGGACGGGAGAGGCTCACGGGACTTGGTTGCCGTTGACTAGTTCTGTTTGTTTTGGATTTCTCTTGTTCCTTGGATTTCTTTTGAGTCGGAAGATGGTGCCATGTGTCCTGGCCCAATCCTGTTATGTCGTAAGGCTATGGCGGTTTTTTCTGTTGTCTCTGTGCTCTATAGGAACACGGGGAAAAACCGTGATGTGTGCGCGCGCAGTTTTTAGCTGCGATTTGTGAAAATGGCAAGTCCTTCTCCTCCTTTTCTCAGGTTCTTATCTAGGGCTTCCAGATCTCCAGGCTACAGCAAGCTGGGACTTTAGTGCCAACAATCCTCTCCCTTTCGTCCTCGTCATCGCTACCTGCCTGGTTGACATATATTAAAAGCGTTGACAAACCAAGGCCTTCTAGAACTCGACGCAGTCGCGGCCGGCCTGCGCTCCATGATCTCATTTTGTAGAGTAGCCCCACAGGCCTCGCCCGTTCCCCAGTTCCAGATCGACTTGATTAGATCCCTCTCCAGAGTAAGCCATCCCTGACGCCTTCTTCATCTCCATAGAATCCGCCTCTGCTGTATACGGAGAGACTTACGTGCATATGGCAATCTCGCAGCCCACACGGTTATGGACTATCTCCATCTGATATCCAACCAATCACTTAATGTCGAACAGAAAAACACAATGACGAGCAGCAGGAATCAGTCGCCACTGCTGCCAGAGTGAACCCCATGTTTATAGATTCAGAAATGGAGAAGAGGAAGAGAGATATGAAACACGAGTATAACAACAATGACCACTACAACTTGAAAATTTGAAAACAAGTGCGCAGACGAACTCTTAGCAATCCTCGAGGAAAGAAATCGTCCTTCAATGGACTTCAAAACTCTCTCTCGATTGTAGGCTATCACCGAGAAAATCTCCCTCGAGACTTTTCCAACAACGCTCCTAGAGACCCCTCTCTACGCGCTAATCACTAGATCTCTAAGAATCTCTCTCTCTCTCTCAAGCTCTCCTCGATAGGATGAATTGTTGAGGAGGAGAAGACCTCTATTAAAGGCAATTGGGAAGATCTAGGAGGCCCTAGAGGGCTCACGAAGCTCCCCACCACAAAAAAACTCCCAATTGGGAGATTACCAATCGGAGGGGATGTTTCAAATCCTCTCCATCTCCAATCTCATTCAGCTGATGTAGCACCAGAAAACGGCAAACCACATTTTAAATAGCTAATGCGGCCTCTTCCGCATGAACTGGGTCCTCATCTTCAATGGTGGTCTGCCTCTTGGACGGCTTTAAAAACCAACTTCAACGGGAAAATATGCATCGGCATCACTTTAGAAGCTACTTCGAGCTTTGGGAGTCGATGACAGATTTCACGAACTCTACTCGCTCATGGCTTCAGCTTCTTGTAAATTTGGAGAAGGCAACTGTCGCAAGGCTCGACGACAGTGCATTCTTGACGACTTTTAAAGCACTCTCCAATTTCATGGTAAAAAGCCCTTCAAATATCTGAACACAAGGATACCATTTTAGTGGTAGTATGTGAAAGCATATAACTTAAAATAGGAAGGAATTAAATTTTAGTATAACGAACCAGAAATTAAATTGCAGTTGTATTCTCAAATAGTCAGATTTTTTTTACTCACGAAATTAATTGTTCAACTTAATAACAATCAAACTTTTTTGACATCAATGATTTCTCTTTTTGACTAAAACTCTTAGTCAAGAACTTTGTGTGAGATTTTGACTATCTATCTATTTCGAGAATTTCTAAACCTTCACCTGGCGATAGAAAAAGTTCCAATGTCAATGGTAAATGTGCATGGGATTAAACAGCATAGATAATCTAGAGTATCCTAAGCTACCTATGCTAAAGAAAATATTCAATTCTAGAAACAAAATGAAGATTATTTAAGAACAAACCTCCATACTCAGAGATACACGTAAAGGTGCCCACCATCCAAAATGTATCCAATATTCAAAACTGTGCAGCCTTCATCTTTAATTTCATTGCTGAACACTCCATGATTATTGTATGAGTATACAAACAGACACGTATGAGTTTGTCATTGAATGTTCTACACGTTTGACAGTCCTATTTGTTAGCTGATCTTCAGAGCCACTGCTGATCTCCCCAGGAGCTCCTCTTCAAGTAGCTCTCCCTCAATGGCCTCAATCTCATAGCGCACGTCTTCCAAATGCTCATTTATGCATGTTACAGTTTCTTGAACACCTCTAATGGCATTCTTGAGGGCGCTCTCATATGCTGCATCTACCTCTGCATCCTCAACTCCATCTGCCTCTGTCAGCTGGCGTATGTGGACGCACTCATGCTGATGTGAGGGACCTCTAGGGCAGCTTTCATGGCTCACTATCTGCTCCGAGGGTCGCCCTGCCTTCTTCAGCATCTGAATTTGCACTGTCTGTATAATGATTTTCTAATCAGATAAAGATGATTGACAATTTCAAATCCATCACTATTCGCCATATCAGGAAATGAGAAACTAGAGAGTGGTTGCATATACAACCAATATTTGATTGGTAGATGATTAGTGGGTCTCATCTATACCCATAACTCAACCAATGTTCGGAGGTGCTTAATCTCATAAGCATGATTGAAGAATATTCTGAGACTCTTTTTTATTTCAAGTGACCCCAACATTAGGTTTTGAAGAGTTCAGACTTGAAGGCATCAAGCAAATAAATACTTATGTCTCAAGTTCATTAATAAATGTCATAAATACATAGGGGAAAAGATAATTGTCAAGCAGGCTGTGTTCTCTTAAACTATTTCAAGAAAGATGTCTGCAATCAGTTCTATAAACTAGTCCGATTGGGAACACACTCTCTCACATTACACATACAGCGAGGGTAGTTGCAAAAAAAATGAAACAACAGGGACTCTTATGCAAATGTCACCAACTAGACAACATCATTGAGAAGAGACTTTTTTACCGACCAATTTAGCAGCCTAGACACTTTTTTTCATTTCCAAGAAGATCCCAGAACGTGTTCGTTCAAAGATCGAAGAAAATGAGTCAGAATGATAAATGATCACAGAAAAATTTGCAACCCTCAAGTTTGTCTCGATTGTTATATCTTTCTCTCTTGAATAAGATCACTCTTTTTGATAAATTAGAAAGCTGCTTCCACTTATTTAGCATGGTACTTGCGCTTAAGTTAAATACAACAAAGATGAGGAGTAAAACAACAATTTACCAGTTTTAGCTTCTGCTTCTCCTGTTCTTGAACAGCCTTCAAAATCTCTACCAGATCTCCACGGTGCAAATCTAGGTTAGCCAGTAGTGTCCCCATTTCACTTACCTAAAATGATTTTATAACACTAACATTATTACATCGAAATATCTTGCAAAATCCGAACAAGGAACATTTTTGACTTGCTTGTTTGGAGCAATATTTGAACTCTTCTGTGACCTCTGAACATAGGTTTTGGTAGATCAACTCTCCTCTGTTGACCACGTAATCTGAAAATCCCCTGTTGATGTAATATAATGAATAATTGATACAGATACTTGAAGAATAGGAGTCGAAAAATCATACTGTTCGTAAAAAATTTAATGTAATATCAATTATAAGAAGCACTAGAAATGTCCTCATGTTGTATGAAAGTTCCTAATAGAAAAATTAGAAATCTATGCAGTTGCATAAGTCAAAAAGGTACACAAAGGTTAGATTTTCAAAAAATCACTCAGTAAAATAATCCTAAAAGACACTCTAGTAAAATATTCTCTCATTACTGCATATAAACATAATGACTGCGTCATTAACACCTTATTATTACAATTAGGGTCTCATGGGGGTTCTAGAAATTTATTTCTGAACAACCCATTACAATGTATATGCATTGAAGCTGTGAAAAACCCTATGATTAGGGGATGGGATCCGTTACCGTGATAGGCAAATGATATGGGAATCAGAATTGTCAAGCAGTCATCTGATAGCTTCTTTGGCAAACACCAATGAGATTTGCTCTTTATTTCTTTATCTAAATTCCATAAAATCAAACCCCTCTCTCTAAGACATTACAGAAACTCTTTTATTTTCTTTGTCCCTCTTTTGTGAAATTTAATATGATGTATTTTCAATCTCGACTGTCAGATCTGCATGAAGACAGAGCTGATGAACCAGATCCATTCTTTATCGATATTACATGATCCTCGCCATTGGTGACATGCTGTAAGGTCATGAGGGTTATTGACAGAATTCTGGATCTTTATAGATTATTCAATCACGACCATTCAATCTTCAATCCGTTACAACACATCACCACTTATGGCGATATCTTTTGCACAATTTCTCTCTCTCTCTCTCTCTCTCTCTCTCTCTCTCTCTCTCTCTCTCTTCTCTCATTGTCTCTCTCCAAAAGAGAGCTATGATTTCCTGAAATCTAATGGCATAGGCCGAACTTGTCATGTCAGGATAAAGATTGTGAAAACAACGATTCATCAATGAAACAAAGATGTGCTAGAATTGCAAATACCTCTGTAGCTTTGAGTATGCTTCCGCTCTTCTTTTTTGAATACCAAGGAAGTTTTTCAGGATCTCGATCAACTTTAAAGATCCCCTCACTTTCTTGACATCGTGGTTATCATCATCAACACTATCAATGTTATCCATGATTTGCAGATAACTGGATGAGCACATCGACAGATCAACAGAGAGAAGGAATTGTAAGAATGAACTATGAGTTTCCATTAAAAGCAGGAATTCAGCTTTAACATGCCACTTTTGACGTTTATTCATTAAAAATTTTAATATCAATTTTGATAAATCATTATGTAAACTGCGGAGATTGCTCATTTCATGGATATCATTGAGCACAGGGCATGACAGTTGATTCAAGAAACAAGGAATAAGTTTTTTTTCTCCCTATAGAACTGCACACGAACCACCCTTTGTACAGAATTTCGCATGAGTGATTCTTTTAAACTTGGGGAGAGAGAGAGAGAGAGTATTAGAGGATTCTCATGCCCCTTAGTTTACGCCCTAGAGTTCAAGGGTGATTTCTTGATTAAGCAAACAATCGAAGACAGATTCAGAGGTTCGAATCCGTTAGCCCTTCCCTATTCGATAATCCGAAAACTGATGAATCGGAAGCCGAAAGATCAATACCGAAGTAAAAAGAGTTCTTTAAAGAAAGTTTGAGATTTATAAAGTGAGAGTATACCAGACGACGAAGATCACGAGAGCCAGAGCGAAATAAGGGCATCATTAACGCTTTCTCTCCTTCCCATCTCTGTCGTTTCCACCTTTTCTGGGTGTTTTTCTACTTTATAGAAGACGTGATTAAATGGGTTTATAGGATTTTCCTTATTTTTCGAGAAAAAAAATTTATTTGCCTAATCTCGAGTTCTCCACTCGAACGAGACTTTTTACGTAATTTTGGAGGGTTTTTACAAGAAAAATAAGGAAGTCTGTTTGACCCAGATTGCATCCAAATAATACGATAATACAATGCCTTTGAAAGGTTTTGATTGGAGAAAGATTCAAGGTGAGAGAAAAATATTTTATTACAGGTGGAAAATTCCCACAAAAAAACTGCGGTCTTTGATTTTCCCGACTGGCAGACTTCGGCAAAATGGACTGTTCATTCGGTATTAAATTAAACGAATGACTTCGAATACAAACACTAATTCTAAAAATAGTCAGCAAAACAATGGAGAACTTGAATTTTCATAAAATTTGAGAACTATCGTGAGATGAATCTGATTAATCCTGAAATTTAAAATGGGCCCTTTTTAGGCCTAAAAAATGCACGGGTGATCACCATGTTAAATCATTGAATGTGTCAGTGAATTAGAATAAAAAGTCAACAAAACAAACCTTACATTGTAGAAAAAATGTGCGTAGATCTTTAAATCTCTTATTTTGGTTATTAAACCTTGTTTTTGCAACATTTATCTAGATCAATCAAATGGAATCACTTACTACTCTGTATGAAGCTCTCTTTTGCACATGGTAGCATGCACTATGATTCTCTAAGGATCATCGTGTCTATCTTTCGTGCATAACATTTTATGTTATTCTTCTCCATGTTCTTCACTCCATAACCATGAACTACGACCACAATCTTTCCAAGTTCTTTACTTCTACGCTAGAATCTTCACTTACTTTGTAACCTACACCTTCTCTTCGTTACAAACTTTGAACCACTCCACAACTCGCCACAACTTCTCCCGCTCGCTCTCCCGATTTTTGAACCTCGCTCCTCTCTTTGCACCTTGAGTGTTAGATTATATTTTCTTAACATAAAACAATGATTTTACCCACTTGCCGGTAAAAGGCTTGTTTGTCTATTTCAGTAGCAAGGAAGACGCCCAAGTCGGAGAATGAGAAGAAAGTGGTTGTATTTGCTCACTTTTGTATCTTGAAGTGCCCGTGACATTGTCGCCATTGTATTTCTTCTCTATCGAGACATTTATATCACATTTATTTTTGCTTCTATTTTATTCTTTTTATAGACTTTCTTGCATAAGTTGATCAGGGTTTCATGAAAATTTCCCTCGGGGTGAATAAAAATAAACATTTTCTTAGATTAAAGAGCATGAAAAGACGTAGTTGGCTCAATTTTCATGAAGATCCTTAGAATTGTCCTCTTGTAGCTTTAATTTTCGTCTATCCATGGTTTTTTTGGATCATCCCTTCATCAATTTGTTCACCTCAGCTTTGCACATTAGATTTTAAGAAATCTATGATTTGTGGACAAAGATGAACATCATTCGGCATCTTGGCTTGGTCATCATGTTCTCCTTCTTGAGGTGTTGAGGGTCGAAGAGGAAACTATTGAAATAATACTAAATTTCAAGTGCATTGATTTTCCTAATACAACTTGAATTAATTTAATCTTATTCATATGATTTTTCCAATAAAATATTTGGTTTTCCAAGGATAAAATCGGGAATTAATAAATATTTGGTTGATTTTTGTTCACTAATAAATGAATCGTTATTGTTGTTTTCTTTACTATTTTTGTCGGCACCTACGGCCACGTGGTTGATCAGCGGAACTCGGATAAGCTAGCCACGCGGAAAAGGTACATACACAATTAAAACTCAGTCGAGGTATTTTTTGCAAATAATCTAGATTCAGAATCTTTTCCCGGACCCCGCTCTATCGGCCTCAAAACCGTCCGATTAAAAACCAACGGGAGAGATCCCAAACGAAATCTCCATAGCAACCTCGGAAGATCTCAAGGCGAAAAAAATCTGTTTACTATATTTTTGTCAGCACGCACGTGGTTCATCACGGACTGTCGGATAAGCAGGCCACGCGGAAAAGGGCACAAACCCAATTAAAACTCAACTGAATGTATTCCACGTAATGGATCCAGGCGCAGAATCTTTTCGGGGGTCCTCCTAAATCATCTAAGACTGTCCGATTAAGATCCAACGGACGATCCTCAAACTAAATCACTTATAAATACCGCGAAAGATCTTCAAACTGCATTTTTTCTCTCCAATTTGTCCTCGGAGAACACTATGGTGGGAAGCATTGTAGCAGAGGCGATGGTGGCCAATGATCTTCCGGTAGAGGAAGCGTCTGCGCTCCCGGAGGAGATCGAGCTGCCGAAGGTTTGATTATAGTTACTACATTAATTTAATTTTGAAATGGGCCAAAAGTTATATCCTTTTTAAAAGTTTTTCAGGTGCAGAGCAATGGCAAAAAGGAGATCTTGCTGGGGAGGAACATTCACTCTACCTGTTTTGCTGTGACGGAGCCAGATGCGCTTAACGAGGAGGCGGGAGATCGGGAGGCGGATATGGCGAGTACATTGGCGAGGTACCGGAGTTCTCTCATCGAGAGAACGAAGCACCATCTCGGTATTTTGTTAATCCTTTTTCGTCAGTCCTTTTTACCAGCACACTTATAAGCGATCTATCGGTATTTTCTTTATTCTTTTAGTTCTGTCCTGCATCTGTTGTAAGCATCAGCACGATATTCCTTTATATCTGTCCTTTTATTTTATCAGCTCCCTTATTAGCACCATCTTGATAAATTCTTTATCCTTTCTAAACCCGCTCTTTAAATTTACTAGCTCTCTTGTAAGCATCATCTCCTAATTTTCTTTATCCTTTTATATCAGTCCCTAAAACTCGATTATAAGCATCATATCTATGATTTATTGATCTTTTAATATCTTTGCTTTAATTTTCCTGGCTAAATTTTAAGCACCATCTCGGTATTTCTTATCCTTCTATTTCAGTCCTTGAATTCGCTTATAAGCTTCTCGGTCTTTTCTTTATTCTTTTACTAGCAATACTATGACCAGGATCACCTGCGTATCTTTTTACCCTTTTATATCAGTCCTTAAATTTCTCTCTCGCAAGAACCATCTCGGTATTTTCTATATCCTTTTATGTCTGCCCTTTACTCTTACTTATTCTCTCATATGCAACATCTCAGTCTTCATTTATTCTTCTTTATATCAGTCCTTTAATTTTGCTCGCTCCCTTATAAGCACCATCCTGGTATTTTCTTTATCCCTTTTTATCAGTTCCTTAATTATACTAGTTCTCTTACCTGCACCATCTGGTTAGTTTCTTTATCCTTTATATCTGTTTTTTAGATTTTCTACCGCTCTTATAAGGACCATCTTGGCATTTTGTCTATGCTTTTATATTAGTCCTCAAATTTGTCTAGATCTCCTATGAGCACAACCTTGTTATTTTCTTTATCCCTTTATATCCGTCCTTTAATTTTATTAACTCTCTGATAAGCAGCATCTAGTTTGTTTCTTTATCGTTTTATATCTGTTTTTTAAACTTTACTAGCTCTCTGATAAGCACCATCTCTGTATTTACTTTATGCTTTTACGTCAGCCCTTTAATTTTCCTAGCTCTCTTATAAGCACCACCATGGTATTATCTTTATTCCTTTTATCGGCCCTCATTTTATTAGCTCTATCAGAAGCAACATCTCGGTAGTTTCTTTTTCCGTTTTTAGAAAACATACTGGCTCTCTAATTAGCACCATCTCGCTATTTTCTTTATGCTGTTGTATCTGTTCTTTGACTTAAATATTTCTCTTAGGAGCTCCATCTGCGTATTTTGTTTATCCTTTTGTATCCACCCTTTTGAATTTTACTAGCTCTCTTATATGCATTATCTCAGTATATTCTTTATCCCTTTACATCGATCCTTTAAATTTACAAGCTCCCTCGTAAATACAATCTGTGTGTTTTCTTTATCTTTTTATATCAGCTGTTTAATTTTACTGTCTTATTGGATTATTTATTCCTCAAGGCTAGATTCATTTCTGTTTTGTTGCTTGTTTAATGTTTAGTTTCTGTATTGGAATGAATTTAAAAATGTGTCTTAAAATCAATTTTATGTGGCAATGAAAAAGTGCGGGTGTCACTGTTTACAACGGTTTCTTTCAGGGTTGACTAGCATTAGCACAATTTTTACAGTTTTTTTCTTCTTCTTCTGATCCATTTGATTTCTATTGCTGGAAATCAACAGTTTTAGTGTTAGGAGATGCATGCCACTAATCTTTCATGATACAGATGCCATGATTGGTCGGATCTGTGTTAATTAGAGTCTCCAATGAAGTTTCAATTTCACAATTCGTGAAGAATTCTATTCAGAAGTGGCGGGTCGCCGCTTTGGGTGGTCTGCTTTCTTTTTCAAAAAAAAAAAAGAATTCTCTTCAGAAGTTAATTCAGAATTCAACGCCCTCAGGATATCCCTACAATCTGGACTTCGATTATGGTGAATTGGCGCAACTTCAACACTTCTCCATCAACAACCTTGGAGATCCCTTCATTGAAAGTAACTATGGAGTACATTCTCGTCAGTTTGAGGTAGGAGTGCTAGACTGGTTTGCTCGTCTCTGGGAGATTGAGAAGGACCAATACTGGGGTTACATCACCAACTGCGGCACTGAAGGCAATCTCCATGGAATTCTCGTTGGGTTTGTAGATTTAAACCTTAATGCTTAGCTTCCTGATCTCTAGGCTTTAATGGAATTTACATTGTTGGGTTTTTACAGGAGAGAAGTATTTCCTGATGGGGTTTTATATGCCTCAAAGGAGTCACATTATTCTATCTTCAAGGCTGCTCGAATGTACAGAATGGAGTGTGTAAAGGTGGACACTCAAATCACTGGGGAGATCGATTGTGTTGACTTTGAGAAAAAAATTCTCCAGAACAAGGACAAGCCAGCCATTATTAACGTCAACATTGGTTTGATTTTGCAAGATCAGCTATTTATTTACCGTTTTTAATATTAGATTGTGGCCCATGTAGTTCTTCTTTATTATTATTTCAGGTACTACAGTTAAGGGCGCTGTTGATGATCTAGACTTGGTCATAGAGACCCTGGAGAACAATGGATTCAAGGGACGATTCTATATTCACTGTGATGGGGCCTTGTTTGGTCTCATGATGCCTTTTGTGAAACGTGTAAGCCTCCTTTACGTTGCTCTCGGGAAGGGAGAAAGAGAGAAGAAGTGGTGTGTGAGAGCGCGAGAGAGCATATCCTAATGACCAGCTTATTTCTGAGCATTTCCAGGCTCCTAAAGTCACGTTCAAGAAGGCAATTGGCAGCGTGAGCGTATCCGGGCACAAGTTTGTGGGCTGTCCAATGCCTTGCGGTGTCCAAATGACCAGGCTAGAGCACATCAACACCCTTTCCCGCAATATTGAATACTTAGCCTCCAGAGATGCCACCATCATGGGTAGCCGCAATGGCCATGCCCCCATCTTCCTCTGGTACACTCTCAATCGCAAAGGCTACGTTGGCTTCCGCAAAGAGGTCCAGCGCTGCCTCCGCAATGCGCACTACCTCAAAGACCGCCTCCGCACCTCTGGAGTCGGAGCCATGCTCAACGAGCTCAGCAGCACTGTTGTCTTCGAAAGGCCAAAAGACGAGGACTTTGTTAGAAGATGGCAGCTCGCCTGCCAAGGGGGAATCGCCCATGTAGTGGTCATGCCCAATGTTACCATAGAGAAGCTCGATCAGTTTCTTGATGAGCTCGTAACATTGCGTGCCACCTGGTTCCCTGATGGCATCTCTGGGGTCCCCTGTATAGCTGGAGAAATTGGGAAGGAAAATTGTGCATGCTCTATCCATCAGAGTTGACCGATGATCGGGTAAGCCTTATTTTGGACTTTCAATTATATAAAAATGAGATCTTAAAGGTGATTTCGGCATGGGATTTGAAAAACGATTTTGCATTGCTATTTTTGGCCATATGATTCTGTTCGAGGTTGTTTTAGCTTTTAAATACTATTAGGTATCATAAAAATCAGATTTTTATGGGTATTTAAGCCGATGAAAGATTCATTTTATTGGTATTTTGTTTCCTCTTGATTTCGTTAGAAACGAATCGTTAGTTTTCTTTGTAGCAACGAAGATTTCACTGCATCGGTATTCTCTCCCGCTGTCCAGATATTTCATGGCCATGCTTAGCTCGATAAATATTTCATTGAAATACGATGAACTTTGATATCTGATTTATATCTTTCTATTCTAACGTGGTCATACGATTGATTTGATTAGGAACCAGGAGACGAAAATTTTGCATGATCTGCCCAGCGGAAGCGACTGATGATTGGCCATGCTCTTCAATTTCACCAGATGACGGGTATCTAATCTCGGAAAAATTAGATGAGGTTGCACTTTCGGCTCAATGATGATTGAATTTTCATTCGGCGTATGATTTGTATCGTTAAATGCTATCATTGGACGGTAGTTGACTGCCTTGCCATCATGGTTATTTTTGTTCTTCGTTGAAACTCCCCTGCGTTTTTCCATGGAATTCAACTTTTTGGCATGGGGTCCACGGGCTGGACGGCTCTGATGCGGAGAGAAAAATTTAAGACGATCATCCGCTTTCTATTTGCAGAAAAAGACCCTGAGAATTTTACATATCGAAGGAGCCCCTGGATTCGCCAAATTTGCTTCGTCAATCTTACCTTATCGAAGAATAAAATTTGGACCCTCCAACGACGATTATTCTGAATTTCCTCGATTTTAATATTTACGTATAATTCGTCGTATCTGAGTAACTTAGCAAATATTTATTTTTGGCTCCCAAAAAATTATGATAGGGCGACTTCTCAGACTCCCCAAGCTTTAACGTGTCCCAGCGGCAGCACGTGATCTGAGGAAAACTAAAAGCCGTCGGTCACTGGGGGGCAAGTGAGTCACGTGCTTGAAGTGAAATTCAGACAAAGTGGGTGCCGCGTCGGACGACGTTTAGTCCATTCAATAAATGATGCACGTGGCTATATATGGGCCCGTATAATATTACCCATTATTTACTTTCAGCCCAAAAGCGGACTTGTCATCGAAATACTCGTGAAATTTTTATCTTATATAATTTGAAGCAATCTCAGAGTATTTTTAGATATTTTTAAAAATTAATTTATATATTGAAGATTTTGAAATTAAGGATTTACTGTCATGATGAGCTGGATGAGGAACTTAAGATGAACCGCCGGATTAGTAAGCTGAGTCAACCCACCGACAGCGGAGCTCCGCTAACGTGCGCCGCGGGAGCACTTTCTCTCTCTAGTTTTGAAAGCGTCGGCATAAAACCACAGACACCCTGTTACTTACTGTTCACCTCTCTCTGGCGTTCTCGCGGTGGCCGGGAGGACACATTTTCATCTGGCGTAATGGAGGAGGCGGAGAGTAATGGAGATTGAGGGGAAAGCGGGATGGGAAAGCCCGAGAGCGAGCTGCTCCCGTCTGACGTCCAGGCATTGGAGGAAGGGCGGAGGCTTTCCGAGGGAAATGCCTTTTCTATTTCCGGAAAATGCTTATGGGTCGGGCGAAAAGTTAGGTTTAGGTGCTTAGCAGCGCTGGTGCTTGGGTTGGCCGTTCTTCTGTCGGCGATATTTTGGTTGCCTTTCTTGAATGCCGGTGCTCATCGAGATCGGCTGCGCGATCGGTTCGGGAGTAAGGATTTTGACTTTGTGGTTTTCCCAGTTTTGGATGAAGAGTTATTCTACATTTCGGAGTTTAAAGTGTATATTTCTTTCTATTGGTTCCACTGAATAGAGTACATTCTAATATTCAGTAGATCTGTGAACGAGTGTATGGTTTTTTATATTGGTAGATGGTGTATTTAAAACATGAGAATAAAAGGAAATGCATGTTCTATAGAATGAAGAAAACGAATAAAAAAGTTTCATGAGATCCTTTTTGACGATGTCTCTGGAGTGAATGTCATTTCACCTTTGAAGTCAACCCACGTTTCTCCTATCTATCACTATAATTTCTGTGAAGTGATTCGGCGGTTTGTATTTTTTCTCTGCAGCTGACATTGTAGCAAGTTTCCAGCTCCAAAAGCCTGTCTCACATCTGGTGGCAAATATCTCTCAGCTTCGGCATGACATATTTGAAGAAATCGGCGTCCCCAATTCTTCGGTAACCAAATTCATTAGTGTCTTCGCATTATCAGTTGGATTCTGCGTGGTCCGTTATGGACAGGGGGGCACGCCATGTATCTGCTGCCATCCGGGCTTTAGCGAGAGAGAGAGAGAGAGAGAGAGAGAGAGAGAGAGAGAGAGAGAGGATAATTTCGGACACCTCCTCTGAAGCCTAATTCACCAGTCTTAAATTTTTTTATTAATGCAGTATTTTGTCTTTTCTTTCAGGTGAGCATAATATCCTTGGAGCCTCTTCCCGCTTCAAATTGGACGAATGTGGTTTTTGGAGTTTGGGCATACCCTATAAATTCAAACCTGTCTTCCGTTGGGCTCAGCATCCTGCGGTCAACGTTTGTCACTCTGGTCACTGAGCCGTCTACTCTCCGTTTGACTTGGTCACTCTTCGGAAACCCACTATATTTCCAGGTGTTGGAATTCCCTGGGGGGATTACCATAGTACCCCCACAAGGGGGTTTTCCTCTTGAGGAACCTCGAATGCTGTTTAATTTTACCTTAAATTTCTCCATCAATCAAGTTTATGGGAAGACTAGCCAGTTGAAAAATCAGCTTTCATCTGGGCTCCATCTCATCGATGATTTTGAGGTTTGTTCTTGACACTTTTTTTATTTATCAGCGATTTTCTGTAATAAGTAATAAGCATTTATTTCATTTCTTTTCTGTGCAGAATTTATATTTCAGTTTGACAAATTCACGGGGCTCGACGGCCAGCCCTCCGACAGTGGTTCAGACATCAATATTGCTGGCTGTTGGAAATCATCCACCATCAAAATCAAGACTGAAGGAGTTGGCTCAGTCCATCACCCCTGAAAGGAACCTTGGCCTCAACCACACAGTTTTTGGCAGGGTGAAGCAAATTCGTCTCTCCTCCTTTCTCCAACATTCTATCAATAGCTCAGTATCACCGAGTTCTGCTCATCCTAAAAATCGCCATCATCATCATCATCACCACCACCACCACCATCACCATCATGAAGACCATGACCATCACGATAACCATGATCACCATGATGACTACAAATACCATCACCATCACGGTCACCATGATCTCAATGACAACCCCCACCAGCATAATAAGCATCGCAACAAGCACCACCAACAAGGAAAGCTCCATCACCACCTTCACCATCATCCCAGCAATCTTCCTTTGTCTGTGTCTGCACCTGCTCCTTCTCCTCAGTACAGTGAGTCTGCTATGCCGCCATCTAACCACCATTTTGGATATTCAAAGAAGCCCAAAAATGGTGGCTCTGATGTAGATGCCACAGCTTCGTCCCCCATTCCATATGTAATCTTTTCCCAGGTTCATCCTCCTACTGAGAATGCATCTCCTGCAAAATATCCTGGTACGATGACATCCTCATGTGAGTATTCTCTCTTACCCTATTTTCCTTATTAGAAATTCATGGAAGATTGGATAAGCTATAATTGAGGAATTCATCTCTGCAGGTACTGCCAATCGGCTAAATTTTGTTCTATTGGCCATCCTGCCAATCTTCTGTCCGTTCTTCTTGCTATGAAGAGAAGGGAAGGCAAAGGCCTCCTTCCTTGTCTTCTATCGGCTTGATTCAGATAAGTCAGCTTCCTCCTGTAACCCTAATTCTGTGTTTCTGTAAATATTTCAGTCTAGGAAATAAGTCACGGGTAGTGGACCAGTTCGAGGAAGGTTGTACTTTTCTTTCCTTTTTTTGGCTTAAGTAGTAAATTCGGGTAAAAACCCATCAAATCAGTGGAAGAAAAGTGGAATTGTGGCTACAAAAAAAGGAGAAAGCACATTTAGAAGGAGCAGGATGTAGCTGTCCTTGGCTGCTGCTTCTTCTTCCTCCCTTCAAAAGCTGCGGGAAGGATCTCCTCAAAGGCTGCTAAGAAGAGCCACCACTCCTCCTCAGTCATCCCTTTGAACAACATGTACCCTTCTTTCGAGATCCTGGAGACACAACCGAAGCTCATGCTCTTTATGAGTGGTGCCGCTGCCTCAGCCTCGCCACCTCTGCCGTTGCTACTGCCTCCTCTAGATGTTGTTGGCATCATAGCTTTCTTCTTCGGTACCTTAGGCGGCTTCCTCTCAAGCAGTGGGGGAACTTCCACCAAAGGCACATTGCTTTCCTCGTGCCCACTGCCGCCACTGCAACTGCCAATCTCCATGTTGAATTGAAACATCCCGGCTGTCTCTCCAGCTCCTTCTTCACTCCACCTTACTATTGCTCCCGCCTGTCTACATATCGACTCAAGATGGCTGAACCCTTCTTCCATGCAACAGAACTCTCGCGTCATCATGTCACCAATCTCTGCCAGGCAGAGTCCTGCAGCAGCTGCGCTCTTGAGGAATATAGTGCACAACATGAGAACCCTGATGCAGTCCTCCGCCAGCATGGGGAGTTCTGATCTTAGAAGCTCGGCATCTTTAAGAGGATCCAAGGATCTGATGTACTCCAGTTCGTTCTCAGAGAATGGTACAGATGATTGCGGCCAGTGAAGCCACTCGAAGTAGGGGTCATCTATTTGCTCCGGGAGGCAAAGTCCATGGTCAATCGGCACTAACTCACAGTTCCCACCCCCATAACCGCCATCGCTAAAGCTCGCCATCTTAACGAGGATGTTGCCTGCATGGCGGTCAATGTTAAGCATGCGGACATCAAGGATTCCGATCCTATGTACGGAGGAGATAGAGAATCTTGACGGGCCGAGATCCCCGGCATCAAACTCATGCTGCACGTACTGTTGGATTGATGCCGCTTTCCATGGCAGCAAGTTAACTGGGGACAAGATCTTCACCATCGCAGTTGGAGGAACGCCGGAGAAGCTGCTGTGGTCAAGTAGAAAGGCAGCGACCTCCCTGATCCCTGCCCCGCCGCCACCACTGCCTGAAGTGGATCCAAACATGGATGACTGGTCCTCAATGATGGGCTTTAACACGGCAAAGCTCTCTCCTTGGAGGTTGTTAAGACAGAAAGCACTGCCATGGCCGCTGGAGACCGGGATGGGCCGAATTCCTGCCGCCATGGAGATGCCTGCCTCGAGCACAAGACCATGGAGCAGGCTGGAGCCACCAGCGGCCACAATCTCCAGGCGGGGAATGTGGCGCAGGGGCTCATCTGCCTCTGTAGCGGCAGTGCAGCAGGGTGAGGAGAAGCTGCGGTGGAAGACTGCAGGTGGAGACAGAATGGGTTTGGGCTGGTCAAAGTCGAGGAGGCGGCTTGTGTCCATGTAAGGGAGGGACCGTAGCCGGCAGCGGCGGTTGCGAGGCTCTGGCTTGAGGCCATGGCGGAGGTCGACGGCAATCGCCATGGCCTCTGTCTCTTGTGGCCTTTATCTGGGTCATGCCCCAGCAAGAGGCAAGAGGGCTATCGGTTGGTTAGATCTCTGCCCTGAAAGATGATCTCCATGGTGGTTCTTGCTCGATGACCTGCGATAGGTTGGAAGATGCTTTAGTGATCTGCGGTGAGGCGAATTGTAGATTATTCCTGTTGGAATTTGATCCCGGCGGTTCTATGTCACAATCTCTTGCTAACTTGGGGAGAGAGAGACGGTTCAGGAACACAGTGGGGAGGGAGAAAGAAACAACACAGAGGCGAACATTCACAGAGAGAGAGATGAACGAATACACTTGGAGCGAGACCGAGACGAACACAGAAAGGAGAGATGAACTAACACATTCACGTAGAGAGATGAACGAAAATACACGAGGAAGAGAGAGAGAGAGAGAGAGCACCTTTCTCTGCGGGCGATTTCTAACGCAATCGGCGGGAAAGGCGACTCCCAGATTCGACGCCAAAGACAAAATCAGGCCTCCACGGAATTTTCTCAGAGAACTCGGGGGAGCGAAGATCTACCGACTGCGGGGTCCCCCTCCCTGAACACCAACGAGCATTCAGGGCGGGCAATGGGGGAGACACACAAGGGGACCCTTCGCAGTAGAGAATGACGGGAGAAGAAGAAGAAGAAGGGAGAGAAAGAGGAGAGAGAGAGAGAGAGGGATACGAGGTTGCGGATACCCGGCAAACCCCCTCTCGAGGAAACTGCTGCGGTTTCCTCCTGACGACCTTGGAGACGATGCTTGGAGAGCCCCATGTTTATAAACTGTCTTGCACCGGCCAACCCACAGACTTGAATCCCGGTTTCTCTCTTTGTAATTTTGTGTTCACTTAATTTAGACGTACTATGCCGACGTGTCATTCTTTGGGCGGGACGGGACGATCCTAGAGGCTGGACGGTTGGACGCGTCCACGTGCGGGAAGTAGATGGGGAGAGAGTATGACAGAGAAGAGATGGGGCGGGGAGTAGACGGGGGAGAGATAGCAGGAGAGAGAGAGAGAACAGGGAAGTAGATTGGGAAGAGAGGAAGAGAGATAGGGAAGGAGAGAGAGACGGTGGGAAGCGTCTGAGAGAGGGGAGGTAGAATGGGAAGAGAGGACGTGGGGGAAGTAGAAGAGAGAGAGAACGTACTGGGAAATAGAAGGGAAGAGAGAGCGTACTGCGAACCGGAAGTAGAGGGGGAAAGAGAGTGAGAAAGGGAAGTAGATGGAGAAGAGAGAGAGAGGGAAGAGAGAACGTGGGGAAGTAGATGGAGAGAGAGAGAGGGCGAGGACTGACGGGGAAGAGAGCAGGATAGGGACTGGGAGAGAGAGAGAGAGAGAGAGAGAGAGCAAGGAAGCAGATTGGGAAGAGAGCGAGAGAGATTAGGAAGGAGAAGAGAGAGCGGGAGAGAGAAAGCCCTTGAAGAGAGAGAACGCGGGAAAGAGATTGGGAAGAGCAAATTTCTATTAGTCGTGGACGCGTCCACAGAACCCGTGGACGTTGGTCTGGACGCGGCTAGGTCCGGACGAATTTTACAACAGTCTCGTCCGCGTCCTGCTGCGTCCAGCGTACACGTCCATGGATGCGCCGGACTAGCAAGTTTACGTGTAATACAAATAAAATTAAACCGATCAAGAAAACCCTGTCAATAAATTGGTTAACAATTTTGATGATTTCCTAGGTCCACAAAATGTAAAATATAGTTAGTTCTTATGAGAAAGAAAAATTTCACCTCATCTTTCCACCAAAAATTTCACCTGCCCAACTCTCTCTCTATGTGTCTCTCTCTATTCTCTCTCTCTGTATCTCTCTCTCTATTCTCCATTCTCTGTCTCTATTCTCTGTCTCTCTCTTCTCCTAAGCAAACATTAGATGTATTTATTCATTAGATGAAAAAAAAGACTCACTGGATCTCAAAAGGAAAGATTACATCTAAAATGTCATTAATTCTCTTTCTTTCTATCTCAGTCTACACATTTTGGTTCACTTACTTTTGAGATTCTTCTTCAGGAAGTTGGCTGCCCATGACTAATATGAATAATCTGTTTTTCAATTTTCTCCGATTTCTATCAGAATTTTTTTCCCGCAAAGATCGATAAATTTGAGGAATTATTGAAACCCATTTCATTGGAAAAAGTATCATGCACAAAAGTTCATTCACCTCTTGAAAATTAACTAATCTCTTTTAGCTTTAAAAGTCAACCGGCTTCATTACATGCCTAGCTTAATCGATAATGCTACTTATACACAAACGTCTTTACATTTTTAAATCACATGGAAGTGCAGAAGGAAAGCTGCAACTATCACTCTTCGATGCTTTCTTTTCAAATAAAAGGATAGAAGTTTAAAATAGTATTATTTACTAATTGAAGTGTCCAATGATCCATGATTGAACAGATGATGAATTGGTTTTACATCATTGGAAGCAAGTTATAACAGTGCCAATTTCAAACAAACTTAAGCATAGAATGAGTATGAATTGATCCACATTGAACACATTTCTTAAAATTATAATTTCTTTTTTAAGAACTAGTTTACCAAGAAAGATGAATATAATGGATGAGAAGTTTTTTAAGAAAAGATAATAAGAAGTATCACGGCTATGTGAATAAATGATTCTATCACTCAATGAATAATTAAGAATCAAGGGTAGAAGACGTGAGAATCTGGTTTTCCTGTGAGTATGATCTAAATAAAAGTGCTCTAAAATGAGAAAATAAATAATTCTTACACTAACGTAGGTGAATTTTAGAAGATTCTAGAAATATCATCGACAAACTTAGGATTCTAATTGGCGATGGGAATTAATAATTTGAGATTCACAACCAAGTGGTTCCTATAAATCTTCTAGATGAACAATACTCTATTTGTCACCAAAACATTCTTAAAAATGATTTATCATTTGAATGTCCAATAGTTGAGATAGCTTTGTAAATCAAGAGTTATTCTCAGCCATGCGTCTTGTGTGTCCCACCTAGACCATTTGAGCTCATGCATTGATTTATCCAAAAAAATTTATGACTATACAAGCACTAATACCACACATAAGAAAAGAGAAGGATTATGATCAATGAAGTTTTTGTAACTACCATTAAGCCAAAAAATAAATTATTGTTCCTTTGAAGCTCTAGCTTACAAAAATGAAATTTGATTTTTTACTTATATTTAAGGTTTGGTCCCATTTAATTACATATCAAAGGAAATTAAATAATTTCATGGTGTAATTTCTTAGTAGTTAAGGCATGAAAATTCAACTAAGGTTATTGTGGAAGCCTTAGCTGATATACTTCAAAGTAACTTTTCACCCACCCTAATTCTTTTAAATCCTTTGGATCACTTTAATGTCGAATGAAATTTTTGGGAATGTGAGCTATCTGATCTCTTCTAACTATTTCAAGATTTCCTCACAAGCTAAAAGAGATCAAGCTTACTTGGTCAAGTGGGGAATTCATTCAAAAACTCTTTTTGTCATTAATATTTAATGTCATTTTAAAAAAAAAGTATTGTCTATTAAGATGCTACTCATAAAAAAACCAAAATGTGATTAGATATTTACGACTTGACTTTAGTAGATTCAAGTGGGGTGAATGATAGGTATTATGTGACCAATAAGCTAATTAAATTTCCATGTATCTCGTTTATGTTAATTGAAATGAAATTTATTTATTGTCATTCTTGTCTGATGTTGCAATGAAGTTCATGAGCATATGCAATGACTAAGTAAATAATGATGAGATCATACTACAATGATCACTAGTCTTTAGACGTATGTTCTAAAAATTCTTATTCATGAGATATTCTAGAATAATATCGAATTACTCGGAAAGAATAACACTATTTGATCCAACTTATATGATAAGTATAGCTGATCTTATGGCCATCAGTATGAAAACATTAAGGATAGATAGTGGGTGCTATTTGGAGAAAGAGTATAATGAATTGATCTATATAAATCCTTGAATGGTAATTATACGTACCTATCAATCATGTTGATTCATGTCACAATTGTGTATGTGGTCTTTTGACTTGAGACACCAAAGACATATTGTGAATAGATGATTCTGTTTTGATTATGACTTATGAATCCCTAGTCATGAGATCTCTAAATTGTCATATATTGGATACGACATGAAGTCCATAAAGATGATTGTGTAGTTAAGATGGGATCATCCGCCCTCGTTATTTGAGGAGATTGACCTAAGGAATAAGTGCAATGAAATATTTTGCCAAGGTAGTTGAAATGTGAGAGAAGGAATTCCTGATAATTTTCTACATGCATTAGTACTAACTTGAGCGACTGGTTAGGGTTTGACAGTTGACCATACCCTAAGTCATTCATGAGTCTCATGCAGATGAACGATTATATATACATGGTAACTGATGACGAAAAGATTTCATCATGGAGTTCTTACGTATTCCATATCTCCTAGAGTATGTGGTTTAGCTTAGCACCCAATGGGCTGACAATCCAACCTATAAATTGGGTTAATTAATCTATATGTTGACGTGGATAATTAATTAAGGTTGACCAATATAATGTTATTGGGCCCATAGAGTTCTTGACTGGTAAAATATATAGACCTAGATGTTCACACACATAAGGCCTATGGATGTTGGTAAATATAGACATAATTATTAGGAGTTTTATGAAAAATCTACATACCAAATATCTATAAACAGGGAGAGAACGACCACAACTCAAGGTGCACATACAAGCCTTGTGAGAATTCTCTCCTTTCTTCTCTTTCTCTCTTGGTGAATAGCTTTGAACATGAGATCAAACTGTCCAGAGATTGTGTAGATACAACTAGAGGCTAGACCCTTGAATAGCTTCAAGAACTCCTTTAAGAGAACCATATATGTATGTTTTCTTATACATACTAGATGATAGGATCATCTATTCTTAGTGCCTCAATATTTTGATACCCAATTAAATGTATTCTGCTACATTTGATGTTTTGATCAAAATTTTTGAATGGCTTATCGACCTCAGAACCCAACACAAATTGTCTTATATACTCATGGATATTGATTTCTATCATGATGTCGTGAAAGACCAAGTTGAAATTCTTGAGCAAAAATATAAGAGATAAGAAAGATAATAGTGGCTAGAGCATCTCTAGGGTTACACTAGATACATGGCTACATTACAGCAAGAAGACATATAAAGGAATGCATATGGAATTATTTAGCTTACAAAGTGCCCCTCAAGTTAGAATATGGATACATACATGCTCTTGGAACTTAGAAAACTAGAATAATGTAATTGACATTGTGTGGTGGCACCATAGGTGGCACACCAAGGAGGAGGAAACTCGACAAATAATTGTGGTGGTGCACTCCAAGATGTTGTCGATGGAGGAGGTGAGAGTGAAAAAATACTATAACACTAGGCATGTTTGATACATTTGGTAGCTCTTGCTTTTGGGCATCTCCTATGTGTGAGTGCTTCTAGTTGAGATGATTGCCCCCATCCCTCTAGAAATTATATAGATGAAAGGCAATGAATGCCACTAATACTTGACCTACTTTCCACATGGTCTCAAAGCATGTTGTATGTGATTTTCATGGGCCATCTTTCTTTCTATGCAGTGGAGGTTTCCTTGATGCTGCATTGCAATCCTCTGCCAACAATGCACATTTTTTTTAATGGTCAAACCTTCCCTTCTCATTGACATTTCTAGGGTTAGATGATGTCTCTCTGTGCACACTTGTCCTATGTTCATGGCAACATTCCATATGTGCCCAAAAGGAACTTGCCAACATGCACATCTTTTTAGTGTGTATAAGTGGGCAACCATCGAGTGGACATTCCAAGGGTAAAGGTGCCAAAAACTTGACTGTCGACCTGAACCCCCTTCTTAAAAAAAATATTGGAAAAATAAATTGAAAAAAAATGAGACAAAATTAGAAAAAACAAAAAGGAAAAACATAAAAAATTAAAGAGAAAAGTAAAAAAGGGGAAAAAACTTGTGGCATCTTGTTTTATCTACGTTAAAGAGAAGGGGACATATCATTTTCCATCAAACCCCCTTAAAAAACATCTACCTCTTATCAGTTTCTTAGATGACAGTATTTCATTTGACGAACCCTTATAATCCACTATTTTCTTGAGCCACCATCATCTACTCTATTGAGCCTCCATTGTTATCTACATGATGGACCACTGATGACATTAATCCTTGACACCAACTTGCTTTTAACTTCCTATGTTCTATGTTGGGTATGTATGCATTCATGCTTAAGCCCCAAGGGTAGCGTGAAAGCCCAATAATTCCCACTGCTCCCTATCTCTATTCTCTCTCTCTCTCTCTCTCGTGTAGCCCTATATAGTGCCGCCTCATCTAACTTGGCTTGAGACCAAGTGGATGATGGGTTTTGAGGTTGATAAACTTTCATAATTTTGATCAAAACATTGAATACAGTGGAATAGATTGAATTGGATATTCAAAATATTGAGCCACCAAGAATAGATGTTCCTATCATCTATTATGTATGAGAAAACATACTTATAATGTTTCCTTGAAGGAGTTATTGAGACTTTTCTAGCCTCTAACAGTATTCACACGATCTCCGGATGGTTGGATCTCCTCTTCAAAGCTCTTCACCAAGAGAGAAAGATAAGAAATGAGAGAATTCTCACAAGGTTTGTATGAACACCTTTTAGTTGTGGTCGTTAACCCCCTATTTATAGACATTTGATATGTGAATTTTTCATATAAACCTTCATAATTATGTCGATATCCATCAACATCTATAGACCTTAGGTGTGTGACCCTCTAGGTCCATAGATTTCATTAGTTAATAACTCTATATACCAAATAACACCTTATTGGTCAACCTTAATTAATTATCCACATCCACATATAGATTAATTAATCAAGGATCGATTTAACCCAATCGATAGGTTGAGTTACCAGCTGTTGGGTGCCAAGCTTTACACGTACTCTATGAGATATGGACTATGTAAGAACTCACTTATGGAACCTTTTCGTCATCGATTGTCATGTATGTATAATCTTTCATCAGCACGAGACTCATGAATGACTTAGGGTATGATCAATTGTCAAGCCCTAATCGGTCACTCGAGTTAGTACTGATGCGTGTAGAAATCATCAGGAACTCCATCTCTGATATTTCAGCTACCTTAGCCAAAGATTTCATCGCATGTCATCCCTTGAGTCAATCTCCTCAAATACCAAAGGCGGATGATCCCATCTTGATCACAAAATCATCTTCGTGAATTTTATGTGGTATCCAATATATGACATTTAAGAGATCCTATGGGTAGGGATTCTTAAGTCATAATCCAAACACAATCATCCATCTACAAGATGTCTTTGGCGTCTCAAGTCAAAGGATCACATATACAACCATGACATGAATCAACCTAATTGATAGTTAGGTATAATTACTATTAAGATATTTATACAGATCAATTAAGTGAACTTTTTCTTCAAAAAGTACCTACTATCTACCCTTAGTATCTTAACATCGATGGCTATAGGATCAACCATACTCATCATATGAGTTAGATTAGATAGTGCTATTCTTTTTGGATAATTCGATGTCGTTCTCGAATATCTTGTGAATATGAATGTTTAGAATATATGTTTAAAGACTAGTGATCCCTGTATTATGATCTCATCATAATTCACTTAGTCATTACATATGCTAATGGAATTCATTACAAACATCACACAAAAATGACAATGAATAAATTTCATTTCAATGAATTATTTTATTTTAATGAACATAAACGAGATACATAAAAGCGTGATTGGCTTATAGGCCACATAATATCTATTAGTGGATATATGAGATAAGATAATAATGACAATATCTATAGTATCATGATGTTTATATGAGGATTCCCTATATAGAGATACACAAGAGAGAGAAGATATAGACATGTATGTGTTGGGCCTTTTTAGGTTTCATAATGGGTAATGTTTAGAAACCTTATGTTGAGAGAATACTCAACTCTAGATAAATTGAGCATCTCAATGGAAGATCACCTATAGATAGATCACAAAAGGAATGAATGAATGCACTATGATACCTTCTATTTGGCCAAATAAATAAAGTGGGCAGAGCATTTGGATGTCATGAAATTCTTTGAATTAGGGATGTGATCTGTGGACAAAAATTCTCTTGAAGTGTGAATTGAACTTGAAAGAAAGTAGTGTAGTTGGGCATAAAGCTCTTAACTGACCATCAGAGCACAAAAATCTTCAATATAAGACATGACATGGGTTGTGTAGTGCACATAGTTTTTCTTGATGCCATGGCATCATGCAGGCTTAATCATGTGACAATATAGACTAGTTTCTTTAATCATAAACTCCCCCTCATGCAACTCCTCTACCAACTCATCATATATGAAGAAACAGAACCATGAGAGAAGATAGAGACACATGCATTTGAAGAAAAAGGATGAATGTAGTTGTGGAATTCATGAACAGATCGTTTATATACTCATTATGTTTATACTAAGTATAATTTATACCATTAGATTTAGTATTCTAGGGTAGGGTTGAATCCTAGCCATTAGATCGATTTTATAATCTTTTAAGGATATAGTTTTCTTGATGCTGATTGGCCGAGCTCTTTGGTCACAAGGGTTGGCCGTGACTTGAATCCTCAATGAATTTTTTACTGTTCTCTACCCCCACCTACATCTCTTTCTCCACCTCTGCCCTCCTTCATCTTCAATCTCCTTTGACTCTCCCCCTTTCTCTGCCCTCCTTCATCTTCAATCTCCTTTGACTCTTCCCCCTTTCTCTGCCCTCCTCCACCTTCAATCTCCTTTGACTCTTCCCCCTTTCTCTGTTTCCTCTCCCTCTACCTCCACTCCTTTCTTTGCTTCCCCAATTGAAAGCCCTACTCGACTCATGCACTACACAAACCCCCACTTATTTAGATTTAAGAAGTTCAATTAAGAAAAATTTAATGCCGGAGCCCAGTGCATTTTCTGGCCCATTAATAATATCCAGTTAACCAGTTAACAGGCCCAGGTATCTGCCGCGTTTTGCTCTTCTTCGTCTGTTCCTCGCAGCGCATTTTGCCGCCCTCGCCGTTCTCTGTTCCTCGCTCTCGTGCATGGAACGCAGCGACGCTGGTTGTGCCCCGGCATTTGTCTCTCTATTCATTCCCCTCGTTCCCCTTTACCTCTCTCCAACTCCTATTTTTTCCAACCTCAGCCTCGAAAGTTTCCTCTCTCCTTCAGTACCTGATTTGAACTCCTCTAGGTGACATCTTTTCATGGCGTCGTTTACAAGGGATAGGCCTGCCTCGACGTCATCCTCTTCCTTGCCTCCACGTGTCCTCAACGTGCAAAAGTTCGCGGAATCTCGATCAGCAGAGCTCGAAGCTCTACACGCAGTCATCTCCTGCCGTAACGAAGGAAAGTTTCATCTCCAGCGAAGTAAAAGGAGAAGAACATCGAGCCACGATGCTCGGATAGCCAGGAGTAAGAATGGTCGAAAGAAACCCAAATTAGAGAAGAAAGAGGGTCTAAATGACAAGAGTAACGAGGAGAAGAAGATTTCTAGACGGGTTCGTAGGAGGAGGATGTTCAGGAAGAATATGGAGTTTGGGTTTAGTGTCTCTGGGGATGGAACGGAGAGATTGAGGACGCACCTCTGGCATGCCAAACGGTTCACGATGATCAAAAGATGGGGGTTTTATCTTCCTTTGGGCGTTCATGGCCGGTAACTCTAGACTCCAAAGCTAGCGATTTTCTTATGTAACTTGTTAATGACGCGCACTTTTGTGAGAAAGTGGGAGTTTTTGAGAGATTTTCCTGGAGGTTTTTCATCTGTGTATTTCTAACTGAAAGTACACCAGGGTACTACATTTTAGATTTTAAAATGTTTTTAGAAGATGGTATTCTCCGAGAGACTTAGAAGTGTTCGATTTTTAGATTCCCTAAACTCCGCATTTTAGATATAGATTACAATCAGGGAATTGAATCAAGATAAAACTTTGCATTGTTGTTGACCTTTTGGGTTCACTGAACTCTGTTTCTTTCTGTATAAAGAACAAAAGAAACTATCTTGAAGTTTTGTAATCAAGGATCCCTCTTGGTTCAGAGGACGAGGATCGAGGGCTCTTCTAAAGCGGCTGAAATCTGGAGCCCTGCTACATGATGCAAGCTACTTGACTGCAATTCAATTAGCAGGCCGTGAGGTGGGGTTCTTAAAGATCAGTTGACTGATTTTCGACAATGATTTGAAAATTCCAATTTTTTAAACTGCCAATAACAATGTTCCAATTTTTACCAGGATTCAATTCTGACTATTTTGAAAAAGATACTGGTTCAACCACAATTCAATAGCTCAGAAAGAAACTCCCAGCTGGTGCTCCATGGAATTTGTCACCATACTGCCATGGTGTGTTGACTTTGCTATCTACTTTATATTGATTTATTATATTTGTTGATTAACATTTGACATGCTTATTTTCAGCTTCATCATAGCGGAGCACCGCTCTCTAGATTTATTTGCCCTGTAACTTACATGTGGCGACCAGTCAAAAGTGATGCTCTTCATGGTGTAAGTCGTATGAATGATGTCAGCACTTCAAACAGGCAGTTGAGGATCTGGGTTCATGCATCTGCCTTTGATGAAGCATTTGGTGTGCTTTCAACGGCATCCCGAGAGCAGGTTGTGCATTTGTTAGTTTTAATTTCTTTGTATATTATAACTGCAGTAAGTGCATATATTTGTGTGCCCTTTATATTTGACAACATCAAGTGCATAAGTGCTCATATACAGTTTTTAACCTGACCCAAATCAGAGTTAAATATAAGAAATGGGAAATTACTATTGTTAACTCTATCTCTGAGGGAGAGAGATAGAGTTAACAATAGTAATCTCCCTCTCTCTCTCTCTTTCTTTTCTGCTCTTTATCACCAGCTCTTTTTCTCTTACCCACTCTCTCCTGCTCTCTCTCTCCCCCCCTCTTTTACTATTGACAATTTTTTTGACCCAGTACAATCTTCGGTGTCCCTTCCATCCTAGTAGTGTTCTCTTGATGAGAGTCTTGTCAGTTTCCCTTCTATCCTAGCAGTGTTCTCTTGATGAGAGTCTTGTCAGTTTCCCTTCTATCCTAGCAGTGTTCTCTTTATGCTGTTGGTAATGTTACCTCCAACTGATTAGATGCTTGCTGCAATATCTGATGAAATCAATTGATGGATGCAAATTCCTTTTAAGTTTCGATATTTTAACTATGTAATTTTTGATATATCTTTTACCACCCCTACAAACTTTCCTTATTATACTGGGTAGTGGAGGCTTCGTTATACGCCTAGTTTCACATTTCTTCTGTTAAGTAACCATATTTTTTTTAAATAACAGGTGACTGATGATGGAGCACCAGTCACTTGTATTTCCCTTAAAGGAAAACTCGGAAAATTGGAGCTCATTGGATCAGAAGCTACTCAGATTCTTCACAAAGTTTTTCATTCTTCTTCTGAGTACGGTCATCTTATTTACCCAGTAATAGAACTAGCTATTCTCTTCACTTAATCTATGTCTTTCCTTTTTGTTTTCTGGTTATCTAGTCCATTAAAAAAATTCTTTCTCAGTTCCCTCTTTATCTGATTCTTTGCAACAGCATATGGAAGAGTAAATTATCTATGATATTTAAAGAGGCAGAGAAGATTCCCTCACATGCAGTCATATCCTTAGACATTCTTGATCCTCATGAGTCGTCATATTATGAAGATGTTCAAATACAGTCTGATTTGCCAAAAGAAGAATCTGTGAAGGATCCCTGTACTGCTCCTGCAGAGTCATCCAAGCTGCACGCAGTTAACATGTTGTCTTTGTGGTCTGACCCTTCACAATTTGCTGAATTTTTTTCTGACAGTAAAGAGTTGTGGGATTCTCATGACGAGCTGAAACCCCCTATTGATGATTCTATACTTTGTTTAGAGAAGCATCATAAAAGGTTAAAGGTGTTCTATATGGATGAGAGAAAGCCTGCTACTTTGTCTGGTGAGAGCCAAGAATGTGGATCTAGAACTTGCCCTGCCTTATTACTGAAGCGTAATTTCCAGAATACAGCTCTCAATGGGTAACTTTGATTAGTTATGTACTTATTCAAGTTTGTTTGTTCAATAATTATAGGATCAGCATTGTCTTTTCTCATTTGTGTGTTGCAGATGGTCAATCATCCTTCCCCTGAGCTGGATCAAGCCTTTCTGGGTTTCTCTTGTGTCTTGCGGGGCTCGTGCCATTGGCTTAAGAGAGAAACGATGGGTTGCATTAGAGGTTAGTATTCTAAAATTGCCTTGAATAAAACATTATATTGACCTAAGAAGGGTCTGCGGTTTCCTTTGGTTAAAAAGGTTGTAAGTACCCCTACCTTTATGGTTTGGGATGAAGGATTGATTTTGGCCTTCTTTTCCATCTAGCACACTGCTCTTCTCTCTCTCTCACTCTCTTCTCTCACTGCGGTGGTGATGCTGATACTTCTCAAGTAGGATCATACCAGAATATTGTATCTTTAAGCTTCTTCTAAAATTTTTTGTTCTCCAATTTGGATTACAGGGCAGGATTCCATGCTTCCCCTTTGACTTTCCGGACTGCAAAGCCTATGTTGCGCTCATGAATGATGTTGCATCAGAGTTTGACCAAATGGCTGATCTTCGTCCTCCATCTGTGAGACCAACTCGGGTTCCCATACCTTCTCCATGGGATTGTATCAAGTCTTCCATTAGGAACTTTCCTGAGGTTGTTCAGGAAAAGGATCTGGCAGACAGTGAAATATTATCTTTTTTGAGTTCAAGGGTTGACTCATTTACTGAAGCATGCAGTAGTTTGGATCCTTTATCTTTTCCGGGTTCTGTAATGAGGTCAGGTGATGTTCTTCATCAGTTCTTGAAGGATATTAAGGGGGCGCATCTGCTGCTGTTTCAGAATTGTAAAATGGGCAAGAAAGCCTTCTCCAGTCTAATAGGAAGAGAAAGGATAAATTGGATACCCAGGAGCATGAGCAGGCTTTCTGCTGATAGGTCCCCTCTCTTTTCTAGGGTTCTTTTGTGCCCCTGCAGGGAAGGGGCTTTTGATGAGGGAGCTGTTGTCTGCGCCCCTCTCTTCTCTGACATCTTATCCATGTCGTCGAGGTCAGTTTTTCTTATTTCAAGCAAGCTAGATTCTTTTATAACTTTTTTCTGACAGTTTTTTTCTGCTAAAATTCTGCTAAGTTCAAGTATGAAACAAGAAGGATCCCGTTGGATAAATTTGTGTTTTTTCTCCTTGAACTCAGATCCCATTCGAATTTGGGTTACAATGAGCCATTTGGTCAATGAGCTATTTAGGTTACAATGAATTTTGTGGAATGATTAATCATTCTCTACATCGATATCTGCAAACTGAGAAAAGTAACCAGGATAGAGATGTAAAAAAAGAGGGAAGTGGGTACCTGAAAATAAATAAAAGTACAATGTCGGCATTATAAAAGAAATGTTTAAAAACTAGTATTATGTTGGCATTAAGAATAATATGAAATCTTTATCCACTGTTATACTTTGACTCAGAAATTGTTATATTGCAGAGTTGAGGAGAGAGAGAGACTTCAGATTTCTGAATCAATGGTGAATTCCTATTTCATGCAAGTAGAGTCTGGAAGGTGGGTAATGTCAGTTCCTCAAGATCCATTTCATCGCTGGCCGATTGGATTTGTTACTTCTGGATCTACTCATGGGAGGTAAGCAATTCATGTTACTGCAGAAGTTATCCTTTTTTGGTAAAAATTTCTTGACGAAGTCGATATCCCTGAAAGTATGATCTTAAATTTTCCTTAAATAAAGAGCTTTTTATTTATTCATTCACAGGTACTGAGATAACTAATTGAGCTGTACTTCTTGGCTTGACATTTGCCTGGGATTCTTTACTTACTATTTTTGTTAATCAAAATTTAAGAGATTAACCATATGTCTTTAAATCGCCTTGGAATTTTACCTCGTCCAGTGCTCATCCCGTGGCTTTGGCTGTTTGTGAGGTGACTCTTCTGGCCCAGCTGAGGGAGCAACAATGGAGTCAGATGCTTCATAAAAGCAAGCCTGATGTGTTCGTTCTTGTTCGCAACCTTCGATCCACTGCTTATCGTCTCTGCAGTGCTTCCATTTTGCTTGAAAAGGGTGATGATTTTGATTTCATGTAACAAAAGAAAAGATGAAGGTTTGTATATTCATCTCTATTGAATTTTTGTTCTGAGACTTCATCAGAGTGCTGGTAAGTATCAAAAATATTATTTTACTATCCATGTGATCAAAATCTTAGTCCACCAATTTTCGCTTTCACTACTGTTGAGCAATAGTGAAATTTGGATGTGGATTTATGGTTTTATTTTAACGTGAGCTAGAGAATATTTTGATGTTGATATTCACCTACATCGAGTTATTATTATCTTTGAGCTTTCTTAGAATGTGAGAAACCATCACTTACTGTATCAATTTCTATCTTTGAACTTCATGACTACGGTTTCAATCTTATCTCTGCATGCATCAATTTTTCTCGGGCAAGACTTTTGGGTGCAGGCAGCCCTCTATCATCCATACCATTACACTCCATGGTCTCCTATTCTACTCTACCACTAGATGCTATTGAGATAAAAGGTTCTGAAAGAACTCATTTTGGGATCTCAATTCATTCTGTTATTCACTTAACTGCAGATTGATTGTTCCGCCCTATGATCTAGGAAGTTCTATAGCAGTTCTCAAGAATCTTTAGTAGTTCTTTATCTTGTAACCAAAATTTTGTATTGCCTTTGTCACCCACACTTTTTTTAAACGGTTGAACCTAACCTTCTTTGGTTCTCGGAAAATCTAACTCAGCTGGGACTTTCTTACATCCTTTTTCGTTTCCCATAAATCTTTTTCTTGATATTGTGTGAGTCAGAAAACACAAATATGTGAAATTGCTTCCTTTTAAATTTTTGTTAACTGGGCACGATCAAAAGTGGGTTGTCATTAATAGGACAGGTTTAGAGCATCTCCTCATCTCTCTCTTACTTGACTTGACATATGTTTCTCTTTTGAAAGCTGCACTCTCTCCCCCATTTATCATCTCCCCTTTTCTCTCTCTCCTTCGGCTTCTGACCTTCCTTTGTTGAGAGACTCTCGCACACTTTCTCTGATGGATCAACACTGTGCAACCTCTTGATTCAAAATCCAGCTTTTCCTCAAATTTGTCAAGTATTGTGATCCAGCTTTTCCTCTTTGCTGGTGATCTGTCTTATTAGCCTCCTCTTGCGATACAATACTTGCATCAAAAGTGATCGATTTCTGAACGTCTTCAGCTCATCCTTCTATTCCTATTGTCCTCTACAGCTTTGCATCTTCTTATGTGAAATTGAATGAAAGATCTCAAATAAAATTTTTCACAAAGATTAGCAATAGGATTGTCTAGGAGGCGTAGAATATTAGGCTTTCAGAGACAACTAAAATGAGCAAAATAAAATACCTTTTATTTACTATTGACTTAGGAAAGATTGGCACATTCTTTAACAAAGACATAGTTAGATTTTCAATGGGATCGGATACCTGCAATGTATTTGAGGCTAAAACAATCTCCAATACCCCTCTTGCTTAAACATATTGGACATTATTATTAAGAAGAAAAGAGAAATAAATCAAGTCAAATAATGAGTCAAATTGAGCATTCAATGAATCTTCTTCTCCAAGAAGAAATGAGACATATGTCTCTCTAGATCAAAATCACAAGGAGAAAGGAAAAAAACTCTTCTACCCTTTAGAACAAGGTCTTAACCTTGGCCTTCCTCATTGAAAGTCACCTTCTCCCTTCCAAAAGAGACTCTTTTGTTTGCCCCTAGATCACCAGCAAAGAGTACCTTCTTCCCTTTCTAGAAGCCTTCTTCCTCTTGGAGCCCTACGGAAGAATGAGTTGAGAAGAATGAAAAGGTGAGAGGAAACCCCCCCCTCCCCTTTGGAATGCTTACAAGATTGATAGAAAAAAAAATTAAAAGAGAGGGAGAGGAAAGTTAAAGAAAGCCCTAAAATTATAGCATTAATCTGCTCTCACACTAACATGACGCCCCCACAATCTCTCCTCCCTTCATCCCATAAGGGCAGGAAGTCACCTTATCTCTGTCAAGGAGTAGCCATGCCAACCAGCTGTAGACATATATCTTGTTTCACCTTAGTAGGTTCTTCATCATCATATCTGCACCATTTTTATGGTTTTAGATCTTAACAAGTTAAAGTTCTTGCTCTTCAAACACATCTTTGATCCAATGATCACACATACCTATGTTCTTGGTCTTGGAATGAAATGTTGGAGTTTTTCACAATTGAATACTAAGTTGGCTATCACAATAAACAATATATCTCTCTTGCTCGAGTTCCAACTCTTGAAAGAATTCCTTCATCTGTAACATCTCCTTGAAACTTCTTTTGTTGCGATGTATTCAACCTCTGTGGGGGAATGTGCACGACACTTCTATCCCTAGAAAAGTGATAACATTCCTGGAAATAGACTTCCTCATCAATATCTCCAGCCAAATAAGCATCTATATGACCAGAAAGGATTGGTTCTCTACCTCTAAAAACTTAGAAAAGCTTTGGAGCTCCCTCTCAGCTATAAAAGTATTCACCTAATAGAATTCCAATGTTCCTGCCCATGATTTTCTAGATATATGCTCACAACACCAACTATAACTACAATGTCCTGTCCTGTGAAAACCATTGCATACATCAAGCTTCCAACTTCTGAAGCAGAAGGAATATTCTCTATCTTCTCTCTCTCTTAATCACTCGATTGAATTTTTTAAGAGAACTTAAAATGGCTTGCAAAAGGAGAACTAAATTTTTTAGAGTTTCTCATACCAAAGTAGTTTAACACATTCTCATTATATCTATCTCATCATAGCCATATCATTTTTGGCCTTTTTATCACAAATGATCGATATGTTGAGAATTTTCTTCACTAGTCCCAAATATTTCATCGAAAAAGAGTCACTCAAATTTTTCTTTAAACTGTTGATGGTAGAATTATCATTTTTTAGGATAATCGTATCATGCACATATAGTAAGAGAATGATAAACCTCTCACCAAACCACTTGATGTAGACACAATGACCGGTGACATTTTTTTGCATCCATTTTCAAGAATAAATGAATAAAAAATTTCGTACCACTTCCTTGGAGGTTGTTTAAGCTCATACAAGATCTTCTTCAATCTGCAAACAAATTCTTCTTTGCCTTTGACTTTGAAACCTTCTGATTGCACAATATACAATTTCTCCTCCATGTTACTGTGAAGAAATGTTTTCTTCAAGTTGATGCTAGCAGTCATATGTAACTCAAAGAGAAGACATCTTGACAATTGGAGACAATATTTCATCAAAGTCGAGACCTTGCTTTTGATTAAAGCCCTTCACAACCTATTTGGACTTATGTTTCGGTTGAGAATTACCATCTTGAAGATCCATTTGTTCTTCAAGTCTCTCTTCCCCTTTGGTAAAGGTACCAAATCATATGCATGGTTTTCTTGTGTAGTATTCATCTCCTCACTCATCACCACTAACTGCCTATCCTTTTTCTCAATACCCATCGCCTCTTGATAGATCTTTGGCTCACCATCATATGTAAGCATAAAATATTCATCAGTAGGATATTTTATTGAATGTTGACACCCTCTAAAAGACCTTAAATGAGTCCTCATCTTCTTCCCTTTCCTCATCCTATCACATAAGTGAACCTGCAACAACATTATGTACAAACTCATGCATAGCTCCCAGTTCACCATGAAATACCAAGGACACAATAGTGCCACTATCCACCAACCCTTAGATTAATTCTTAACTGCTCTCTCCATATTGATCTCTTTAATAGTTTAATCTTCAAAGAAGACCACATCTTTTCTGCAAAACATCCTTCGCTTTTTGGCTCCCACAACCTATAACCAAATTGATCATGTGAGTAACCAAGAAAAATACAACCCCTTGACTTACCCTCCAACTTGGACCTCTGAGCATCAAGACTATGTGCAAATGCACACCATATCTTTGTCAAACATGCATGCTCTATAACATGATCTTGGAGAGGTGGTAACATACAATTTCATGCATTAATATCATACATTGTATATACTTCTTCAAAAATTTAATCATAAATGGATGATATCATGATTTAAAATGAATAAATTCATAAGTCTTATGTTTAAAAAGATATTCTTGATTTTTCATAACATAATAACATTTTTTTAGCATTCAATGACATTGGTTCATCAATAATATAATATTATTTTATTATAACATAAATTCCTATTTATTCTCAATTTAAATGCCTTTATTTATAGGAAAATATTTATAAATGTATTTTATCATGAATTTTACTAAATAATTTTATTTCTATGCGGAAGTTGACATTTTTCTAGATTTTTTGGAATTTTTAGAAATTAAAATCGTTAAAAATGATTTTTTTATAAAGAAAATAAATCACCAATAAATAAAAATAAATGAATAAACAAATTAAATATAAAAAAGAAAAAGAAAAAAGATAAGAGTCATAGAAGTGCTCTCTCTCACTTCTCTCCTCTTCCCTCTCTCCTTCTATCCTCCATATGCACGCACGCTCATAAGTGGGAAGGGGAGATTTCTTCTCTCTAAAATCACAAGGGAGCGGAGGAGATTTCTTCTCCGCGCGTGCGTTCCTCTTATCTTGCCCCTGATTTTATCACTTCTCGCCATTGACTAGAGAGATAGAGAGGAGAGAAAAGAGAAAAGAGGGTAGAGAGAGGAGAGAATGAAAATTTTTAAAATTTTTGATTAGAGAGACTTGAAGAGAGAGAAGTGCATGAACAACTAGAAAAGCTTCAAATTAAAATCATGATATCTCATGATGTTGATTGAGTTAAGGGCTGGAATTTCGTGGGCATGATTTTCATTTAAAGCTCTAGAAATATAATACAATTGATTTAAAATTTGAGTAAAAAAAAACTTTTTTTTGTTTTATGTTGTGCTTCTAGTATTGGCTAGCCAAAAGAAAAGAAGGCACCAATTAATCATTCTTCGTGCATAGAAAATCATTTTAGTGTGCTTCTTCTCTTTTCTATTCATTCCTCATGTTAGATGCAAAATACCAAATCCAAAAAAAATGTATGGACTCTTGAAGTTATGTTTTGATTACAGAGCATAAGTAGCATAAGTTATGTTTTCATCGCGAATCCTTAGTTTATAGTCATTTTCTATCCAACTTTTTTATTCTATCTATTTTTATCAATATTTTGAAACTTTTAAACCTACATCAACCAAGGGTTTTCAACCTTAGAAAGGTGTTTGGAAGCATTTGATTGCCACATTTTATTTCCCACATATGTCTTCTTCCTTTCATGGAGCATCTCTGCTTTTCTTAATATGAAAATGCCAAAAAATATTATTTCTTAATTTCAATCTGTTAACCTTCTTCCATGAGAATTCAACCTCGACTCGCCGCTGATCTAATTTTAAAAACTGACTTTGAAGAGTTGAATATAATTTTTGATACATGAATATGAGCATTCAACGATGGTATTTTTATGTACATCAAGAGTAGATAGTGAAAGGTTGATCAAATCAGCCGCTATTCTTACTACCTCATTCCAAAATCTCTTCGATAGCTCAACATGAGAAAGCATAAAACTCACCTTCTCCATGATCGTGCAATTCATTGTCCCAGAAATCTAGTATGTTGAGTTCTAAGGACAACTACCTCATGATGAATACCATGCAATCTACAATATTCATTAAAAAATCCCACGAACTCATCTCTGTTATTGAACTTGATGCATTTCAAATTCTGACTAGTATCCTTTCAACCTTAACATGAAAATATCCCAAATTTTCAACAACTTGAAAATATCCCAAACTCCTTGAAAATATCAACAACTTGGTCTTTGGTTTTCAACAAAAAATCCCAAACTTTCCTAAAGCAGTCATCAATAAAGTGACAATCTATAGGGATCCACCAAGGC